>JAOTQZ010000480.1:24358111-24377191 GCA_026546895.1 Pogonocichla stellata | reverse complement strand
GATGTGGGTGACTCACTGGGATCTCTGACAGGGGTGCCGGTGATTCCCTGGGATCTCTGACTCGGGTGCCGTTGATTCCCTGGGATCTCTGACACGGGTGCTGCTGATTCCCTGGGATCTCTGACACGGGTGCTGCTGATTCCCTGGGATCTCTGACACGGGTGCCGCTGATTCCCTGGGATCTCTGACGTGGATATGGGTGCCTCCATGGGATCTCTGACACGGGTGCCTCTGATTCCCTGGGATCTCTGACACCGTTGACAGCCCGAGAACGCCGCGGCAGAGCTCAAGGATGGGCAGCAGCACTACGAGGGCGCCGTGGTGATCCTGGACGCGGGCGCGCAGTACGGCAAGGTGATCGACCGGCGCGTGCGCGAGCTCTTCGTGCAGTCCGAGATCTTCCCGCTGGAGACGCCGGCCTTCGCCATCCGCGAGCAGGGCTTCAGGTACGGCCTCTGCCCCTCTGCTCTGCCCTGGGTCTCACTGCCTTTCCTTTTGCTTGAGGGCTGGGAATAGCAGCACCAAGGAGCTGAGTTTTTGTGTGTTTGGACTCGGTTGGTTGTTAAATCTTAGCTGAAGTACGGAGGGTTTTGCGGCGCTTCTAGCTGCCGGCTAAAAGGGAGCAAAATGCAGCTGAGTTTAGCTTTGGTAAAGCTAGACAGTTTAATAAGGAGCTAACACGAATATTATTTATGCTTTTGACTTAATAACTAAACACGTGTGACTCGCAGTGCAGCACTAACTATCCAACCAAAAATTGTTGCTTGAAACTGGGAAGAAGAACAACAAGAAAAGGAAGATGGGGCGACACTTAAGAACTTCCATTTTGTCTCGTACCTATTACTGTATTCTGAAAACCTTAAATTCCAAACCCTTCACCATGTGAAATTACACACTTTTATTCTAATTACACACTCATGACTTTAACTCCATCACTCAAATTTGGAAGCCTTCTCAAATCAAAAGCAGTGGGGCTCAGTGTCAGGAAGCACAGAAAGTTTAAAACTCCCAGGTTTTTGGGTTCCAGCACTCACCTTCTCCTGGGCAGCAGCCCTGATGCCAGTGATGTCAGTGATTCTGCCTGCATGTTGCAGTAATGAGCAGAGAGGACTCTTCATGCAGGAAAAGCCAAATCTTTATTCTCAAAGCTCTTATTTATAGGAAATATCAGCAGGCACTGTTAGACCTCACTGGCTGATAATACACTGACACTGAGTTTATTGGTCAGTAAATGGCCAGAGTGTTTCTCTGTGAAATCTCTCTATTTTTGGTTAGTTTACATATTTTCTTCACTGATTCCCATGGGACAGTTTTCTTGTTTTTTACAGGTGCAGACTGCTTTTCTCTACAAGAATAGTTTATTGTGCTAACTGACTTTCATTCTTATGATGTTTTCACATGGGAGGTTACACGCTAACTGTTAGCTTAGCTAGAGTAGCAGGGCCTAAACCATATTTTATAAGGCCTTTCTTTTATTTCTGCCTGTATGCAACTGCTGCAGAAACACCTGAGCTGTGCTGGGGACACTTGGGCAGAGATCCCTGTTGTACATTTGTCTCTCAGTGCCTTTGTGTACATTTGTTTCTTAATGTCATTTTAATACTTTCAATTCTAAAGTGTCATTCAAGAGGCTGCATTTTAAATATCTGCCAAAATGCAGATGATTTTGCTGTTTTACCTGTTGAATTTTTTGTGGGCTTCTAAAAATGTTTTTTTTTGCCTAATTTTTTTTTAAAGCTAACTAACTTGGATGCTTGTGGTAAATTGTGCCAGATGTTTCTGAGAAGCAGCTTAAAAAACCCTGTAGTTGACACTGCCACTCATTGTTTGCAGCCAGGAAAGGTCTCAAAATTGCTTAGTACTTTGTACATTAATTTTTCATGTTTTGTTAGGCTTTTTAGGATATACATCTCTTCTGTGGGTGGAGAATAAATACCCTGAAGTCTACAAATCACCAAAGATTTGTACTTTCTTGTCAGTTTGGTACAAATCCAGAAGTACAGTGCACGTGGGATTTTGGCTGTGCTCTGTAACAGATAAGACAGTGCTGCAGAAGTGCATTTTCCCAATCAATGATAATTAGTGAAGCAGTAAATAGTTTGTTTTAATACAGGTTTGCAGCGGGGAGAACTTCAGAGCAGATGGAAGTTCTTCAGAGTGTTGGGATTAGACCTGTAGGACTTGTCATGGCAAATAGCTGCTCTGTAAAATGTGGCAGAGCCTCTTCCTCCAGGTCCCTGCTCAAGGCTGGGGTGGAGGTTCCAGGTCACCCAGGCTGGTCAGTAACTCTGTGTCCACAAACCTGTTTGTGTCCAGTGCTGGTCAGTCAACAAACCCAGCAGATCAGCAGCTGTGCTCACTGTGAAGTGGAGTTGTGTGGTTTTCCTGCAGGGTTTTGGTGCATATCCCATGTCCTGGGAACAGTCAGGCCCCCACGTTTCCTGGAATGGGCTGAGAAGCTGCACCTGGGGCTGTGCTGAGCTTTGAGATGGGCAGCAAGAGACAGTGTTCTGCTAAACCATATTTTTACATGTTGTGTTTAAAAAGCCAGCTCCTCAACATTCAGAACACTCTAGTGACAAGTGTCACCTAAACGTGGCGTGAACATGAGCATTTCCCACAAGATCCTGGCTCTGGCTTTAGTCTGGGCTCTGGCAGGAGTCCTGACCTCGGGGTATCAATGCACACATTTTCCCCTGGGTGTTTTTGTGCATCCTGTGCTGCTTCTGACTTCTCCTGCACAGCTGAGAAAATGCAAGTCCTCCTCTCAGCCTCAACTCGCTTTTTTTACTTCAGTACTTGGGCACACTGCAAACCTCTCTGTATTACATCAAATTTCAATTGGTATGGAAAAACCCCAGGTTTTTAGGACTCTGCTTTTTGACTAGAACAGTGTATAACTATTCTGATTTGTCATAAGAATGTTCCATCTATAGGTGTGACTGTATTCCTTTAATTTCTTCCTAGAACCCAAGGGAACAGCTGCAGCCTTGTCAGGGGAGGTTTGGGGTGGGTGTTAGGAGAAAGTTCTTCCCCAGAGGATGGGCACAGCCCCAGAGCTCCAGGAACACGTTCTGTGATCCTAATTAATATTAAATAGCATTCTGTGCATCTGGCACTTGAGCAAATGCTTCTGTGCATGGAGTTATTTGGAGCAGTGACCCCAGCAGCCGTGGAGAGAGTTCAGGTTGAGGAAATCCACCCTGTCTCCAGGCTGGCCAGAAGTGCCTGTGCAAGAACAGCAGGGAGGAGCTTTCAGGATGGTTCTGTGTAAAACTGCAGCCACATCAGCTGTGCTGGTCCCAGAGCTGGCCTGGACATCCCAGCAGGCAGGGGAACAAATGCTGCCTGTTCCAGCTCCATCCCTCCTGGGCTGGAGGGGCTGCGGTGACCTTGGTCCTGCAGGCTCTTTGTGTTGGTGGCACAGGCAGCTGTGGGCAGCACAGTGCCTGTTCCTGCTGCCCAGAGCCAGAAAAACTCTGCTTTGTCAGGAGAATTATTAGATACGTTTAATCCCATTCATGCAACTTGTGTCTCATTTGGTTTTGCGTTTCTGGCTCGGGAGGAGTTTGGTGTTCTCTGTGAAACAAACAGTTCTGAGTCCAAGGTCTGGTCCTGGGCTGAGGCCAGAAGTGTTGCCCAACTGGTGCTTCTGTAGTTCATGGTCTTGTAAATCGTTATGGTTTGCAAAAAGCCTCTCTTCCCCTTTGAGATGGTTTAATTTTCTTTTATAGTGTGAAGTATTAACTCCAAACTCTGCATGATCCCGTGTATTGTGCGTGTAATTCTCAACTTGTTGCTAATGCCATGTCTGCATAACCAGAATGGATCAAGGGACTTTTTTTCTAGTAGACTTAGGAGTTAGGGAGTTGGTTTTTTTGGCTGTGGGTCTCCTCCAGGTTTCAAAGACTTCATAAATTGTGTGTATATACGCATATAAAAATAGATATCTTGGTGCTAATACTCTGCATTTGTCCCAGACATCCTGCTTCTCTCATAGCTGATAGTTGGCTATGAGGAATTGAAAGTACAGGCACTTTTTATGAGGGTTTATATTTGACTTTGTTTAAACTGGGGAAATCCCTCCCTGAAAACCTGCTGGGTTTGACAGCAAAAATCAAGCTGCATGTTATGATGTCTGTGTTGAAATGTCTCTTAGAACGTATCAGCTCTAAGAGTGGTATGAAACGGTGCCAGTGCTTAAAGTAAATGGATTTCAAGGTAACCAGTGTATTTGTATTAATGATTTCTTCATGTTGTGTCTGCAGAGCCATCATCATATCTGGAGGACCAAACTCTGTGTATGCAGAAGATGCACCATGGTTCGACCCAGCCATATTCACAATAGGAAAACCAGTGCTGGGGATCTGCTATGGGATGCAGGTGCTGTTGGGAGATAAAACAGAGTCCTTGGCCTTGGGGAACATCTGCAGCAGCCAGTCCAGCTGTTAAGTCTGCTTGTCCACAGCCAGCTGAGCTGAAGGGGCAGAGCTGGAGGAGCTGCTTTCCAAACAGAGGCAGTGCCACAGGAGCAGCCTCTTGATAACCTGAGTTACCAACCTTTGTGTTCCTCTCTCAGCTCTGCTTTGTCTTGTCATGGCCTTAAACTGAAGGAGGGCAGATTTGGGTTGGAGATTAGGGAGAAATTCCTCCTTGGGAGGGTGGGGAGGCCCTGGATCCCTGGCAGTGCCCAAGGCCAGGTTGGACACTGGGGTTTAGAGCACCCTGGGACAGTGGGAGGTGTCCCTGCCGTGGCAGGAGTGGCACGGGATGGACTGTAATGTCCTTTCCAACCCAAACCAGTCTGGGGTCAGTTCCATAAATGGCTTTTCTTTGCTGCAGTGCTGTGGATTGAGTTCCACACACTCTGTTTTTGTCAGAGTAAATACAGCCTGTCAGTCACTCATTAATTCTGCCCAGCTGGTACTGAGGAAGGCACCTCTCCTGGAACAAAGTGGAGCAGTGTCTCCAGGCATGGGCTGTTTCCAGCAAACACTCCCTCACAAAAAAAGAAATAACCTTTCCTTACCTTGGGATCACTGGTGATCCTGCAGGGATCTGGTAGATCCCAGCTGAGCAAAACAAACTTCAGGGAGACAAGGGCAGCTTAAGGTGCATGACTTCTGCCTGTGCATCCTGTTTTTCCCAGGGTTAGTCACAAAACAGAGCCAAGGGAATAAATTCAGCTTTTTGCTGTGGCCTTGGGCACTCAGCTGGTTTGCAGGGCAGCTCTTTCTGAGGGAAGGAGCTGCACACTATGGAATATAGATTATTGTGCAAATCTCTGCCTGTGGGGTTCTGCCCCCAGCTGTGCTGGCAGAGGGGAACCAGCCCAGTACCGAGCAGGGATTCATTCTGAAGGGAATTCTTTGGAGAACAGCAGGAATGTGGTGAGGTGCTGCCAGTCCTGCTGAGGGGTGGGGTGGTGCAGGCTCTGAGGGGTTCTCTCAAGGTTTTCTCCTTTTGCCCTGCAGATGATGAACAAGGTGTTTGGAGGCACGGTGCACAAGAAGAGCGTTCGGGAGGATGGAGTGTTCAGCATCACCCTGGACAACACCTGCTCACTCTTCAGGTGCTCACACATTTCCACCTATCAGAGCAGTATCAGTCTGGGAACCTGTGTCTGGATGAGAGGAAGGTTATTTAAAAAAAAAAAAAAAGAGTGAAATTAGCTGATAATTTCTAATAAAACTTTTGCAAGTGTGGTCACAGATAAGCAGGTTACTCATTGACACACATACTTAGGGATAACTATGCAATTGGCTCCAGAAAAGCAGGTGTATTTGCTGGGAATATTGTATGAACTCCTTATTTCAGAGTCTTCATTGAGACACTGTAAGTGCACCATGATCTGAGAATATTTGAGTTAAGCTCTTGTCTCCTGCAGTGCACTGCTCTTGTATTTGTTGGTGCCCACCCAGTTTTGGAAAGGGCACAAAAAATCCAAACCCATTCCTCTTCTACCTTCCTTTAACACTGCTCTGTGATGTTTTATAAACCAGAATTAGATTTCTTGATAATGTTGTTGATGACTTTCAAGTTCCTTGTAGAAAGTCTGACAGTTTACTCATCCCTGGTGTTCCAGTTTTATTTTCTTCCTTCTGTGGGGCTCCTGCAGAACTGTCTGAATTGCCCAAATTGTCCTGAAAACACAGAGTTTTGAACAAGAAAAATTCACTTTGTTGAAATAAAAAGCAAGACTGCCAGTATCCTGGTTAACTCCAGATGGCTCCCATGTCCAAGAGGGGACTTCAGGGTGTTGATAAGGAGAAACCCACAAACCCTTCAGAATTCAGATCAGTTCCTCTTGCAGGAGGGCTCTGTTGGACAGACTTGGGCAGCTCCCAAGGGAGGCATCCCCAGGTTGCAGGTGGATGTTGCTGGGAAGGAAATCCTGCAGACATTTCCAATGTCCTGGTCTGTGGAGATGTGCTTCTGTTGGAATCCCTCAGGGCATCTCTTGGAAAGGAATAGAGTTAGGTCTTTGTTCTTTCTTGAACTGATTCTAGTTTTTAATCCTGGTTTAGGGGCCTTCAGAAGGAAGAGCTCGTGCTCCTCACTCATGGAGATAGCGTGGATAAAGTAGCTGATGGATTCAAAGTGGTGGCACAGTCTGGGAACATCATAGCAGGTATTTATTTTATCCTGAATTTGTCTTCTGATAATGTTTGGTAAAGTCAAGAATTATGGCAGACAGGACTTAGAACCAAATGGGACCAGAGTAATAGCTCTTGTTATTTAGTTACCAGATAAATAAATTGTTTTTGACAGTTTCTGGTGTGTGTTTGTATGTCGAGCTGTCATGATAATAAAGAAATAGACTTTAAAAGGAATGGTCCTGATTTAAATGTGGTTGAAGTTAACATTAATTATGTAGTTTATATTATTTTAAAGCATGCATGTGTTGTTTGTCTTAGAAATAAAACATCTGAGCCCTTAAGGCAGGGGAGAGGGAGACCTGTGCAGTGCCAGAGGGGTTTGGGTTGTGCTCTGTAACAGTACAAGCCAAGCACTGTTTAATTATTAAAGCTTTATTAACTTGTTCCTGTATTTAATATTGCATGAATGTTCAACTGAGCAAGAGTAATGTAGGTGCTGAAAGCAGGGCTTCAACATCACACACAGATTGTCACAGGAAATTGTGGCACCTTAGAATTTGGGGTTTGAAAGCCACCGGAGTTACCAAATCCCAAAGAGCCACTCTGAGCCACTAAGTTCCAGCTTGTTTATTTATTTTTGCTTTGTTGTGTGTACCAGGCATAGCAAATGAGTCAAAGAAGCTCTATGGAGCACAGTTCCACCCCGAGGTGAGCCTGACAGTGAACGGGAAGATGATCCTGAAGAATTTCCTGTACGATATCGCGGGCTGCAGCGGCACCTTCACCGTGCAGAACAGGGAGCTCCAGTGCATCCAGGACATCAAAGACAAAGTGGGCTCCTCCAAGGTCCTGGTGAGTGGGGTCAGAGCTCATCTGCAGAGCCACTGACAGTGCACATGGGGTAACTGCACCACTTAATTATTGGCTTGGCTTCTTTTTCTTCTGTCTTCACTCAGAGTCGGGATTAAAAACACGAAAGAGATGAATTTTCTCATGTTTGGGCTTGGTTGTTTATTAAATCTTATCTAAAGTACAGAGAGTTCTGCAACACTTGTAGCTGCCAGCTAAAAGTGAGCAAAATGGAGATGAATTTAGCTAGTTGCAAGGTCTTTTGAAGCTAAGCAGTCCAATAAAGAACTCAGACCTATATTATACTTCTGACCCAATAACCAAACTCCTGTGACCTGCAGTGCAGCACCAACTATCCAACCAAAAATACTACCTGAAAGCCTGAAGAAGACAGAAAGGAGACAACACCCAAAACCCTCTATCTTGTCTCATACTTATTACTGTATTCTAAAACTTTCAAATTCCGAACCCTTCACCGTATGAAATCACACACTCCTATTTAACTACTCACCTGTGACTTTAACTCCATCACTCCCCTTTCGCTGGTGGGTGCTGCTGACCCTCTGTGGGGTTTTTTCCACTTTCCCCTTTCCTGGCAGGTGCTGCTCAGTGGGGGCATGGACTCCACAGTGTGCACATTTCCCCATGCCCAGCTGACCCTCTGTGGGTTTTTTCCCCTTTCTGGCAGGTTCTGCTCAGTGTGGACATGGACTCCACGGTGTTCCCTGTGCCCATCTGACCCTCTGTGGGTTTTCCCCTTTCTTGCAGGTTCTGCTCAGTGTGGACATGGACTCCACGGTGTTCCCCATGCCCAGCTGACACTGTGGGTTTTTCCCCTTTCTGGCAGGTTCTGCTCAGCAGCAGCATGGACTCCACGGTGTTCCCCATGCCCAGCTGACCCTCTGTGGGTTTTCCCCCTTTCTGGCAGGTGCTGCTCAGTGGTGGTGTGGACTCCACGGTGTTCCCCATGCCCAGCTGACCCTCTGTGGGTTTTCCCCCTTTCTGGCAGTTGCTGCTCAGTGGTGGTGTGGACTCCGGTGTTCCCTGTGCCCAGCTGACCCTCTGTGGGTTTTTCCCCTTTCTGGCAGGTGCTGCTCAGTGGTGGTGTGGACTCCACGGTGTGCACGGCGCTGCTGAACCGCGCGCTGAACCGCGAGCAGGTCATGGCCGTGCACATCGACAACGGCTTCATGCGCAAGAGGGAGAGCCAGGCCGTGGAGGAGGCCCTCAAGAAGCTGGGCATCCAGGTGAAAGGTACCTCGCTCCTGCTCCGTGCTCCTTATGACATTGGTGTGCTGGTGGTTGTGGTGGTTTTCCCAAAATCCGCCCTCAGGGCTGGTGGTTGTGGTGGTTTTTCCCAAACTCTGCCCTCAGGGCTGATGGTTGTGGTGGTTTTCCCAAAATCCGCCCTCAGGGCTGGTGGTTGTGGTGGTTTTCCTAAAATCCACCCTCAGGGCTGATGGTTGTGGTGATTTTCCCAAAATCCACCCTCAGGCCTGGTGTTTGTGGTGGTTTTTCCCAAACTCTGCCCTCAGGGCTGATGGCTGTGGTGGTTTTCCCAAAATCTGCCCTCAGGGCTGGTGGTTGTGGTGGTTTTCCCAAAATCCACCCTCAGGGCTGATGGCTGTGGTGGTTTTTCCCAAACTCTGCACTCAGGGCTGGTGGTTGTGGTGGTTTTCCCAAAATCCACCCTCAGGGCTGATGATTGTGGTGGTTTTTCCCAAAGTCTGCCCTCAGGGCTGGTGGTTGTGGTGGTTTTCCCAAAATTATTTTCAAGGCATTTGTTCTTGCTTTGAAAGGTGCATTTTAATGGTTTTGGAGTGACTTTTTGAGAACAAGGTGTTGGTTGGTCAAAGGTTGGACTCAGTGTTTTGGGAGGTCTTTCCCAGCCTTTGTGGTTCTGTGAAGGAATTAACTGGGAGTGCACAAAGTGCCCAGACGTGGCTGATGAGAAGGCTCAGAGGGTTTTGTACCTCAAGCATGAGGAGGTCAGAGGGCACCAAGGTTGTGCCAGCAGCAGGAGCTGCTCTGTGCTGCTTGCCTGGTCAATTCATGAGCCCTAAATATAATAAATTCTGGGGCTCTGTGCCTTGTCCAGGGCTTGTCTGCGCTCTGCTCAGGCAGCGTGGCACTGGCTGAGCAGGCTGGGCTGCAGTGTCCCCAGCTTCATTCTAAACACATTTTTCTACATTTATTTTTAATTTTTTTTTTTTCCTTAGGTGGAAAATCCATGTCTTATTCTTGCACTCTGTGGAGCAATAAACCTGGGTTCTGGCAGGCAGCCAAATTGAGGGAATCCCTTTGCTGCAAATGCTCCTTCTGTAGGTCAGGGAGTTCAGTGCTGGTAAAAGATGCTAGAGAGCCTCTCTAAATTAAGAGGTATAATGTAGCATGAGTAAATAGTGCATCATTTAATTTTGGTTGCAGAAAGGCCTTGGGGAAACACTGTCCTGTAAACTATTTAAAGCAAGTAAATTATAGTCTAAGAGGGAAGCAAGAACTGGACTTGCATGTGGCTGCCTAATCTCACAGTATGGAAGAAGTAATAGGTTAATAAGAGAAATGAAAAGCTCTAATTTTTGAGGTATTGAGCAGCCCTATTCCATGCAGTTAATAGTCAAAGGAAATTATTTTTAATTTTTATTGTTTTTTTTTTTAAAGCAATAAAGTGAAACTTTAGTTTTGCAACCTGCTTGAAAATCTTTTTTGTAAAAAAAAAAAATAAAAAAAAATCTGTGATTTCCTGCAGTGGTGAATGCAGCCCATTCATTCTATAATGGCACAACAACTCTGCCCATCTCAGATGAGGACAGAACTCCACGTAAAAGAATTAGCAAGACCTTAAATATGACTACAAGTCCTGAAGAAAAGAGAAAAATTATCGGTGACACCTTTGTTAAGGTAATGTTTATTTGTTGTTGGGCTGAAGTTTTTAAATGTTGTGACTCCTGGTTACATCTTTTACTGTTTAATCAGTGCGTTGGTGCTTGTGAGAGCTGTGGGTGACCCCAGAAGCCTTTAGGAAGTGTCAGGGAGAATATTTAACAGGTGTTCCTGTACTCTGGAGATACTTTTGCCATTTTCTGTTGACCAAAAGCTGGGGTTGCAGGAGTGTTTCAGCAGTGGGACAGTGGCATTGTTAGTTTGCTGGTCATTTTGCAGCTCCCTGCCTTGGGTGAGACAATTCATTAATTCTTTTGAGAGCTTTGACAGCCCCAGAAGTGCTGAAACTTCCTTTGTGTGCCCACCCTGCAGATCGCCAACGAGGTCATCGGGGAGATGAACCTGAAACCCGAGGAGGTTTTCCTGGCTCAGGGCACCCTCAGGCCTGACCTGATTGAGAGTGCTTCCCTGGTGGCCAGTGGCAAGGCTGAGGTGATCAAAACCCACCACAACGACACCGAGCTGATCCGCAAGCTGCGCGAGGAGGTAACGGCACCGCTGCCACCAGCTGAGCACACACAGCCCAAAACCCCTCTGCTGCCCCTGTCATAAACTGAGCACACACAGCCCAAAACCCCTCTGCTGCCTCTGCCTCAACTGAGCACACACAGCCCAAAACCCCTCTGCTGCCTCTGCCTCAACTGAGCACACACAGCCCAAAACTCCTCTGCTGCCTCTGCCACACCTGAGCACACACAGCCCAAAACCCCTCTGCTGCCCCTGCCACACCTGAGCACACACAGCCCAAAACTCCTCTGCTGCCTCTGCCTCAACTGAGCACACACAGCCCAAAACTCTCCTGCTGCTGTGGCTGTCCCTGACAGGACCCTGCTGTGCCCCTGAGAGCCTGCTGTAATCTGTAATTTATTGTGTTCCTTTTCTTGCCAAGGATCTGTTTATCCAAAGTCCAGAAAAGCTTTTTCTGCGCCTTCCTGTGCACAGCTCTTTAGTGTTGGCATGTGCAGCAAAGGTGGGACACTGCCTGGTTTGATTTTCTGGCATTGGTGTGGTGAGTTCTCTGCCTGTGTTATGTCCTAAGAAAGGACAGCACAGGGGAGACCTCACCCAGCAGTCTGGTGGAAGGTGCTCAGTTGCTGCCAGCTCTGAGAACTAACAGTCCCCATTTCTAATACTGATCCTTGCACAAAGTGTTTTGGGGCTGGTTTGAACATGCAGCAGGGACAAGAAAGGTCTGAATTCATGCAGGCAGGGCCAGCTTGGCCTTGCAGCTCTGTCTGCTCTGCTGGAGCCACAGGTTCTTCTGGCACAAGCTGGGACTTCCTGGTCTCACCCTCTGTCCTGCAGCTGCTCTACAAAGCCCACATTCACATGGAATTTCTTTCCAGTGTTTATGGAATCATTGGCACTGATGCTGTGAGGTCAGGCCAGTTTGGGTGCCAGAACCTAAACATCTGAGGCTTTTTGTTTGGATATGTGAGCTGGAGTGTAAAATGCTTTTTTTTTTTTTTTTTTTTTTTTACTATTTTCTTTTTAGGGTAAAGTAATAGAACCACTGAAAGATTTCCACAAAGATGAAGTAAGAGTGCTGGGAAGAGAGCTTGGTCTTCCTGAAGAGCTGGTTTCCAGGCACCCCTTCCCAGGTATGGAGCTGGTGGATCACAGCAGTGTTCTTCAGCAGATCCAGAATAACTGCAGTATAAAACTGATCTTTAAACACACAAAAAATCTATTTAGCCTTTCACTTAACCACAGTCTTTCAGGAAAAGATGACTTGAGAGCAGCTTGATAAATACACATAATGTTTTATAGCTGAGCCTTTGGTGGGAGAAGCCAAAGGAGGAGTTCTCAGTAGGTGCAGTGAGCTCTGCCTGAGCTGCCACGTGGCTCTGACCTGGAATAATGGCCTGGCTCTGCCTTTCCAAGGGGCATTGGCTGCCTTGAAAGTAAATGCTCAGCATTTCTAACACGAGTTCTGCACTAAAAAACAGCAAAGTCAGTAATTGTGGATTGGTTTATTTTTGTCCTGAAGGGTGTTAGGACAGCTAAGCTTAGACACAGTGGCAGAATACACAGTACTCAAAGACTGATCATTCTCCACATTTTCAGGTGAAAACCAGCTTCCTGTTACTTGGTGCAAACTTTTTTCAACGTTGCTTTGCAGGTCCTGGCCTAGCAATCAGAGTGATCTGTGCTGAGGAACCTTACGTGTGCAAAGACTTCCCAGAAACCAACAACATCTTGAAAATAGTGGCAGATTTTTCTGCAAGTGTGAAGAAGGTAAGGAAATCCTGAGTTTTAGTTTTGAGTGGTGGTTCTGTAGTGACCTGCAGTGAGGTTTAGTCTGCTAAAAGGTTAAAAGGACTGGTCTGTGCTCCTCAAGGAGTGCTGCCTCCAAGTACAGCTCAGCTGAAGCTGTTCAGTGGAATTTTTACTGCTGGGACTGGTACAAGTGTTGAACCATTTCTGGAAAATGGAACTTTATTTACCTTTCAAACAACAAACAAATTCTGCTGTGTTAAACTTTGTGCAGATGAGTTCACATAGTGTCAGGAAAAGATCTTCCCTCCCTGGAAGAGTTGTAACATTTTAGGTTTGCACACCCCAAAAATCACTGGGTGTGTAAATGCCAGTGCAGGAGCCAGGAGCTGGTGCTGGCCAGGTGCCCTGATCCCAAATCTGGAATTCTGAGTGGGTGATGTTTGACTCCCACATCTCCTGACTGTGCTGACCTTTGTGGTGGCTGTCAGGCACTACAGGGGTCTGCTCTGAGGTGTGAGTTCTAAACAACTTCCAGAACCTTTTTGGTAAATCCTGAAGGGCAGGGATTTCAGCCTGCCTTTCCTTTAGAAGATAAGGAATTCTGGCGCCATAAAACTGAAAAGTGCAGCTTTGTGAAGGAGAAAATGAGCACAGGAAAAGAGCTTCCCCTATGGCCTTAGAGAGCTTCAGCTTAAAATGCAGTGTAATCCCAGAGAAGTGCTTTTGCTGATGTTTAATTGTCAGATGAGAGGCACCTTTTAAATAGTTCCAAGGGGTAAATGTAGACTAAGCAAACAGTTACTTAAATAACAATTGCACAATTTTATTTGTGCCGTGCAAGCTCTGTTTGGGGGCTGGGAGCTTTATTTAATTCCAGTTTGTTGTTCTGCATCCTTGCCAGCCTCACACGTTGCTGCAGAGGGTGAAGGCGTGCACGAGTGAGGAGGACCAGGAGAAGCTGATGCAGATCACAAGCCTACATTCACTGAATGCCTTCTTGCTACCAATCAAAACTGTGGGAGTGCAGGTACAGGCCTCTATTGTGGTTTATTTTCTTTTTCTGCCAGAGTGGGGATTGAATGCTCCAGATGGTATTTCTTGTTTGGACTCAGATGTTTATTAATTTTTGTCTATGTTACAGTGAGTTCTACAGCACTTCAAGCTAACAAACTAAAATTGGAGACCTATCTCTCTCTCTCTCTCCAAGGCCTTTTAAGGGCAAACTGTCCAATTAAGAAAAGCCACTAAAATTATTTTTACTTCTAACCCAATAACCAACCACCTGTGGCCCACAATGCAGAATTTTCTGCCCAATCACACCATATCACCTAAACCCCATGAAGAAGGACAAGCCTCCACCCTAAAACCTCCATCTTGCTTTCTATATATGAGTCTGAATATTTCCTTTTACACCTCTGTCACCCCACTCTGTTATTTTCTCACCTACTCAGTCTCTCACTGGTGTCACCAGCTCAATGTCTGCTGAATGGTGGCCCAAGCTGTGGTCCTGTCACCTGCAGGATGGGCAGGAAGGAGTGTGAGTGGCTCTGGCAGCAGAGCTCACTCCCAGTGTGGTTATTCCTGCTCCCCAGGGTGACTGTCGCTCCTACAGCTACGTCTGTGGCATCTCCAGTAAAGATGCTCCCCACTGGGAGTCCCTGATGTTCCTTGCCAGGCTCATACCACGCATGTGCCACAACATCAACAGGTGAGCATTGAACTGCCTTTGTTTTTAATCATACAGTTCATATATGGAAGTTTAGCAGGTGCAAACATTTCCCTGTTTAATCTGGGGTGTAATAGTTTTGTATGTTGGACAGGTGTATCATGCAGAGGTCACAGACACACAATAAATCAAAATATGGGTTTATTTCCGGCTTGAAAAGAAATTGCTGGCCTATATCCTTGGATTAGACAGCATTCACTATAATTTATGCAAATCTCTTCTGAAGGCTCCAGCCTGGTGCTGAGCTGTGATGTGCTGCAGTTTGGTTTGCCTTTGTGTCAGGAAGGGATTTGTGTGGGGCTGTCAGTTCTGCTGGCCCAGGGAGGGCCCCAAAGCTGAGCAGTTTGATCTTAATTGAGCTCTCTGAGGATACATTTTCTACCTACCCGAGTCCATAACTTTTCCAGCAGCTGAAGGTGCTTAGACATGAAATCAGCTCGGGGGAATTATACCCTCCTTTGCCTGGCTGTGGGATTTCTGCCAAAACTGCTTAGAATTGCTGATAGCAAAACTTCATCTTCTCACATAAGTGACACCTCCTGCCAGAGCTTTTACTCTGAAAGGTGAGACCTGGAATTGCAAGGTACCTGTTTAAATTAAGTGCAGAGGGGACACAAGAAGGCATAAATCAGGATTACCTGTGCAGTTCTGGAGTATGTCAAAAAATGAAAATAAAAGCCAGTTTCTGGCTTCAGAGCACTGCTGATTTCTTGAAGCTCTGCTGGGTTTAACACTGCCCTCCTGAACACCCCACAGTTCTGGTAGCTCTGCTGTCCCTGCAGGCTCTGCTGCTGTTCCAGGGACACTGAGGAGGGCACTGGCACAGCTGAGCTCCTGCCCAGCTGTGCTCACAGGCTTTGTGTTCCAGACAAATCCCCACAGTACAAACTGGCATGTCTGTGCTTTGGATTTTAGACCATGATTCCTGGTTTGTGGCTGCAGCCTCCGAGCTGCTGTCAGCACCTCGTGGTGAATCCATGCACGAGGCTCCTCAAACTCTGCTGCTTGTTCTGCAGCAGCTGAAATGCAAGGAATGAAATGAAAAACATAAAGTTGATGTGACTGCTTGGAATTAGAAGATGTTTTGTTGCAGATGCACTTCTGTAGATTTATGACATTGCAATTAGCACCCTGTGCTGAAAACCCTTCGTTAGCAATAAGGTGCAGCATTTAATGGAGGTTTGGGTGGTTTATGGTTAAAAACTGTAAGCAAAATGAAACACCATGCTGTGCCTAGCTGTGCCTTCCCCCTGTGGCACTGCAGAAGCAGGTTGGCTCAGTCTGGTTCATTCTGTGTTGCAGAGTGGTGTACGTGTTTGGCCCCCCTGTCAAGGAGCCCCCCACGGATGTCACCCCCACCTTCCTGACCACAGGAGTCCTCAGCACTTTACGTCAAGCTGACTTTGAGGCTCACAACATTCTCAGGGAGTCAGGTAGGTGCTCCCCCTCCTCCCAGGGGTCAGACCTGTGTTTCCAGATCCCTGCAAGCCCAATGGGTGCAAACAGAGTGGTGCTGTCAAAACCTGCAGGAAAATATCTCCAGAAAAGTGATCAGTTAGTGGAATGACAATGAAAAGCTGATAGCTAAAGGCCAGGAATTAATTTTAGGGGATCTGGGAGACTGATTTGCTTCTAACATATCACAAAGCCCAAAGCTGTGGTGCTCCACTGTCAGGCAACTCAGTCACCCAAATCCCTTCTCTTTGCTGATCTCAGTGTTCAGAGATGAAGAAAGTTGACATAATTTTTAAATGCTGCTTCTGGGGAAAGCCAAGTTCCTCATGGGGGTGATGCTTACAGCCTGTGGTGGTTTCAAACTTCTTAACTTGAAGTCAAAGCTGCAACCCCAACCCTGCAGAGTCCCCTGGATGTGCTACACAGGCAGAGCCTGGGAATAAATAGTTCTGAGGTTCAGCCTCTTTAGTTTTTTACTTAATTACCTTTGGAAATGTGATCTGTGTGGGAAGCACTGCATCAGCCCTGCCTGTATTTGGTATAAACCAAGTTACAAGGGATCCCTCTCTTTGAGGATCCATGCTCAGTTTGCAGAGGAGCAGAATTTGTACAGAATTAACCTCAGAAGGCTGAGATAACACTGTTGGCTGTGTTGGTAAAGCTGTAGCTGTGTCTCGCTAACTTTTGGTGACACTTGGCTTTGTGTGAACGAATTGCTCCTAAAAATAAGCCTGGAGTTGTGGTTTAGTGTAAAACCCTCCCTGTGCAGCAGCTCAGGCCAGGGCTGGCAGAGGGAGAGAGGCTGAGCAGTGTGAGCTCCACACACCTTTACTCATTGCAGCAGGGAAACTGGGGAGCTGTGCATTGCCTTGCAGAAGGAGGTGGTGTAAAATCAGTGAAATGGGATTGTCTGGAGTTGCCTGCCCACCACCACCCAGGGGTACTGGAGAGCTTTCTCCTGAGTGTTGCAAAGAATATTTCAAAGGTTTATTTGGGAGCATCTCTTTATTTGCTTTGATACGGGGACTGATAAACCCCCATGGTTTTATGTTATTTGGGAAGGGAAGTGGCTCTTCAACTGATGCACAGTGAATTAGAGGGATAACAGAGATTAGCTGGGATTTTTCTGCGTGCCTGCTAAGGCTGAGGATCATCTCAAGTGGCAATTTATAGAATCTCAGAATGGCTTGGGTTGGAAGGGATGTTATCATCTGTTCCAGTCCCTGGGGACACCTTCCACTTATCCCAGGCTGCTCCAAGCCCTGTCCAGCCTGGCCTTGGGCACTTCCAGGGATCCTTCCAGGGATCCTTCCAGGGATCCAGGGGCAGGCACAGCTGCTCTGGGAGCCTGTGCCAGTGCTTTCCCAGTGCTCCCAGTGCTGGTTTGCAGCTGCACCACCTCTGTGGCAGCAGAGGGAGCAGATCCCACAGGGTGCAGGAGCAGCTGCTGCTTTGGAGCTGGAAGCAGAGGTGGGAGCTGTGCAGAACTTGTGCCTCAACTGACACCCCTGTGTGTGCTGCAGGCTACGCTGGGAAGATCAGCCAGATGCCCATCATCCTGACCCCGCTGCACTTCGACAGGGACCCCCTGCAGAAGCAGCCCTCGTGCCAGAGGTCGGTGGTCATCAGGCCCTTCATCACCAGCGACTTCATGACGGGCGTGGCCGCCACGCCGGGCAGCGAGGTGCCCGAGGAGGTCAGGGCTCTCTCAGACATCTAAAACACTGTCATTCTCTGAAACACCCTAATCAGTGCTTTGTCTCAGTCTCTCCTGCCTTCTCTCAGAGGCAGGATCAACAAAACCACGATGGGAATGGATTTTCTCCTGTTTGGGTTTGGTTGTTTATTGAATCTTACCTGAAGTACGGAGGGGTTTAACAGCACTTCCAGCCACCTGCTAGAAGCAAGGGAAACATGGAGCAAGATCCAGGTGCTGCAAGGTCTCCTAAAGCTGAACAGTCCAATAGAGAATTAACATTCATATTATTTATACTTTCAACCTAATAACTAAATTCTCATGACCCTCAGTGTGACACTGACTGACCAACCAGAAACTGCTACCTGAAACCATGAAGAAGGAGGAAGATGAACACCAGAAAGAGACAACACTCAAAATTCTCTATATTGTCCCATACCTATTACTATACTTTAAAACCCTCAAATTTAAGCCTTTCACCCATGAAAGCACCTCTATTTCACTACACACCCGTGATTTTAACTTCACTCAAATTTGGAAGCCTTTTCCAAGGCCCCAGGTTAATAGCAGTGTTCTCCTGGGGGTCAGTGCCAGGCAGCACAGAAAGCTCAAAAACTCCAGGTTTCTGGGATCCAACAAATACTGTAAAATATATGTAATAATTACTATACTATAAATACTACCACTCTCATTTAAATTTAAAATAAATACCATCCCTACAACAACTAAATCCATTACAACAACTCAATTAACTCAAACCCAATCCACACCACCCGATATAAATAAATATAAGATATATTTAAATATATTTATATAAATGTATAAAATAATAAATATAAATAAACTATCTCTAAAGTCAATCAATATATAATTAAAAATACAAACTGCCAACGATTATTATTCAATCCAAAGTAATCTCTCAAACAAATTAGTAATACAAATTAATAGCTCAAAAATTCAACCAATCTATGCTTCTTTCCTAAGTGCATCCTTTAAAAAAAATAAATGATAGAACTACAAAAACAAACATGCTTCAAAAATAAAAATCTTACTAAAATATTAAAAACAGGACTGGGAGTTTTAAATAAAATTAATTCAAAACTATTAATAAATAAACTAACTGCAACAACTAATAATTTTACAAAACTAAAACAAGCCCTCCAATCATCCCTCCACCCAGCTTGGCCTCATCTCAGCTCCCCCTCACCACCTTCATTTTGATTTTCTTGCCTTTTTTTTTTTTTACTCTTTTATAAATAATCATTGGAAAGAATATTGTGGCATTTTTGGGAAAAAAAAAAAAAAAAAGCCCTAACAAAATGAGGGGCTGGCAGATGGGTATGATAGACTTGAAGGATTTCCAGCAGAGCTGAGCCAATTAAAGAAGGAAGAATAACCCAGCCATTCCTGGGATTTGGAAATAATTTTGGCATCAGTAATTGGAAATTTCCTGGCGTTAGGAATTGCCTTTGTTTGGCACTTCTGCTTTTACTGGGACTTGCAGTTTAACATCTCAGTGTCCTGTTTGCTTTTAGGTCACTAAAAGGACTCAGGAGTCAGGTTCAAGCTTTTTTTTTTTTTTTTTTTTATTG
>JAOTQZ010000480.1:24347227-24357851 GCA_026546895.1 Pogonocichla stellata | reverse complement strand
AGGTTTCAGGTTCAATGTTTTTTTTTTTTTTTTTTTTAATGGGAAACTTTATCCATGTCCAGTCAAGTACTTTGTCCCTCTGGGAATGCACTGTAGGAATAGAACTGACCTTTTATTTTAAACACACTTTAGGAGCATTGCTCAGTGATTGTATGTAGCTGAAGTCCTCTACTTTAAGGCAGCCTATCCATGAAAAGAAAAATTCAGGTTGCCATGTGAGCTATTTCATTGTATAAAATAAGGATTCATTTGACCTCAGTGTTTGTGTTTAAAAACAACCAAACACCAGAAAACCCACCCCTAAACAAAAACCCTGCATTCCTCAAAATGAAAAATGGTCATGTAAGGCTAGGTGGTAGTGTGGTGACTAAATAATAGAGGTTATAGAGAATAACCATATTTATGGGGGAAATAATAGTGTTTTTCTGTAGAGAACAATGCACTGTTAATTTGTGCTTTCACTATAAGCAGCGTGTCGTGTAAGTGCTGTTGGGAACTGGGGGGTTTTAATGCAACTGAACTTCTGAGCACCATCAAATTCTCCCCTGGAATATTCCTGTGGCATGGGTTACTTGTGAGCTCTGGAAGATGACTCTGATGGAGACCAGGGCTTTTCTTCCAGCTGATTTTATTTTGTGCCTGGTGCCAATGTGCTGCTAGCAGCAGGCTCCTCCCTCTGTGTCCACAGCAGTTTGCCCTCCAGCTTTTCTGGGGTGGTTTTCATGTCTGTTCACACAGTTTTTCTGACACTCTGTTTCCCCTGCACCACAGGTTGTGCTGAAGATGGTGGCAGAGATCAAGAAGATCCCTGGCATCTCTCGGGTGATGTACGACTTGACATCGAAGCCACCAGGAACTACGGAGTGGGAGTAACGAACTGTTCCCATCCAAGTGCTGTGTGCAGGCGAAACCATATCAGAAACCATTCCCAGTGTTGACATGCAGTACTGTGAAAGAGTGACTGGAGCTGCTACACGGCATCAGATTCCTCTCCTGGAGCACCATCCTGCAGCTCAGAGCTGTGCTGGGGATGGGAGCGGCGTGGGGCTGAGCTCTGTACGGGTAAATGACGGTGGCGCTGCTGCCAGGCCAGGCCCCTCTGCTTTGCCTTTGTCCCCCAGTTCCCCCCCATCTTCTGTTACCTGTCATTTGGGTGTCTCTTTGTTTTTGTACACTGTGGAAAAAGAGACAGTTTATTTACTTCTACCAAAAGCATTGTTACAGCCCAACCATGTAAGAGGAGTTAATTCTTTGTGACCAACTGCTTTGGGACGGACTTATTATAAATAAATATTTTGCCAAATGGAGTAGTGGGTGCTGTTGAGTCGTGGAGTGGCTGTGTATGTTCTGTGCCCCTGTCCTGTGCTCTGCAGTGAGGGTGAGCAGTGCTGACCTCTCCTGGCACTGCTGTGTCCGTGTGTCTGTCCCTGCTGGGGCACAGCAGAGCTCCCAGCTCCTGCCCATGCCTGGGAGTGCTCTGGGATGGCAGAAGGGCAAACCTGGCATGCAGCAGGGAAATCTGCAGCAGAGCTCCTGGCTCTGTGCCCCCTGTGTGCCCCCAGCACTGCCCTGTGCTTCCCTTGTACTTGAGGACAGTTGATTTTCCACACGTTTGCTCTGATGGGTTTTTTGGGGTGTGCTGTGCTTAGCTCCATCTGTAAGATCATTCTAGGTGTTAGTGTGGAGTCCTGGCTCGGGGTGAGCTCCCCACCCTGGAGCCCCTCCTGCC
Organism: Pogonocichla stellata; assembly: GCA_026546895.1. Classification (NCBI taxonomy): domain Eukaryota; kingdom Metazoa; phylum Chordata; class Aves; order Passeriformes; family Muscicapidae; genus Pogonocichla; species Pogonocichla stellata. Next base: position 24,356,122 of record JAOTQZ010000480.1, on the reverse strand, counting down.
ACTCGTGTTCTGCTGTTGGTAGTGAAGCAATAATTGGAGGTGGTTGCTGGGCAGGAGATCTCTGATGTTTTGAGGCAAAGCCATTTCCATCCACCTGAGACTCCTGTCCCAGGACAGGAACAGCTGCATTCCCACCTGGGCAGGTTGTGGGTGCTGCTGGGTTACCCCCACTGGGGCACCTGGAATGTGATCCAGGCTCTTCCCCCTTAGCCCTGGTTTTTCAGTTTGAGCAGCTGTGTTTTGTTCAGCTGGGAGATCACTCTAGTATTATGGGGTAAAATACCTGGTTTAAACTGTTCAGTGACATGGAGTGTTTCATGGCTGTAGCTCCTCTCTGCCCTTGCCTGGGTTTGTGAACTGGAATAATACTGAAAGTGTTTGTTCTATATTTCACGTTTTCCTGTTCTTACATTCCCTGCCCACACGTTATGGAAATGGGGTTTGGAAATTTCTGCTCCTAGGAAATGGCCAACTGGTGTAAATGTATTTTTTCGCCTGTGTCACTGAGGGGTGTTCTGCACGAGGGGGAGGAGGTGGCATGTCCCAGCCGTGCTCCCAGGGCTGCTGGGGACACGGGGGTGCAGGAATTGGGGCTGGGGGCTCTGCCTCCCCTCCAGCCCTGCTCCAGCAGAGCTCTGATGTGGGCAAATCCAGCTGAACTGATAACTCAGTCACCTCCTTTTGAAAAGGGGGTGGTGATTTGCACCCACACCTGTCACAACCTCCTTGAGCTCCAGTGCTGGCAGCGATGATCGATCCCTTTGCTGCAGGATGGGCACCTGTGCTTGTTAAACCCTGTCAGTGGGTGTTTGCTGGGGCAGCTCCTGTCCTAGCAGGGAAAAGCTGACCTCAAAGAGAGCTCCCCAGTGAAGTTCCAGTGTGTTAGGTGTGGTCAGGAAGGGCTGAGGGCCCTGCTGCTGTTTCTGGGTGGTATCTCACTCAGAAGGGTGCAGAGACAAGAGCTGAATCTCTGTGAGATGCAGAACCCCCTCAGTTCTCACAGCAACAGGCTCGTCCTCGTGGCTGCCACGGCTGTGTTGCCTTGACAGCAAACAAGCAAAGCTGAAAGGATCACTAAAAATAATGCAAATAATGCAGAGAGCTCTGAAACCCAGCCCCTGCTGGCTTCTGTCCCTGTGCAGCTGCAGCTGGTGCTGGAGTAAAACGTGCTCCCAGGGAGGGCTGGGGGCTGCAGGGGAGGTGCTGCCCCTGGGACACCCTCCTGCAGCTCTCCTGGGCTGGAAACTTTTGTTCCCTGCATGCTGCACCCCTGGAAAATCCTCCTTGGAGTTGCACCCTAGCTCTGGGCACCATGTCTGCTGTGCACTGTCACCATCCTTGAGCCCCTGGGCTGCTTCCCTCTGGAGCTGGGCAGCACCTCTGTGCTCTTCTTTGGGTCAGAAAATAGAATATTGAACATTTCAGGAGTAAACTATTGCACTATGAATCGAAATGTCTTACTGGAGTGGAGTGTGTGCCCCTCAGCCCCTGTCTGCCAGCTGTGCCATGCAGGGCTGTGCTTGGCAAGCTTGGTGTGCCCACCCCAGCAGTTCTGGGTGGTTTTGGGACGGCCAGAGTGGAGAGAAACATCATACTCTGTTCACATTTCTTAAAAACCAGTTATATTTAGCACCTAGTTTACAAACTAATACCTGTAGCTGCCCTGTACAATTGTTCACCTGGAGTCTTCAGAAAAACATGTCAGCAATTAGAATTTGTATGGGGGGCACTCCCCATCAGTCTCAATTTTTAACATTTTTCTGCTTGTGAAATGATAAAGTACTGTGAGCCTTAATTTTTATCCACAAATAAAAATATTATGTTTGAACCTTGGTGTGACTGATTTTTTTTTTTTAAGGGCTTATTTGCAAAAACTATATTATGAATGGGACTGTATTTTGGGTTGAACAAGCTGTTTTTATGGATGTAATCGATTTAAATGTCTCCTTGAGAGCCCCTTTAGAGCTGGAATATTTCTCTTTTCCCAGAGTGGTTTGGGATACAGAGATCAATACAAAGCTGCTTGCAGGATTTCTTCCCTTTTTTAAATGTTATTTCGGGTGGGGAAAAAAACTTTGTGGGGTAAACGAAGCTTTGGGGAGAGCCAAGTTTGAGTTGTGGGTTAATTAAGGAGTAGGGTCTGTTAATTACGGAGGAGGGTGTCTGTTCATGACAGGGTGTGGCTGTGCCCCGGTGGCTCCTGTGGGGTTTCTGCCCAGGAATGCTGGTCTGGGAAATGCTCCCAGTGCTGCTCTTGCAGGGATTTGGTGACACTTTGGTGACCTGGGACAAGGCAAGGGCCCAGCTTCTCTCTGCACAGCTGGAGCTGGCCCAGCTGTTGGGGTTCCACGGTGGGGAGGGGCTGATGCTGCTCAGGACCTGGGGATGCAGGAGGAATCAGATTTGGGGTGTTCAGAGGAAAAGGGGATTTCTGGATGAACACAGAGTGATGCCCACCTGCTCCTGGGCACAGCCTGGGGCTGGGTCAGGGCTGAAGGCAAAGCTGAGCTCAGGCAGCCCTGGATGGTGGAGGGGCAGGCAGCCAGCAGCACACACCCCCAGGCTGGGAGCTGCCTGAGTCAGGGCTGGGATTTGGGATGATCTCCGTGCTCTGCAGAGCTGGGGTTTATTTTTAGTCCCTGTGTGGTGCTGATTGCCATGGCAATGCCACGGCACAGCGGGATCCAGGGGTGGGCACGGGGCTCCTGGCTGTGATTTGGGATGGAGTGACAGCTCTGGCTGCTCCAGGGTGGGGGTTCAGCTCCCAGCCAGAGCTCTGGAAACCAAACACAATCCTCCAGGCACAGGAGGCTGGCCAGGAACAGGATCCATTCTGAGTGAAAATTCTGAATCCATCCTGGGAGCACTCACCTGCTCAGCAGGGATCACCTGCCCAGGAGCATGGCCAGAACTGTTCTGAATCCATCCTGAGAACAGTCACCTGCTCAGCAGGGATCACCTGCCCAGGAGAATGGCCAGAACTATTCTGAATCCATCCTGGGAGCACTCACCTGCCCAGGAACATGACCAGGAATTGTTCTGAATCCATCCTGGGAGCACTCACCTGCTCAGCTACAGCAGCTCAGCCTTTGTCTGAAATTCCAGCAGAAAAGTAAAGCCCGTGTGGGTGGTTCTGCCCCTTCTGGTGCTGTTTGAGCAGGTCAGGGCTCACCAGGCTCAGAGGGCTCCTGCAGCCCCTGCCCAGCACAGCTGTGCCTGCAGAGAGCTCTGAGTGAGTGCTGCACTCTCCTTGGCCTTGCAGAAGTTTCCCCTTTCTCATCACGGGTTCCTTGGTCACTTCTTGGGGCAACTCAGAGCAAGCCCAGAGGAGCTGCTCATGAGTGACCTCCCTGAACCCAGCCAAGAGGGAAAAAAGAGTTAATTAACACACCCAGGAATTTTCCCCTTCACTTGGGTGTGCTGGGACTGGCCTTTGGCCCTGCAATCACATCTAGAAATTACTGGATGAGATGAAAGGCTGCAGAGAGGCACTTGCACTTCAGATTTTAATTTCAGCAGATTGGCTCACGAGGCTGCTGTGACCCTGTGCCCTTCAGGGAGGGAGCTGGGAGCTCTCCCAGGGGCTGCTTTTGGGATTTGGGTGAACAGGTGGACTCACAATGATCTCAGAGGTCTGGTGAAAGCTGCCTGGCTCCAGGATTCCAGGCTGAGCAGAGGTTCGTGTGCTGCCAGAGCAGGGTGAGCCACTTAAACCCAATTAAACACCTTAATGAACCTTTCCCTGATGGGTTTTCAATTACCTGGAGCAGAGGAGAGCTGGGCAGAGCCTGAGCTCTGTGGCTGATGGGCTGTGCTCCTGCGGGACCAAACTCCTTTGTTTGCTCAGGGATCAATGACAGGCACATCCCAAATCAATCCCAAACCTGTGCTGCTTAAACCTCTCTAAACATCCCTTCCAGGGGATGAACTGCTGCTCACTGTCTGCTCTGTGTGTGCAGAGCTTTGGGGTGTGCAGCTGTGGAGCCGAGAAAATGTGGGGAGCAGATGTTGGGAGCTGCTGTGGGATCTGCAGAGCAAGGGTGGATTTTGGGATCATTTTAAGAGAGGGTGAACTGTGGACGTGTTTTAGTGGAATTACTGGAGAATTTCAGGATCTGAGTGTGTGTCCTGCATTCCTTTACTCTGGAACGAGGCACTGACAGGCTGGGAGAGCTGGGGGTGCTCACCTGGAGAGGAGAAGCTCCAGGAGAGCTCAGAGCCCCTTGCAGAGCCTAAAGGGGCTCCAGGAGAGCTGGAGAGGGACTGGGGACAGGGGATGGAGGGACAGGACACAGGGAATGGAGAAGGGAAGGGCTGGATGGGATATTGGGAATTAGGAATTCCTGGCTGGGATGGAATTGCCAGAGCAGCTGTGGCTGCCCCTGGATCCCTGGCAGTGCCCAGGGCCAGGCTGGACACTGGGGCTGGGAGCAGCCGGGGGCAGTGGGAGATGTCCCTGCCATGGCTGCGATTTAAGGTCCCTTCCAGTCCAAACCACTGCACGGCTCTGTGGCACAGCCTGACACTCCTCCCAGGCCTCAGGGCTTGGATTTGATAAAACACAGGGAGTGTCCAGCAGGAATGGGACTCTCTGGGGGAAGTGCTGGGAGTTTTTCCAGCCTGAACCATTCCAGGATTCTGTGATCTGTGTGCAGAGCATCCCCTGAGCATCCTGCACAGCATCTGCTGCCCCAGCAGCTCCAGCTGCTTTCTTTGACCTCTCCCTCTGCCTGTCCCAGCCGTGTTGTCCCCCTTTCAGGGGGGTCACCTGTGGGGTCCTGCAGCTCCCAGGGCTGCCCAGAGAGAGCCCAGGTGAGCCCAGGTGAGCCTAGCCTGGTTCAGGTGTTCCATCAGTCTGATCTCAAACCTGCAGCAGCACACACTGCCCTGGGAGCCACAGAAATGATGGCAAGGTTTGGAGAACTGGGCCTGTGAGAGCCAGGCTGGAGAAGAGATGGCTCTGTGGAGGCAGCACAGCTGTTTGCAGCTGCAGGAGAGGCTGTGCTGGGGCAACTGGGGAGGAATTATCCCCATCAGTGACTGCCAGCGTGAGCAGGAACAGGCTGGGGCTGCGCTGGGAAAGTGCAGCTTAAGTGCTAAAGAAACATTTTCACTCTGAGCAAAACTGAGAGGTTTCAAGTGGGTGAATCACGGAATATCTGGAGTTGGGAGCAGCATCCAGTCCATGCTCCATTTGCTGCATTGTCCACAGGGGTTTTTGGAGGAGTTTGGGGCCAGCAGCTGAGAAGGCTGCACTGCAAACACCAGCCCAGGCGGGCATTAGCTCCTGGATGCAGCTGAGCAAAGCTGACAAACTTCATTTGCAGTTCTCCTGTCAGGCCCAGCTCTCCATGCACCGGGAAATTGGTGCCATTAGTGAGGAAACAATGGGAGCACTCGGGCCAGTTGGGAAAGCAGCTCCTTTAACCCCATCCCAAAGGAACATTTCAGTCCTGTCTCCAAACCCGAGTTCCACCTGTGCTCCCAGAGAGGCAGCACAGTCCTGCAGAGCCTCTGTATTTCCCCTGGAATAAAGAATTGTTCCAGGATGAAGTATTTCTGTGAGGGAATGTGCTCCTTGCATAGTTATTAATTCATTACTGGCCGTAGCCGAACTCACTCCGCTACTAAGTCATCTATTAAATGAGCCAAATGAAATTTATTAACACGGCATTGATCATTTAAGTCTTTTAGCATAAAGCATAATGGAACAGAAGCAGAAGTAATAATTCCTTGCCCGGTTTCTGGTCCGTGTCTCATGCTCAGGGCCCTGTGTTAGGGCTCCATTGTCCCCTAGCAGCAATGTCACAGCAGCAGGGCAGGATCCTCTGCCTTTTGTTAGAGCTCCCCTTTGGGACTGGCCTGGAGTCACTCTGGAAACTGAGTCGGAAAAACAGAAGCGACTTTGAACTGAGTGCCCCGGCAGGAAGGACGGGATCGCTCTCGGGCAGTGAGCAGCAGGGAACAGCAGGGTCTGATCCTGCCCCAGCCCGGCCGGCACAGCTCCCGCTCCTTTGCAGGACCTCACCCAGGGCTGCCCCTGCCGAAAGCTGGGTCCTGGCAGGGCACAGAGCCCAGTGTGTCACTGCCCGGTGCAGGTCCTGGCAGGGCACAGAGCCTGCTATGTCACTGCCCAGGCTGTCACTGCCCCAGGCAGGTCCTGGCAGGGCACAGAGCCCAGTGTGTCACTGCCCCCGGCAGGTCCTGGCAGGGCACAGAGCCTGGTATGTCACTGTCCAGGGCAGCCCCTGCCGCCACTAGAAGTGTGCCAGGGTCACTTCTTGGAAGGAAACCTCATCCCCAGAGGAAATTGTGCAGTCACCGGTTTGTACAGGTGGACTCAGGCTTTACAAAGCTCGGATCATTCATGTTCCCCAAGCCCAGTTTGTTCCTGCTGGGGATAATTTGACCTTTAGGCAGACGGGGATTTCTGAGGGGTTTCTAATTCTGAACTGGATGGGGAAATGCTGCTCCATGTCCCTCCTGCTGCCCCCTCAATTAAGCAGAAATCAGGAATCTCTCTCAGAGGTGAGGCAGGAGCTGTGCAGACCGAGGCTCTCACCTCTGACAGCCCTGTGGGCCTGGGGCCATCATGAAGTGATGCTTGTGAGAATCTCAGCAGCATCCAACCTTACCCATTTCCTGCATCCAACCACACACAGCTCCTGACATGCTAACCCAGGTCACAGATGCTCAAAGTAACTAACAAAATTAAATAAAAGTTAAGCTTTGAGGATCTAAATTACATCAGGCAGGACTCACAAGGTCCAGCCAGCAGAGAGGGGAGCACAGCCCTGGCTGTCCTCCTGTCTTTGATTCAGGATGGGGGCAGAGAGCAAAGAGAGGACAGTGCAGAGCTGAGGCTGCACCTGGCCAAGGCTGGCTTGAATCTGAGTGGAGGGGGAATAGGAGGGACAAACCCTGAGCATCTGGAGGACAGAGCCACCAAGGGATGGCCTGGTTCTGTCAGCACAGCCTGGGGAGCCTCCCGTGCCCTCCCCACACTCAGAGCATCACCAACCACCCCAAGGCGTGACTCAAAATGAGCCCAGCCCCAGCTGAGAAGGGTTTTGTGTTTACTGAGAAGGGTTTTGCCTGTCCTGGTGTATTCCTGGGGTGAAACAAAGCTGAGCTGGGATTTCTGTGCCAGGGGCTCTGAGCACTGTGTGGGACCCCAGCCCAGCCCCAGCCCCTCTGCTGCTCTGTGATCACTGATCTGTGACCCGGTGCCATTTGCTGGCATTGCACAGGGCACAAAGCACTGCAGAGGAACCGCTTCAAACAGAACCCACTCCATCTGCACCCAGGAGGGATGAGTGCTGCTCAAACCCCCTGTTCCTGCAGCTGCTCCGTGCTAGGGGCTAGATCTCTCTGGGGTGTCACTGTCACACGGTGCTGCTGTCCCACGCCCTGTCCCTGAACTCCAACCTGCTCCTCTCAGCAGCGATGGAGGATTCTGCATTTGCTGCACCAGAAGGGCTCAGAGCTCACTGCTGGCAGGGTTTACATTTCACCTCAGTGCAGCTCATGTCTAGAGACTGAAACAGGCATTGATTTTTTTCATGGCATGTCTGGCTTTGCTCTTGTTACGGGGTTGTGTCTTGCAAAAGTTGACTAGAAATTGAAATATTTCTTGTAAGTGGATTTATAAATCTAAACCTTTTAGTAGTTGGCTGCAGTTATTGCTGCCGGATTTACTGACGACTTTGTTTTTTAAAAATAAGATGTTTGAACAGACATTGACTTTTCTTTTTTTTTATTTTTAATTTTAATCATGGCACAGCTATTCAATTTTTTTCAGTCAAACCTTCCAGTGAAGACATTTGACTAATAAATCAAAAAGGTCTACAAATGCAGATATGTGTGGAGTGTCACACACTTCACTAAAACTTGCAAAAGTTAAGGGGTAAAAAGGTCTCTTTGGCTAAATCTCCATTTAGCCACCAAGATAAATGACAGATTTCAGCTGTGCAGGGGCTGAGCTCTGCCAGACTCCAGAGTCAAGGCCTGAAGTAATTCCCTCATCCTCTCCCTGTGTCTTTCTGCTCTAAATACCAAATCTTCTGCCTTTGTCACCGCACCTGTGACAGGAGAATTGCAGGGAGGCTTTTCTTGAGAATGCTGCCAAGCCACCAAATACTCAGGAAATCAGTTCTGAGAGTTTCTTCTCCTGAATACTGGGCTCCAGAGCGGGAAAGCTTCTCTGGTGTTTTTGGGGTAAAATAAAACCCATTGACAGAGTTTCTTTGCAGTCATGAAGTGACAGAGATAGTCCAACACCTGGAAAACCTGCTTTGCCATCCAGCTGCTGAAAACAGCTCCTGTGTTTTCATTCCAAGGTCAGGAATTTACCAGCATGTGCAGAGAGGTTTTTGTTCATCCTCAGTGGGAAAAGATTGGATGTGAATAATTCCAGAGCCTTCCCTGAGCTCCACACAGGCAGATTTAGGCAAAGAGCAGCTTCCCCAATCTGCAGAAAAAGCAGGATGAGTGGGATCAGGATCCTCTGCCTCCCTCCATGCATTCGTGAATCCGAAATCCCAAATTCTGCTGTGCAAGACAGGCAGGGCTGGGGCAGCAATGGCAGCTTGTGCTCAACCACCACAGCTGGGAGCATTGGGGTGGGATCAGCGGGGCTGGAATTGGCAGGGCTCAATGGAGGAAAGGCTGGGAAGCTCCTTGATCCCAAGCCTTGCTCTCCAGGTGGGTAGTTCATCCTCAGCCCCTCGCTGTCTGGGCTCTGCCCAGAGCAGGATGAAGAACTGTGAGCAGCTGTGGAGTCCCTCAAAGGCAGGACAAGTGAAAAGGCTGGGCACAGATCTCTGCTCCCTGGGACAGGGACAGACCCAGGGAAGGGCTGGAGCTGGGCCAGGGCAGCTCAGGCTGGAGCTCAGG
>JAOTQZ010000480.1:24330849-24340895 GCA_026546895.1 Pogonocichla stellata | reverse complement strand
ATCCCCATTATCCCCTGTACCCCCATTATCCCCACTGTCCCCCGTATTCCCAGTATCCCCACTGTCCCCAGTATTCCCAGTATCCCCAGTATCCCCAGTGCCCCTCTCCCCCTGCAGGTTTCCAGGTGGGAGCAGCTCCCGCCGTGCGTCCGGGGCCGCCTGGCTGGGGCTGAAGGACGAGGATTTCCTGGGACTGGGATCCAAGGAGGAGGATTTCCCGGGATTGGGATCCAAGGACAAGGATTTCCCGGGATTGGGATCCAAGGACAAGGATTTCCCAGGATTGGGATCCAAGGATGAGGATTTCCTGGGACTGGGACAGAAGGACGAGCCTCACCTGGGCTCAGGTGTGGGTAATGGGAAAATGGATAATGGAATAATGGGTAATGGGTAATGGTTAATGGATAATAGGTAATGGGATGATGAGATCAATGGGATAATGGATAATGGATAATGGAATAATGGATAATGGGATAATGGGGTAATGGATAATGGGATAATGGATAATGGGATAACAGATAATGAATAATGGGATCAGTGGGATAATGGGATCAGTGGGATCAATGGGATCAATGGAATCAATGGATAATGGATAATGGGATCAATGGGATAATGGGATCAGTGGGATAATGGGCTAAATGGGATCAGTGGGATCAATGGATAATGGATAATGGGATCAATGGAATCAATGGATAATGGATCATGGAATCAATGGGATCTGTGGATAACGGATAATGGATAATGGGATCAATGGGATCAATGGAATCAATGGATAATGGGATCAATGGGATCAATGGATAATGGATAATAGGATCAGTGGGATAATGGGATCAGTGGGATCATGGGATCAATGGGATAATGGGATCAGTGGGATCTGTGGATAATGGATAGTGGATAATGGGGTCAATGGGATCAATGGAATCAATGGATAATGGGATCAATGGGATAATGGGATCAATGGGATCAATGGATAATGGATAATGGGATCAATAGGATAATGGGATCAATGGATAATGGGATCAATGGGCTCAATGGATAATGGATAACGGGATCCATGGGATAATGGGATCAATGGATAATGGGATCAATGGGATCAATGGATAATGGATAATGGGATCAATGGGATAATGGGATCAATGGGATCCGTGGATGCTGGGCTGGCGCAGGTCGGTCCCGTTGCTGCTCCCCAGCCCCACTGATGGATTTTCCCATTTTTCCCCAGCGGTGCAGGAGGTGCCAGGCCCAGCCCCACCCACCCAGGTGGGTGCTGGGAGGGATCAGCATTCCCAGGATCCTGGAATTCCCTGAGAATTGAGGGGGCTGAGCAGGGATCAGCATTCCCAGGATCCCGGAATTCCCTGGGATTTGGGGGTCTCTACCAGCAGAGGGGAATTCCCTGGGGATCCCCTGGGATTTGGGGACTCTGCCAGCAGAGGGGAATTCCCTGGGGATCCCCTGGGATCTGGGGGCTCTCCCAGTGAGGGGATCTCCCTCCCAGCTCCGGCTCCATCCGTGTCCCCCTGCAGGATCCCGCTCCAGCCCAGCCCCGCCTGCAGAGCCCCCGCGCTCTCCCGCCCTGGCTCTGCCCCGAGCCTCCAGCAGCTGTCCCAGCCCAGAATCGCCAGGAGAATTTGGGAATTCACCCATCCCAGCGCCAGGAGAATCCGGGAATTCTCCAATCCCAGCACCAGGAGAATTCGGGAATTCTCCAATCCCAGCATCAGGACAATCCGGGAATTCTCCCATCCCAGCAGAATTCGGGAATTCTCCAATCCCAGCGCCAGGAGAATTCGGGAATTCTCCCATCCCAGCCCCGGCAGGATCCAGGAGTTCTCCAGTCCCATCCATCCCAGCAGGATCCAGGAATTCTCCAGTCCCATCCATCCCAGCAGGATCCAGGAATTTTCCCATCCCAGCCCAAACAGGATCCGGGAATTCTCCCAGGAATTCTCCCGTCCCACCCCCAGCCCCATTCTCAGCCTCTCCAGTCCCATCCCGGCTCTGGGATTTCCCTGTGCAGCCTCCAGGCCCGGCTGGAGGAGCTGGAAAACCAGGTGGGGACCTGGGGGTCACCTGGGGGGTCACCTGGGGGTCACCTGGGGGTGTCACCTGGGGGTGTCACCTGGGGGTCACTGGGAGGGGCACCTGGGGCTGTCACCTGGGCTGTCTGTGACGCCAGGGAGAGCTGGGCTCGGGGAGGAGCCCGGGCACACCTCTGGGGGGACTGGCAGCAGCTTGGCTGCCTTTGTGAGTTCTGGAATTTTCCTGAGTGCTGTGAGAATTAGGATGGCTTTGAGCGAAGCTGGATGTGTGTGAGCTGTTCTCTTAAAACTCTGAGTTTGGTCTTTCTCGATTCAATAATCACAGAACCGTGGGGTGGTTTGGGTTGGGAGGGTAAAAATCCATCTCGCTCCACCCCCTGCCATGGGCAGAACACCTTCCACTATCCCAAGTTGCTCCAAGCCCTGTCCAACCTGGCCTTGAGCACTTCCAGGATGGGGAAAAACATTGAATTTTCCAGCTCAGATCCTGAACCCTGAGACCCTCACCCTCCCCATAGAGTAAACAGACCTGTAGCCCAAAACCCTGGCTGGGTTCCGGCTGGGAAATGTGTGGCTTTGAGGTTAGAAAGGGCGTCCAAGGGAAAGGGTGACATCCATGCTGGGAGCTGGGACAGCCTGGGGACAGGGGCTGCTGGCTGGGGATGGTGGGGGAAGGGGCATTGCTGTCCTTAGCCCAGCAGTTGTCACTGCACTTTGCTTCCAAAGAGGTTCCCTTTAAAAGGATGACATCCTCTGTGGAAAGTCTACAAGTTCTCTCTGCTTCTAAGAAAAGCAAATTTTCTTTGAAACATTTGCTTTCCCAAGAGGTTTCTTTGCCCGTGGCTAGTCTGAGCTTAAAATTGAAAGAAGACACCATGAGTGGTATTTTTATGGCTCCAGCACAGTCGTGTCCCAGCTTCCGCTGCTGGGTGGGGAAATTTGGTGACAGTGTGCAGGGATGAGTGGAAGAGCAGTTCTGGAGTCAGGAGCAGGAGAAATGGCAAAGGGCTTTGTGCTGCTGCCCAGCTGGGCACAAGCTGGGAAAGAGAAGGGGAACTGAGCCCTCAGTGCTGGGGGGATGGAATGAGAGAGTCCCAGGGATGCAGTGCTGTGGCAGGAGGAGCCCCAGGCTGGCAGGAATCTCATTCCCTGGGAATTCTGACCTGGAAACTTGCCACCCTTTAATGAGAAATTCCTTTGCTCCTTCTGATGATCCTAATCCCACCTTGCAGTTATGTTTGAAAAGGTTGGTGTCCTTTCCAGGACAGGAAATCCTGTTTATCTTGTTTCTCTCTAGTTATGCCCTTTCCACGGTGTTGGTCCATGCAGATGTGATTTAAAACTTGTTCCCATCACAATGTTCCCATGAAGGGCTGTGATCCCCTGTCTGAAGTGTCCTCCACAGATTGTCCTGGTGCATGGACACATCCTGATCTGGGACCAAGCCCAAAAGGCATCACCCAAAAGTTGACAGCAGTGTTCATCTCTGGGTTCTGCTGCACCAAAACCTGCCCAGCTCGGGGGAGAAACCTGCAAAGAGCTTGGGGAGAAGATTTCTGTAGGGTTGGATACCCCACCCCAGTGGAGAGCAGTGTTTAAACCTTAAAAAAACCTAATTAATGAGAGATTGTGGGGCTGGTGTGGGGCAGCTGGGGCTGCAGGAGCCCCTGCACTCAGCTTGGTAAGTGGAGTGTCCCTCTTCTGCAGAGCCATCAGTCACAGGGAAATCAAGCACGTGCTTCATTTCTGTTGAAGCTGATGGATTGGAGCCTCTGCTCCACTCTAAGTGTGCACATTTTTCACAGCTGACAGGAGCAGATGTAACTTACTGTGTTTCCCACGGATCCAGGGATTTCTCCTGTGGGAGAGGGGCTGGGCAGAGGGCTCAGCTGAGGGCAGGGGTGCTCCAGCACCTTCCACTGCTGCTTCCAGAGGCTGTTTTCTCCTCCAGAAGTTCTGACTGTGAGCTTGGACATTTTCTTCTGCTGCCTCCTGGATGTTTCTTCAGCTCTCCGTGGGTCCAGTCTAAAGCCAGTGCAGCAGAAGCCCCTTTTCTGTTAAGATTTATTCAATTTCCTGTGGGAAGTAATGAAATGTGAACAAGAAACACTTACTGAACACTTGTAAGCTGGTTCATTTCCAGGCTGATCAGTTTTTTTCCCTTTCATTGCTTCAGCCCATGCAGCACAGTTCAGCTGTTGGAGGAGACCCCACAGTGCAGCAGTGCATGAGCTTGGCTCGTTTCTGATGACAACAGAATTCCTCTCAGATGAAACACCACTTGAAAGCAAATTTGGTGCCTTGTTATCCAGCGAGGTGCTCACTGCACAGCTCCTTCCCTTTGCTGGGCTGAGGCTGTGGCTGTGAAACCTCCCAGTGTTCTGCTCCTTGCTGATTCCAGCAGGGTCTGGGCAGCTGCACTCAGAGAGCCTGGGGGGGAAATCTTATATGGGTAGATGTGTCTGCAGGAGCACCCAGGCAGCTCCTGCAAAACATGCTGCTGGCAAATGTTGGGGTGGAAAGTATTTCTGGAGGTCACAGAGTCCTGAGGCACTGCTGGGTTAACCCAGGCTGCAGCTGGGCTGGGCTTTGCATTCCTGTTTTATCTATTTTATCTGTTTATCTGTTTTATCTATTTTATCTATTTATCTATTTTATGTTAGCTGGGGCTCTGTTCCAGGAGGGTGAATTCTTCCCCCAGCACAGAAATCCCTGACAAACCCACTTCACCTGGCATTGGGGTGTCCTGCAGGGAACCCCTGAGTTCCTGCATCCCCAGAGAGCACTGTCCTCTCTCTGTTGCTTTTGTTGGTTAAGCAACAACTTAAAACCTGGGAATTTAGGATTGGGAAACTTTTATGCAGAGGCTGGCCAGCCCTTTGCAGGATGTTCCTTTTCCTGGCTCCTTTTCTCTTTCTCCTTCCCCATTTTCCCTCTTCCCTCCTCCTTTCCTCATTGCAGGGGGAGCTGTGAGGAGCTGCCACCAAACCCTTGGCCAGTGCTGGCCATCCCATTTCACATGGGCTCAGCAGCCTGGCCCTGGCCAGCCCCGGGGGCTGAGGGATGGGATTGTCCCTGCACCGGGCAGGGTGATTAAACAGGCTTCTGGCTTAGGGAAAAGATGATGGGCAGGGATTACAGATGTGATTAAATCAGGAACAGCCTGTAGCCAATCACTCACCGTCTCCCACAACGCAGGAACTGGGACAGGGGGGAGAAAAGGACATTCTGTACAACAGGTTTGAGCACAGGAAACCCTTTCCCAGCCTCCTCTGATGGAAGTGGGGAACTCCCCAGCTCCAGCAGGTTGGAGATGTTTTCAGGTATCAGGCAAGGGGTTGAACACCCAGGGGGGATTTAACCCTGAGCCAGCAGAGCCCCCTCTTACAGCCCTGCAGAGCTACCCCAGACAGGGGAATTTGTGAATGACCCCTCTGCCATAGCTGCTCTTCCAGGCTTCCTCAGTGAGGCCCATTTTGTGAATTGAAGCTTTAAAATACCTAATCTTTAGATGGCAAAACACAGGAGGGCTCGTGATGGGGTCCTGTAATCCTGCCCTGTAATCCTGTCCTCATCTGCTCTGTCCTGAGTGCTGCTGCATTATATTTATTGGGATATATCTTCCAGCCTTAATGTTCCCCCTGCTTCCTGTGCAGATTGATCCACAGAGCTGCATCCAGCTGTGTCCTTTCTTTAACAGTCAGTGTCAGATGTCCATAAGTGGTATTTTAGTCTTTTTTTTTTATAGTCTGTTCAAACTCCACAGCAGCTACCTGGTGCAGTGGTGACAGGACACTTCCCCATGTCTGCCCTTCTTCCTAATGATCTCAGTTCCCTGGGATTTGTGGGTTTTTTGTTACTTTTGTAGGATTCCCTCCCTGCCCATGGATGAGCTTTAAGGTCCTTTCCAGCCCAAACCTTTCCATGAGGATTCCCTAAATCCTCACAGGGGTGCTGCTACACCCAGGGCTATTCCCACCTTTCTGTGGGATTTTCCCATGCTGCAGGTGCTTGGTTTTGTGGGGAAAACAAAGCAGATTTTGCCCTCCTCGCTTCCCACAGTGAATCCCAGCTGACCCTCAGCCGCTCCTGCCCAGCAGGAATTTGGATTTTTGCTGCTCCTGCTGCTGTGAGAGCCTGGCTGCCAGGCTGGGCTGGCAGGTGCTGCTCCATCCCTGATCCCTGATCCAGGTGCTCCCTGAGCCTCCTCCCTGCCCCTGCACCGTGCACAGCACACCCAGCACCTCCAGGGGCTGGCTGCAGAGTCTGGGACATTTCTGGGTGTATTTCTAGGCAGGGCTGCAGCCTGGGATGGAGCAGCCCACGTGCTCCTGGTTAGAAGAGCTTTTATCCAGAGTCTTGGTGCTGGCCTTGGGAGCTGCTGGGAGAGGGACGTGCCCGGATGCTGCAGCCACAGAACGCTGAGCAGGGGCGAGTTCGGGAGCAGAACCTCCTCTGGTGGCTGGCAGGTTCATTCTGGGGCTGCCTCCTTTGGGAATGAGGATAAACCCGGGGCTCAGTGCCAGGGGAGAGCAGGTCCTGTGTCACTCGCCAGCCTTGGTGCCCTGGCTGTGCCTGGCACGGCTCAGGTGGGCACAGCTCAGGTGGGCACAGCTCAGGTGGGCACGGCTCAGGTGGGAACAGCTCAGGTGAGCACGGCTCAGGTGGGCACGGCTCAGGTGGGCACAGCTCAGGTGAGCACGGCTCAGGTGGGCACGGCTCAGGTGGGCACAGGTCAGGTGGGCACGGCTCAGGTGGGCACAGGTCAGGTGGGCACCGCTCAGGTGAGCACAGGTCAGGTGGGAACAGCTCAGGTGAGCACGGCTCAGGTGAGCACAGCTCAGGTGAGCACGGCTCAGGTGGGAACAGCTCAGGTGGGCATGGCTCAGGTGAGCACAGCTCAGGTAGGCACAGCTCAGGTGAGCACGGTTCAGGTAGGCACAGCTCAGGTGGGCACGGCTCAGGTGGGCACGGCTCAGGTGGGCACAGCTCAGGTGGGCACGGCTCAGGTGAGCACAGCTCAGGTAGGCACAGCTCAGGTGAGCACGGTTCAGGTAGGCACAGCTCAGGTAGGCACAGCTCAGGTGAGCACGGCTCAGGTGGGCACAGCTCAGGTGGGCACGGCTCAGGTGAGCACGGCTCAGCTCAGGTGGGCACGGCTCAGGTGAGCACAGCTCAGGTGGGCACGGGTCAGGTGGGCACGGCTCAGGTGAGCACGGCTCCGTGGGGCTGTTCTTTACACCCACCTTTGATCCAAATTTGATTTTTTACGGTCTGAGCCAGCCAGAGCACTCAGCTGAGGTGTGATTGTGCCACTCTGGGT
This sequence comes from Pogonocichla stellata, assembly GCA_026546895.1. Taxonomy (NCBI): domain Eukaryota; kingdom Metazoa; phylum Chordata; class Aves; order Passeriformes; family Muscicapidae; genus Pogonocichla; species Pogonocichla stellata. Next base: position 24,333,530 of record JAOTQZ010000480.1, on the reverse strand, counting down.
TTCCCCCACTCTGAACTGAGCCCCGCTCTGTTTCTGCCTCTCCCCGTGGCCTGGGGAGCACTGTGGGGAGCTGGGGAGGATCAAAGGCAGCTTTTCCACCATAACCCCCCCGTGCAGCCCTGTGACTGCCTGATAAGCCTTTTCTCCCCTGTTTTCAGTGTATTTTCACAGCTGCTGCACCAGAAGGGCTCCAGGAGCAGCACAGTGTTTCCATCACTCCAAGGGCTCGGTGCTGCTTTCTCCAGAGGTGTTTGGAGAGCACAAAGAGGGTCCTTGGAAGGTCCAAGGGCAGGCTGAGGCTGCTGGGGGAGCTGCTCCCCACGGCCCAGCCCCTGCTGGGCTCAGGGTTCTCCCCCAGCCCTCAGTTGCCCACCCCAGCTGGGAACATGGAACCGTTTTTCACTGCAGAAAAAGACACAATCTGTAGATTGCAGGAGTAATTATTCATTTCCCCTGAGGGCCTAATGAGCAGTTATGCATTTGGCAGTAAGTAATGATCCTCTTGCAAATCTTTTTGTTAATTAAATGGGCGCCGTTCCAGCGCAAAAGTGGTTGTTGGGTGTTTGGGCTGTGCCCAGAGATCAGGGGCTGCTTGCCCGGCCAGCACTGGGCTGGGAAATGCAGAAATCCTTGGCTTGGAAGAGCTTGGCAGTGCCTGGAGGTCACCTGAAGACTGGACAGTGCCTTGCACTTGATTTACTGAAGTGGCAATGCCCCTGGATGCCTGGGACAGTGGGAGATGTCCCTGCCATGGCACTGGATGAGCTTTAAGGTCCCTTCCAACCCAGTCCATTCCATGACATTGTGCTGCTCTGAGCTACATCAGGCTCTTGCCTCGTGGGCCAAAAAAAATTAAAAAAAAAAGTTCAAAGCCGTTGCAGAGAATCCTGGAAGTGAAAAAGGAGGAAAGGAAAATTCGGGGGCTGAAGAGTCACGGCAGGCCCTGGCAGCAGAGTGCTGTGCCTGCACCTGCTCAGGTGAAAAGCAGATTCCAGAGGTCCTGAAATGCTGATTTTTCAGCAGCAGTGTGGGCTGGTAACTGAGAGGCAGAGGAAGTGCTGACACTGCGGGGTTTGCCAATCCCTCCCCCGAAGAGGAGCCGGCAGTGGGAAAAGGATCCATTAGAATTAATGGGGCTGAAGATGGTTCCCCGGTAATCTGCTGGATTTCAGCAAACCATTGTCCTGGGTGATGTGCTAATTCCCCTCGGTGATTAATCCCAGCAGATGCCTCATTCTCCTGGGATGCTGGGGAAGAGTTTTGCCTCGGGAGCAGGAGCAGTTTTGTGCCAGTTCTGCTGGGTGCAGCTGATGAGATTTGTACCCTGTGCCACTCACGTTAATAATTAGAAATGCTGTTGCAGCTGAAAGAGAGACTCTCAGGGAGAAGACTTAAAATTCTACTTTGAAAAATGCTATTTGGGAAGGTGATATTTTTAATAGTGCTTATTATGCAGTGGTGCCTTATATAAGATAATGACTGATGGAGACACTTGGCTTTTGCTGAGTTGCTCACAGAGGGGCCAGGTCCCTCCACCAGCTGTAGGAGGAGGTGGAAACTGAGGGTCCCAGGAGAGGGGGAGTTTTCTGAAGGGTACCCGTTGGAAAAGAGTTTCCCAAGCAGCACAGTCTGCTGTAGCTCATCTTCGTGCTGACCCTCTGCCAGTTAATCTCAAAGAATCAGAAGTTACCTCTCCATAATTGCTCCCCCATCTGCTCCAGCTGTCCCAGAACCGTCTGTTTGTTACCCAAATGCAAACCCAGCCCTTCAGCAGCATTCCTCCAAACGAGTTAATTTAGAGCTCTGAGCTGTTACAAGCAATGCTCGGGTGAGATCTGACATGTGTGGATAACACAGCAATGTTCATAATTGCCTAAAATCTCCTGTTCAACAAGCACAGCCAAGCTGCAAGAACACAGCTTGGGCTGAGCTTTATTTGGAATACATTTATCCACCAGGTGATGCGAAAATTGCGTTTTGTGTATGCACGGTGTAGAACACGAGTATGGCAGAAGGGAAAATCATTTCTTGGCCACGAGCTCAGCCCTGAGTGCCTGGGGCTGCTGCTGCTCCAGCCTGGGATGGATGCTCAGTGCCTGGATACCATGTCAGGGGCTCCCAGGGGGAATAAAACAGAAAACCCTCTTGTTCTGTGCAGTGCAGCTTCGTGCAGCTCCAAGTGTTTTAATCATATTTAATCACACAATCACAGAGTGGCTTGAGCTGGAAGGGACCTTAAAGACCATTAAGTGCTCAGTGTAGCACGATACATTAATATAATGGTGACTTCTGGAGCCCTTCATGTGAGGCACTGGCTTGCAGTGAGCTGAGAAATGGAATAGATAGCAGGGAAAAATTAAATTACCTGCTTTGGAGCAGGGATCCAGCAGCTAATGGGCTGCAGGCACCGTGGGGGATGTTCTGTGCACGGGGACAAACGGGCAATTAATTGGACTGAGCCCTGATGAGCTCCACCCTTGGTGTCACACACGAGAGCTCCGGGCTGGGTCCCTGCGCTGATCCTGTCCTGTTGTATCCAGAGATTATTTATGGGATGTTGATTTGGGTGCAGAGCTCCTCGGGGCTCCCTCGGGGCTGGGGGTGCTCAGGGTGCTCCCACACCCGGGGATTTGGGATGGGATAATGGGATGGGATGGGATGGGATAATGGGATGGGATGGG
>JAOTQZ010000480.1:24243731-24254942 GCA_026546895.1 Pogonocichla stellata | reverse complement strand
GGGGGGAACCGGCCCGGCCCGCCCCGCTCCGCCCCGGCCGCCGCTGCCCTGGCTGCTCCCTCCCTGCGCTATTTAAGCGGTAGCGGGCGAGGCGGGGCGCGGTGGGACCGGGCGGGATGTGCGGGGTGCGCGGCTGCAAGCGTCCCTCGGTACTGGTTCGGACACGGACACGGCGGTGCTGACCCGCACGCCGACCCAGCGCTGTGCTTATTCCATCCCCCCGCAGCAGAAAGAAAAGCGATTCCGCTCTGGAGTTTTTTTGTGCTGGGAGCAGCGCCGAGGGAACCCGCTCCGGTAGGTCCCCGCAGCTCCGCCGTGCTCTGCTCGTGTCTCTGCGCTGCTGCTTTTGTTGTTCGCTGTCGGAAGGTGTTTTAAAGGTGGAGCACAGGAGGTGCGGCTCGCCTGCGATGGCGAGCGAGCCCGTGCGGGATGCGGGAGCATCGCTGCGGGATCGCTGCTGCACCGCCAGCAAAGCCTGGCGCTCCAACAGAACGCTGCTTTATTTTTAGAGTCTTTGGGGGATCCGGCTCTGCTCTGCTCACTAAGGCGGTTCTGTAAAAATAGCAGCAAAACTTAAAAGCTGGCGGAGCGAGGAATAGGAATGTTGGAGTAGCAGCGAAGGTATGGCTGAAGGAGATCAGAAGTCACTTGCTCAGCACCTTGGCGCTGCAGGGTCCTGGCAGATCTCTCTCTCCTCGCCAGGGCGCTGAGACCTGGCTGCATGAACGGGAACATCCCATTCTCTTCGGAGCCGAGGATTTTTTAAACCTGTGGAGTTACCTGAAGGTGCCTTTGGTGGTTTGGAGGAATTGCCTGGTGTTTGTGGAGGAATAACAGATACACCGATGACTTTGGGGTTAAAACAGATGCACCAGTTGCTTGAAATTTAATCTAAAACTGGGAAAACTGGAGAGGCGCAACTTTGTTTTTTTTTTTTTTTTCCTGGCAATTCTGACTTGCTGTTTCCCGGGGAAATGGAAAAGCCTTACAAATGCGTATTCCAAAATACGGAAGGCTCAGTGAGAAATTTTCCAGAGCAAATCATCGGCAGTAAGAAATCATTGCCAAGTTTTCTCGATTTTTTAATGATTTTGTTTTGAAGTGAGGAGTAACTTCGGTCGGAATGCATTTATCCAGGAAGTAATCCTTAATGTGCTCCACTCTGAGCCTTGAAGCCTGCATGTGAGATTGAAGAAGGTTTAATTAAATGTAATCAAACATTACAGGATTCCTGATTAAAAGGCATAGCTTTTGGTGACGTAGGAGACACACTGCTTATTTGTGCTCGAAAACAATACAATTGTGCAGCTCGCGAGCGGTGTCTGTCTCGGTTCCTGAGTAACCATCACCCTCGTGTTTGTTCCCTGGCCAGTTTTAATTCCTGTTGCCCGGCGCGGTGTGTGTCACCAGCGAGGGCGGGGACAGGGACACGGGGACGGGCTGGGAGCTCTGGAATCCCTCCGAATTCCGGGATGGCATCGTGGGAAGCTTTGCCGGGGAATGTGGGAGGTGACACGAGGGCGGAGGACACACGCGCATGGAATGGGAACGGGAACGTGTAGGTTTGCTGGGAGAGGAAAGGGTGCAGCAGCGTCTGAAATGTGATGTGGGGGGATGTTTCTCGTGCTGTGTGTGAGGGAGGCGCAGAAATCAGCGCTGTCAGGTTGGTTTTGTGGGATGGGATGAGCCCTTTCTTGTTTGTGGAGCATCCTGACGGGGAGGAGGCGTGGGACCCTCCCCTTTTCCTGGCCACCCTCGGGGACCGTGTGTGTGTGCCTGAGTGTCTCGGAGCCGCATGTGCGGGGAGATGGGACTGAGTTTGGGATTAATTAGCCCCAGTTTAGCTGTTTTCATGCTTTACGTGCCTAAGGGCCGCCCGCAGTCACAGCCAGGGGAGGAGTTTTGTGCTGCTGGCTCGAAATCCTCTCCAGGGGTGATCTTGTTCGTGTCAACCATGAGCAATTAGAGAGATTAACTGTCTTGTTTTCCTTGCTGCCCTAGGTTGATTCCTGGGGGCTCTGGGGCTTTGGGGAGAGCAGCGCGTGTGCGATGGACAGCGAGCCCCAGGCTCCCTGCCCGGCTATGGAGCGCTCTCCTCCCGAGCGCTTCCCGCCCCAGGTGAGGCTGCCTGCAAAGATCCCACCGGTGAAGCCTTGCTTCAAGAAGAAGCAGCAGGTGCAGAAGAGGCTGGACTCTCAAACCCTGCGGGCTTTGAGGCCGATCTTCACCAGCCTGCTGGGAGCTGGCGCCTTGGACAGGGTCTTTGTGCCCCGAGGCCAGCGTGCTGGCCACGGTGATTTATGTGAACCTGCTGTGAAAAAGACTCTGGACCTGGGTGCCTCTTGTCCCCAGACAGAAAATAATGTGACTGTGCTGATGCCAACAGCTCCAGATGTGCAGGGGCAGCTGGCAGGAGCCCGTCCTTCCCCCGGGCATCCTGAGCAGGATGTCCAGGCAGGGGAGCAGGGTTTCTCCCCAGAAACTCCTGGAACTGCTGCTGATGCTGGTAATGAATCATTCCAGGATCATCCTTTGCACCCAAGTGCCAGTGATGGTGCAGCCTGTCCTTTGTTCCCTGACAAGGTTCTGGAAAGCTACACATCTGGCTTGCTGCAGGAGAACAGCTGTCCAATGCAATACAACTTGACCCCGAGCAATAAATTCAGCGCTGGGATATTCCAGGATAAAAGTGAAGAAGCTTCCCTGGACCTGGTGTTCGAGCTCCTGAACCAGCTGCAGTATCACACCCACCAGGAGGACGGGGTTGAAATCTGTGTGGATTTTCTCCAGGGCACTTGTGTTTATGGCAGTGATTGTCCCAAGCATCACACAGTGTTGCCCTATCACTGGCAGGTGAGGAGGACAGCAACCCAGAAGTGGCAAAGTGTGACCAACGATTCCCAGGAGCACCTGGAAAGGCTTTACTGCAACCCTGACAATGACAAGATCAAAGCCAAGTACCGGTAGGTAACTGAATTTACTCCCTTGCTGGGAAGGAAGGGTGCAGAAAGATAACAGGATGTCTTTTTTTTTTTCCTGATACTTGTATCCAAGTGTGTTATAAACCCTGTGATGATGTTTCCCCATTTATATCCAACAGGTTTAACTCACCAAAATTCTTGAACACGTGTAAAACTGTAAGACAGCACTGAATGTGCTCTTTGAAGCTGGAGGGCTTGGAGTGTGTGAAATAAGAAAACTGCAGCTCTGTAGGAGTTCAGAGACTGTTGTGGAATGCTGTGCTTGTTCTTGGCGTTCCTAATTAAGTCTTTTCTCTGTGCTGGACAAAGTGGCAGCATGAAAGAGCCTTGGCAGCGCTGGGGACAGGAATGACAGAGCAGTTGCTCCGTGTCACTGTGAGCACGGCCTGGCTGTGCACTGCCAGCACAGTCTGCATCGTTCCATCCCAAACAGCCCAGCCAGAGCTGGGCAGACCTGGGGAAATGTCACTGGCAGTAAATGGGGGTGTTTCAGCTGATTCCCTGTGAGCAACCTGAGCCACCCTGGCAGGAATGATCATCTCCACTGTTAAAGCAGTTATTGGAAGTTATTGTTCTCTCTGCACAGAGCTGTTTTTATTGACTCATTTGCTAAAATTAGCCAACAGCTGTTGGGTTGATGTGACCCCTGTGGGCTCCTGCACCCCCAGAGCTAAAACTCCTTCAGCTCCTGCCCTGCAGGTTCCAGTTTGGAGCAGTGGGAACAGTGATGTTGGCAGGGTCCTGTTAGTGCAGGGTGCAGCCTGGTTTGGTTTTTTCCTGGAGGAAGTGTGTGGTGCACATTGTGGCAGGGCAGATAAGAGAGGAGAAGTTTGCCAGGCTGGCACAACTCCAGTTCAAAGGGACATTTCTGGAGTGAAAACTTCACACTGCCTTTGCCACCTGAATCCTTCGAGATTCTGCTCTTCTTCCTTTCAGTTTCTGAAGGAAGTACATCCCAGCTTTCTCGATATTTTATTTTCATTTATTAAGCTGAGATGTCTCATTTGGCACCAGAGACCAAATCTAGTGCTTAAAGTCTGCGTTAGTCTTTACTTTCATTTAATTTGATGTTGGATTAGACACTAAATTCATCCTTTTTCATAGACTCAAACTGGTTTGGGCTGGAAGGGACCTTAAAGATCACCCAGTGCCACCCCAGCCATGGCAGGGACACCTCCCACTGTCCCAGGCTGCTCCAGCCCCAGTGTCCAACCTGGGCACTGCCAGGGATCCAGGGGCAGCCACAGCTCCTCTGGGCAGCTGTGCCAGGGCCTTTTTAGTGATGGCAGTATCAGAATATGGATGCCCCACACTGAAAATGAAAATAAAGTAGGATATGTCATAGGGAACAACTATATTTTATAGAATTGTCTTGAAGAAATATGCCAGCTGTTTAAAGAAATTGAAAAATCTATGTGCACAGCAGATAAAATGTGCTGTATTTTACAACAGAGGAACTTGTATTTCCCAGGTGTTAGAAATAATTTCTGAAAACAAACCAGCCCAGCCAGGGACAAGCCATTCAACGATTTAACCTTGAGCTCAGTGCAAATGAGCAAATGGTTTCCTTTTAGAACTTGTGTCACCAAATCCATCACTGCACACGAGCTCTGTGTCCTGAAGGATGGACTTGGGAGTGATTAATGGTAAAGGACACAGAGCTTGGTCATGGCTGAGTCACCCCAGGCTGGGAAGCTGCTGTGCAGAGACCAATTCCCTGTGAGGGTGAGGAGACCCTGGGGAGAGCAGAGCAGCTGTGGCTGCCCCTGGATCCCTGGCAGTGTCCCAGGCCAGGCTGGACACTGGGGTTGGAGCAGCCTGGGACAGTGGGAGCTGTCCCAGGAACGGGATCAGCTGATATTTAAGATCCCTTCCAACCTTGGAAGAGCCTCTGGATAAGTGTCACTGAGACCTTTGGAGTGAAGCTCTAAGGCCAGAGCTTCTGATTTCAAACTTTGAGTCTGATCCTCCTTAGAACTTTGACATGCCAAGGTTTTAAGCCGGGTTTTGAGAGGTGGGAGGTCAAAGTTTTACTGTGCATCATCACCAGCTTCTTAAAGCAGCATCACCTTGTGTGTGGTGATCACCTCATCACCTTCCTGTGTGAGGAACCTGCCAAGGTGTGGGGGTCCCTCCCTCAGGTGGTGCCCAGTGTCCCTGTGCTGGGGCTGGGGACGTGCCCTGCCTGCCGTGGCTGCAGCATTATTGCTAAAGCCATTAATCTCTGTGGTCAGACGAGCTTTGCAGGCCTGTCTGCTCCCTGGCAGCAGGGAAATGCCTGCTCAGCACTCTGCATGGCCAGCAAGGCTCTGCTCTGCTGCCCTGTGCCCCACTCTGGCTGTGCTCAGTGGGACTCTGCTCATCTGGGCCCTTCCAGAAAGTGTTGGCCACCAGCTCAATTAGGGAATGAGCTCTAAATTAGGGTGTTCTTCAAGGAGCTATTTATGTAAACCTTCCTTCCTCTTAATTATTGGGCTGAGTAATGCTGGTGATAAGTTATTGAGGTGAGTCATGTGAAACACACGGAGTTGTTGCCTCTCTCACCTAAGGGAGTGTGATCTCAGAGGAGTGGTAAACCTTGTTTAGTTAGTTTGCAATGCAGCTCCTCCAGCTGCTTCTTGCAGTTTGGCCTCAAACTGAGTGTTTATCATAAATTACTCAGGTTTTTTGTATTCTTGACCCTGCCAAGTACATAAAGCCACGTACCAAGCCATCTAAACAAACTGGGGAACATCAACTTAAACAGGTTAAAGTACTAAGAAGCACTCAGTTTTCTCCATAGATGTGGGGAGAGGCCCTGGAGAAGTTCCAGCTTGCAGCAGAGAGGGAGCAGTGCCAAGTGCTGCTTTCCAGCAGGAGATGCCCACGTTGGGATATTTTAAGATGCTCTTTGCTAGGGGGAGATACTTGGCTGAGGAGCTGAGCAGGTTTCCCCATACCTGTCCTATCATGCACACACTGCTTTTCAAAACAAGCAACAGCACTGGAGATTACAGGAGGATTTGTCTGAAACAACTCTGCAGTTCCTGACCCATCAGTTCCCCCTGCTTTGGCTGAAAATTCCACTTTCTCTTGGCAAAAAGGCCTCCCAGCTCGCCTGACACAGCAGCTTCTTGCTGTTGCTTTGATTTCCTTCCTTTGTCTTTGTTTTTCTGTAATTTCTGTGAGTTTTGTGCAGTGGCTCCTAGCTGGAAGAGAGGCCAGGATGGGATGAGGGACAGGCAGGTGGCTCTGCAGTGGGAGCTGCTCTCTGTGCACACTCCTGGTCCTGGGGTGAAGCCACTAAATGACAGGAGGCAACTCAAGCTGTCCTGGGAGGCTCAGCTCGGATATCAGCAGGAATTTTCCCCATGGAAAGGGTGGTCAGGGTCTGCCCAGGGAGGTTTGGAGTGCCCATCCCTGGAGGTGTCCAGGGAATGACTGGATGTGGCACTCAGTGCTCTGGGCTGGGTGACAAGGTTGGACTCTGTGTTCTTGGAGGTCTTTTCCAACCTAAGTGATTCCATTACATCAAATACAGAGTGTTCCACTGCAGCTATCAGGGGGCATGTGAGGGGATGGGGAAGGAGAGGCACAGACACAGGGAAGTGTAGAGGAAACTGGTTTTCCTTCATTCCTCTGAGTGTGGGATGGCTGCTGCTCTGCTGCTGACAGAGTGTGCTTGGCCTGTTGAAAACCATACAGAGCATTTCAGGCATGGAGTCATGGAATCACAGAGTGCTTTGGCTTGGGAAAGCCCTTAAAGCCCAGCCAGTGCCACCCTGCCATGGCAGGGACACCTCCCACTGTCCCAGGGGCTCCAAGCCCTGTCCAGCCTGGCCTGGGACACTCCAGGGGCAGCCACAGCCTCTTGGGGCAGCAGTTTTTGGGGGAGTTCTGCAGGTCTCTGGCCCATCAAATAGTTAAATTTCAGCAGTTTTCTGTGTGATCCACAGTGTGTGAGATAAGGCATGTGTTAGTGATAACAGGGGGATGGGAAACCAGCTGAGAGTCCCCCTGCCTGGGTTTGGGGGAGGTTCTTGGCTGTACCCTCTGAGTGCTTGGGAGCTGCTTTTCATTCCTTTCCAGGAGGAATGCAAGAATAAAACTCCTGAAGTGATTTTGGAAGTGTTTGCTTTGTGCTGTGTGGGTTCCTTTTTTTTGCAGCACCATTTCCATAGAGAATGAAATTAATGGCTTGGAGCTGTACAGACCCAGGGAGCCCTGGGTGCTGTGAGGAGCCAGCAATCACTGCCATCCCTGCTCTGGTTTCCTGTCAATAAACAGATTGCACTTGGGGGAACAGCTGTCACCTGGCTGCAGGTTGAGGTCAGGCTGCTCCTGGCAATAAAATAAAGCAGCTCTTCCTGAAACAAAGATCAGGGGTTGCTCTCAGGAGCTGCTCCCAGGTGAGGCAGGAGGCACAGGGGGACACAGAGGGGCTGTGACCATGATTTGTTCAGCAGGGACAGTGATTGGAAATCCTTCCTGCTGGGGTACTTGGATTTGTTGAAATCAGGAGGGATTTGAGCTGGGTAATAATTGAGAATCTGTTTCTTGTAGTCATGTGTACAAAGGAGTGATTTTGGGGTTTCTTTTTGGGAAGTTGGTTTTGGAAGGTGTGAAGTGGAGCATTCATTTTTAGGAAAATAACAGGACAAGGAGGAATCAATTTAGAAGGCAGAGACAGGTGGGATATTGGAAAGTGACTTTAGGGTCCCTGTCTGTCCCAGCTCTGCAGCCACTCAGAGTTGTGCTTGTGCTGCCCTAAAACAGAAATAATTTAGGTTGGAAAGGACCCTTAGAGGTCATTGAGTCCCATACCCTGCCAGGAGCATCTTCTGCCAATTTAATTAAACAAACATTCCCGAACACATCCACATCCAGAGCACAGCAAGCCTGGGCAGGGACACCCAGGAAATGGGGAATAGGGAAACAGGGAATCCCTGGGAAAGGGGATTGTTCAACATCCTCATTGCTGTGGAGTTCTAGAACTTCCCTGAGCCTCACAGCCCAGGACCTCGTGTTCAGAGTGGCCAGGAGTGGGTTCTTGGGAAGAACAAACAACTCCTGGTACAGTCTCTTCTCCTCCAGCAGCCCTGCCTCCAGGACTTCCTGATGCAGAGCTGGGAGGCTACATTATTATTGCTATTATTATTATTGTTATTATTGTTTTTATTTTCCCTGCCAGGCACTCATCTAAGCTCTATGTATACACACACATACATGTATGGAACAGTGTGTCTGCAGTTGTTTCAGGTTCACAAGCTGTGCAAATTCCAGAAGGTTGCTTTTGCAATCACCCCAGTCACCAGTTGTAAAGGCAGGGAAAAACAGTCTTTCCAGCCTTCATAAAATAAACACAGGAAAAGCAGCAAAGTCACTACTTCTGGATTCTTTTGTCCCCTGAGGATGGAGCCTTGAAGCTGAGAGGGAAATGTGTCTGTGGCATCTTTCCTGGGGTGAGGTGTCACCTCCCACGGTCACCACAGAGAGAAGCAGCGTGACCTGAGGGGGCAAACTCATGAAATCTGAAACTCACGTGCTGCCCTGGCACTGATCCCCTCTCTTGGGTTTGAACTGAGGAAACACTGATGGGATGGGGGCTCAGATGGGTTCTTTGTGCTCTTGCCCTGCTGCAGGGGTTCCTGAGTGCTGTCACACGGGTGATGAGCATCCCTTGCAGTGTTCCCTGTTTCCTCCCCTTTGCCTTGCCATGGGAGCACCTCTGGCTCTGTAGTCTGAGCTCTGCTGTTGCTATTTCAGTGCCTGTGCTTCAAAATTAAACTCTTGGTTGAGTGCCCAGCTCTGGCACAGGCTGAGCCCCCGTCCCTGGGGGGTTTCACAGCCCTGGCCATGTGGCACTTGGGGACGTGGGTCAGTGTGGCCTTGGCAGTGCTGGGGGAATGCTTGGACTCCATGGTCTGAGAGGGCTGCTCCAACTTAACCAAATCTGTGATTTCTCTGATCTTTTGAAGCCAACATCCTCGAAGTGCCATTTAGTTTCATGCAGCAGTTCAAACACCCAGTCCCCCACCCAAAGCTGGGCTCATCTCTGGGAGAGTCCTTCCCCTGCAGCCTCCACCAAGTGCACAAACAAGATGAAATCTCTGCTCTGGTGTCTCCAGGAAGTGTCAGTGCCTGCCTTTGCTGCAGTCACCCCTGAGCTCAGGGTGGCTCTCCCAGCCCCAAAACCTTCTCGAGCCTCTGGGGCTCTTTGAAGGCGCTGAGTTCCCCGGGGGCAGAGAGGAACTGGTTGAGTCAGAGAGAGCAGATCCCCAGTTTCAGGCTGGCAGGGCTGAGTGTGAGCCGTGCTGGCTGTCACAGCTGTTCTGCCAGAGCTGCTCTCATTTCCTGCTGCTCGCAGCGCTTCTGGTTTCTCTGAGCCTGTTTGCGGTAACTCGCGACACGTCCGCGAACTCGGAGGGGAGCTGCAAACCACACGTGCTCTCAGAGCACTTCAAAACACATCTCAAACCCATCTCTTTGTACACAACCTCTAGAGGGGTTTGTCTTGCTGAAGGGAAAGAGCTCATGGATTAGAGTTCTTCAGGAGGATGGAAGGAAGAACGTAAATATCCTGATTTGGCTGCACTCATCTGGAAAAATCTGCCAGTGTTAGAACTTGCCAGTCGAGGTCTGCTCAGTCCAGTGTCCTGGAAAGTTTATACCTTTCTGTCGTTTTCTTTTAGCACATTCAGGGAACAGAGAAAATGAAACTTGTTCGTGGGGTCACGTCCTGCTGTTGAGAACTCGTGGAGTTTTATTTTGAATTGTGCTCTTCTGCAGCACCAAATTTGGGTTGTGTGCCCTGTTCTTCTGAGAGTTCAATGTGCTCATCCTCTCTGTGCAAATAGTTCCACTGAACTGCTTCATTTTATAAATAGAGACCTTTATTTGGTGAGTTGGTGAGGAGAGATTCTTCAGAAATCTTTGTTCTCACCTCTCAAAGAGTCTCTGTGGGACCTTTAACGAGGGCACTTAGTGCCAGGACAGGGGGATGGCTTTGAGCTGCCAGAGGCAGGGATTTGGAGAAGGAATCATTCCCTGGCAGGGTGGGGAGGTGCTGGCACAGGTTCCTAGAGAAGCCCCTGGGTCCCTGGCAGTGTCCCAGGCCAGGCTGGACACTGGGCTCTGGAGGCCCTGGGGCAGTGAGAGGTGTCCCTGTGCCCACGGCAGGGTGGCACTGGGTGAGCTTTGGGCTCCATCCCAACCCACACCAGTCTGAGATTCTACACCTCAGACAACTGCTGGCTTTGAGGTTGTTGTCCCTGTGTGCTGAACACCACGGGTTTAATGGGATACCAAAAGTGAGAATTGTCTGTTTCTGCCATTCTCCCCAGGGGCCAGGAGTTCTGGGTGGATCTGAACCACATGAAGTTGTATGAGAGCGCAGAGTTCGACCAAATGCGGCGCCTGTCCACGGCCTCGTGCCCCAGCTCCAGCTCCAACTGCTACACGGTGTGGAAATACTTCTGCAGGGACCACTTTGGCTGGAGAGAGTACTCAGAGGTATGTGTGGCCCCTCCCCAGCCCTGCACCCCAAACTCTGCCTGCAGCACTCCCCACACACCTCCTGTGCAGCCTGGTGCCCCTGCAGACACTCAGGGAGGGATGTGCAGCTCCTGTGGGGATGAGAGCAACAAAGGGACAGCTCTGCTGGGGTTCTGGGTTGTGCTTCTGTGATCCTGTGGCTTGAATTTCCCTGAAACTATCAGAGCCATGAGAGCTGCCCAGGCTGCCCCACTGGGGAGCAAACCAGCTGGTGGCAATGCCAGGGGAGCCCTTCTGGGGCAGGGCTTGTTTGTGTGACGGTGGGACAAAACACTTCAGAGCAGCAGCTCCATTTACCTGGGCAGTTTTTAATTGGTTTCCCTGTCCCCAGAGCTGTGGGGTGCAGCCCTCGGGCTGGGCACAGCTGATGTTTGCAATGAAACCTCAGTGGCAGTCCCAGAAATAATTCCTGAGTGTGAGAACTGGAGAGAGCTGGGCAGAAACAGCACAAATAACACACTGTGAGGGTGCTTGAGCTGCAGGAGAGCTGCAGGGCCTGGGTTTGTGCAGTGTAGAACAGGAATGTGAATTTTGGAGTGTGTGGTTTCTCATGTGTGCATTTCTTCTCTGTTTCCCTCCTGTTTTTCCCCCATTTCTCCCCCATTCTCCCCCATTTTCTCCCCCATTTCTCCCATTTTCTCCCCATTTTCCCCGTATTTCTCCCCTGCTTTTCCCCCCCATTTTTCCCTGTTTCCCC
>JAOTQZ010000480.1:24222095-24238964 GCA_026546895.1 Pogonocichla stellata | reverse complement strand
TTTGTTGTAGTAATTCTGCAAGGTAAGCAGTGGTGGTCAAAGAAACTTCCAAACTTCGTGGGAAGCTCTTGGGACAATTGGTCATGTAACCATCTGCTCTTGGTAGATAAAAAAACAGAAGAAGTGGGAAGCTGTTCTTTAGCAGATAGTTTGTGATTGATCACACAAGAAATCTGATTCTGCAGAATGTGTTGGGCTGTGTGAAAGCCTTGTTTTGCAAGCTATCAGTAGACACAACTTATTTAGAAAACATAAGATTTAAAACAAAATGATTTAATCATGCATTTTCCTTTCCTTAGTGTCACGCTTCATTTCAGACCTAAGTATTCCAGTTTATACAAACCCCCAACACTTTCATGGTTGAACACGAACCTTTAATGGACCATCACCCCATTTTGTGTTCCAGGAAAAAGGAGCACATGGCCAAGAAGATGTGTGGGCTGGACAGGATGCTGAACGAGCGGCACCTGTTCCACGGCACGTCGCAGGACGTGGTGGACGGGATCTGCAAGCACAACTTCGACCCGCGCCTGTGCGGCAAGCACGCCACCATGTTTGGCCAGGGCAGCTACTTTGCCAGGAAGGCCAGCTACTCCCACAACTTCTCCAAACGCTCCCCCAAGGGCCTGCACTTCATGTTCCTGGCCAAGGTGCTGACAGGCAGGTACACGGTGGGCAACCACACCATGAGGAGGCCGCCGCCCGTGGAGCCGGGCAGCGTCACCAGCGACCTCTACGACTCCTGCGTGGACAATTTCTTCGAGCCCCAGATCTTTGTCATCTTCAATGATGACCAGAGCTACCCCTACTTCATTATCCAGTATGAGGAGGTCAGCAGCACAGTCTCCATCTGACAGTTTGTGTGGGGGGGGGAAAAATAAAATCTGGGCGCTTCCTGGCTGGTGGATTGACTTTGGAAGGAAGGAAATCTGGAGTGACCAACTGTGCACTTGCTGGTTGATTCCCTATGTGGAAATTGTATATATTTTTCCATTGTTTATAGTTGAAAATCTGTGCCTTTTGTTATAAAACACTGTTTATTTATGTTAGTAAATGTTCATGTTTCAGAATGTGGCTGTGGGTGTCACTTCCCTGGAATTCTGTGCCCTGATCTCAGCATTTCGAGGGACCATTTCTAGGACTCTGAATCACATTTCAGCCCAAGGATATTAAACAAGACATTCTCCCAACCACTTATTTTTATGACCAGATTTCAGAGGGATTGGGAGAGAGATCACAAAACTACCTCCTGTTCATACTTTGAATTCTTAAACGGGACATGCAAACGTGTTTGCAAATGCAAACAGATAATTTTCTAAAATCAAGGAAAATTAGGAAGAGATTAGCATGGTCTGTGGGGAGGGTTTAAAACCTGGCATGGCTGGGACACACAGCCTGTCACTTGGTGTCCCTGCCTGTGCAGGGGGTGGGACAGGATGGGCTGTAAGGTCCCTCCCACACCCCTCTGACTGTAATTGTTCCATTGGATGTCCCTGAGGTGTCCTGTCCTCACTGAGACCCTGACAAGGAATTGTCTCCCTGCCCAGGCTCCTGCAGCAGCACAGGAGTGGCTGGGGAGGCTGTGAGCCTCCAGTGGGGCTCAGGAGGCTCCCTGGGATGGGGAGGGACCCTCAGGCTCTGTGTCCTGGGGCTGTCCCCAAACTCAGCTGGGCCTGGAGCTGTGCCTTGTGACAATCTGCTCCACAGCAGCTTCTTGGGGCCTCGTGGAATTCCCTGCTCCCAGCTGATTCCTCTCCTGGCTCACTCCTGGTTACCTGAGATCAGGTGAGCAGAAGGGGGGGGCACAACCAGCTGGCTCCAGGGACCCCAATCTGGGCAGGCTCATGGCAGTGCTGGGAGAGCTTCCACTGGAGGAGGAGACCCTGGGAGCTCCCAGCTGGAGCTGCTCCTGACCTCGGCTCACATCCCAGGGAATGGCTTCAGAAAGGTACCAGGGGCAGGAGGAGCAGCAGGGAAGGGGAAGGCACCAAGGGGCTGGAGGTGTCCGAGGTGTGGCACTTGGGGGAGATTTTGGATTGACCTCAGAGCCAAAGCCATGGAGTGGATGTTTGCTGTTCTCTGGGTTTGTGCTGAGTCCTTCCCTCCTCCAGGTTCTGCCCAGGTTGGGCAGGATGGGAGTGGGAGCTGGGGCTTTGTCTTCCCTCCCACTTTCCATAGGCAGTTGTGGTTTTTATTTTGGATGCTGTAATGGGGTTTTGCTTTTCTGGGTCCTTCTCTGCAGCCCCATGCCATGGGGACATCCCCTGGGAGGGGTGTGCCCCAACCTTCCCTTCCCTTCCCAAAACTTCCCTTCCCAAAACTTCCCCTTCCCTTCAACCGTGGGATCAGCAGAGAGCTCCCTGACAACGCACCCCAAATATTTCTGGTGTTCCCTTGCCAACGTGCTGAGTGTCTGAGCCACCTGCAGGGGCTGAGCTCGGGGCAGGTGACACAGCTCAGTGTCCCCTTCTGAGCCACCTGCAGGGGCTGAGCTCAGGGTGGGTGACACAGCTCAGTGTCCCCTTCTGTGCCACCTGCAGGGGCTGAGCTCGGGGTGGGTGACACAGCTCAGTGTCCCCTTCTGTGCCACCTGCAGGGGCTGAGCTCGGGGCAGGTGACACAGCTCAGTGTCCCCTTCTGTGCCACCTGCGGGGGCTGAGCTCGGGGTGGGTGACACAGATCAGTGTCCCCTTCTGAGCCACCCGAGCTGGCCCCATGGGGATCCCGGGACTGGGCACAGGAGCAGAACGAGCCCCTAATTAGTTAATTAGCCCCTAATTAATTGCCTCCTGCGTGCGCCAGGGCCGTGGCACCGGCTGCTCCAGGGTCACCTGAGAACTTCCCTGTTCCCAAATCCTGCTCCTGGCAGGAACATGGGCCAGAGCCCGGCTCTGCCAGGGGATGTCCCCGCCCCGTGCCCTGTGCCTGCTCGGTGACACAGGTGCGGTGGCACCTGCGCTGGCACGGTGCAATAGCGCCCGGCCCCTCCCGTGTCCCTCCTGTCCCGAGCTGTGCCACACCCGGGCCAGCCCTGCCCGTGTCCCTCCTGCCCTGTCACACCCGGGCCAGCCCTGCCCGTGTCCCCGAGGGTGCTGTGGATAAACCCCGCTCGGATAAATCCCTCCCGTGCCTCTCCCCTGGGAAGCTGGAGGGGTTTGGGGTGTGGGGGTACCCAGGGCGGATTTCTTGGGGACCCTGGGCTTGCTCAGGGCAGCAGCAGCGGGGCAGTGCTGTGGTGACAGGGAAGGGTGAGGTCACCTCTGCTGTGCCTGGGATCTGTCACAGCCTGTTCTGGACAGAGGGATCAAGGTGCCCCAGGGGCCGGGAGGAAGGAACAGCTTGAGCAGCAGCTGATTTGGGAGCTGGGCAGAAGGGCAGGAGCTGTTCCTGCAGGAGATGAAGTGTCAGCGCCCCGGAGGTGCTGAGGGAACAGCCAGACCGTGCCCCCTTCCCACAGGGCACAAACGGCACCACAGGGACCCAGCTGGGGCTTGTGCAGGGATTCTGGGGCTGTCAGAATAACCCTGGAGTGGGAAATGTTCCCTGGAGTGGGAAATGTTCCCTGTCCCCTCCTTCCAGGAGCTGAGAGCTGCTGGGCACAGCTCTGCAGGGCTCTTTGGGGAAGTGGCTTCGAGGAAGGTGCGGGCAGTGCTGGTGGTGGTGGGAAGGAGCCCTGGGAGGCGTCCTGGCAGTGGGAAGGAGCTTTGGGAGGTGTCCTGGCAGTGGGAAGGAGCTTTGGGAGGTGTCCTGGCAGTGGGAAGGAGCCCTGGGAGGTGTCCTGGCAGTGGGAAGGAGCTTTGGGAGGTGTCCTGGGAGGTGTCTAAACCGAGGTTCTGCTCAAAGCAGGGTCAGCTCTGAGGTCATTCAGGGCTGAACTGAGCCTGCACTGGGCTGGAGCCTGCCCAGCTCCAACCAGAGCAATGCCCCTGTGAGGGGTAAGAACCCCTTAAATTTAGGATTCTGGGTGATCTACCCCAGCTCCTGGTGTTCAGGGCTGCAATCCGTGTCTGTGACTTCCAGGCTTGCAGCAGGGGCTGCAGGAGAGGGGCTGGAGATGGGTGAGACCATGGATAATGCAGTGAGAGGTCTCTTGGAGCAGGATGTCAGGGCTGGGTGGCTCTCCCAGGACTTCCAGAGGATTTCTATGGCTCTCCTGTAGCTCACTAGAGTTTCGCCTGAGAAAAAAATAAAAAAACTTCTGCTTTCAACTCTGCTGGGAGGAGCAGAGCGAGACAAGGTGCCCTCGGTGTGGCAGCAGGGTGGGCTCAGCCTGGCCCTGGCTTTCCTTCTGCTGGAGGGGAATTTGGCACCTCGTGAGGGGCTGAGTCACAGCAGGCACAGAGCACAGCACACCACGAGCCTCATGATCCCAGCACCAAACCCCTGCCCAGCCTGGGGGCAGGGAGCTTTTTATTGTAGTTTTGAATGTGGAAATCTGAGGCTCTCACACGGGGAGCACCTCTGGCTGCCCCTGGGGTTTCTCCATCCCCACCGTGTCATCACCATCCAACCACCGCAACACATCCCCTGCATTAATATTTATTTTTCTCTTCTGGCTACAAAGTCTGTTTTTATGAGAATAATTTCCCACAGACCCAACAACAAATGTCAGGTTGACCTAAGGGTTGTTGTTGCCTCAGTTTTCTTCGGGCTCCCTCTTGTCCACCCAGCCGGGTACAAGTTGTCTCATGCGTAATTGGGCTGTGATAAATCATCTCCTGCCTTCTCCCCTGCACGAGGAGCACATTCCCATGTGCTGATCCACGCTGGGCTTTGTTTGTCTGTGCTCTCTGTGCACTCCCTGTACCTCTGCACCCAGCAGGGCCCAGCCCCTGCAGCTGGATGGGGACAGGAATCCACAGCCATGGATTGCAGTTGCTCTGGGATGGGCTCCTGCTGGAGATGGCCCAGAGGAGCTGGGGCTGCCCCTGCATCCCTGGAAGTGGCCAGGGCCAGGCTGGGCAGGGATTGGGGCAGCCTGGGACAGTGGAAGGTGTCCCCAGTGGCAGGGGTGGGATGAGATGGGATTTAAGGTCCCTCCCAACCCATTCCATGGCTCTGTGACCCACAATGTCCATGCAGATATCAGATCTGCTGCCCAGCCTGGAGACTGAACATCTCTTTCAGTCCCTCACCCGCGCTGGGGAGGTTCCTGGCTGTTCCCAGCCCTGCTCTCTCCAGAGCAGGCTGCTCCAAGCCCTGCCCAGCCTGGCTGCTCCTCTGCTGCCCCGGGACGGGTGTTCATTGAGAACCAGCCCGAACACCCCCAGCTGGGTCACAGGAAGGGCAGGAGAGGGAAGTGCTGCAGTAAATACCACTATGGAATCAAATTCCTGTTTGTTTCCCATGAACTCGGTGTTTGCACAGTCAGACCAAAGGGCTTTGATTTTCACTGGGATGCAGCACCGAGGCCAAGGCACCAACTGATGCCTTTTGCAGATAATCTCAGCTGGGATCTGCTGAGCTCACAAGTCTCCTGCTGACAGAGATGTTCCAGGTGCTTTCTGTCTCATTCCCGCCCATTTTCCAGAGCATTAGGCATGGGAAGCACATTTCAGAACTGTTTGATAAAACCACACAAGTGTTTCTAGTGCCCACATTTGTAGCACGTTCTGGAGGCCATTGTAGTGCACAAAGAGCAATAATTATTGCCAGCAGTGAAGCAGGGAAAAGAGGAATATTGGTTTGCATTCAGAGGAGGCCAAGGAGCTGCTGCAGGGCTGGAGCCAGGCTGGGAGAGCTGGGAATGTTCACCTGGAGAGGAGAAGCTCCAGGGAAATTCAGAGCCCATTGCAGGGCCTGAAGGGGCTCCAGGAGAGCTGGAGAGGGACTGGGGACAAGGATGGAGGGACAGGACACAGTGGTGGCTGTCCCTGCCCATTTTTTGGGGACAGTTTATGTCTGGGCAAACTGGGGGGAATGAGGAACCAGCAGCAGCTTTAGCCGGGAACAGAAGCACCAAAACAGCCCTGAATGCTCCTGTTTGCCTGCCTGGGTGTGAGGAACAGAGGCTGGAGCTTTTCTGGTGCTAAAATCCCCTCCTGCAGGGAGCCGGGAATGGCTGCACCCAGCAGAGTTTGAGCAAGGGGAGCAGAGTTTGAGCAAAGGGAGCAGAGTTTGAGCAAGGGGAGCAGAGTTTGGTGTCAGGGAGCTGCTCTGGCCCCGCTTTAACCCCGGCAGGAGGAAGGAGCCCGCAGAGCATCCTCTCCTCTCCTCCTCTCCCAGCCGTGCTCTCCGGCTGCTGGGGGCTCTGGCGACACCAGGACGTGGCGTGCGAGCTGTCCCGATTGTCGTGCTGGTACTCAGGGCTTTTTGCCGTGTCCGTGCTCTGCTCCGGGAGCTGCAGTGGGATCCCACGGAGCTGCCCCGCTCCATCCCCGCTGGCTGCTCCTCCCCGTGTCCTTCCCCCGTCCCGAGGGGCCGAGCAGCTCTAATGGCTCATTTGGCGCTGATAAGGCAGCGATAACAGCGCCCAGAGCAGCACTCAATGTACAAACCCTGCCGGGGCTTGTTCTCTGCACCCAGCCGGACAGAAACCTCGCGAAAACGGGAACAAGGAGCCAGCGGGGTCCCAGGCTGATCCCCCCGGCAGGGATGGTCACTCCACTGCCCCGGGGGACAAAGCTCAGCCTGAGTGTCCCAGCCAGGGCAGGGCATGTGCTGTGGCACAGTGATGCCTCCAAAACCCTGCTCATCCCCCACAGCAGGATGCAGGCAGGGAAAAGGCAGGATTCCCCTCCCGGCCTCTCAGGGATGCAGCACCCTCCTGCTCCCGGAGCATCCTCCATCCCTGGAGGGGTTCGAGATGTGGTTCAATGGGAATGGGGGTGCTCGGTCAAAGGCTGGACTCGGCAGCTTCTCCAAGCCTGGCCTGGAGGTGCAGCGTGGGCATCAGCTGCTCCCGGGAGCTCTGTGCTCCTGGGGCAGTGTTCAAACATCTGGCAGGCTGTTGTTTGTTTGTTTTTCCACCTCACACACACATTTTCGGCATTTCTGCCGGGGATGCTCCGCAGGAAGCCGGTCTAGCCAGGGCAAATCTGGGCTTGCTTTGGGGGGGAAGTCGGCAAGAATGAATATTTGCCCTGTGGCATCAATTTCCTGTCTAGCATTCTCCAAAAGGCAGCTGGAGAAGGCGCAGGAGCACAGCTGTGTGTGCCTGGCACCCTCCCAGCAGGGCTGGGAAGGAGCCTTTGCTCTTCCCCTCCTCTTGGCACAGCCCTTCCTCCCCCCAGAATTCCCAGAATCAGCGCTTTGCCGGGGAGCTCCTCTCCTCGGGAAACACCAGTTCGTTACTCCATTTAATTTTCCCATGTGGGAAAACGCAGAAGCTGCCTGGGGACATGGAGTGATGCAATGGATGGGTTGGGAGGTCCCTGGGCTGGGCAGGCACCTCCACACTGCTGGAGCTTTAACTGACAGTGGATTTTAATGATCTTTAGGCTGATGAGTGGTAGCTCAGTGCCATGTCCACTGCTGACATCCCACTGGGATGGGAGGGCACAGGAATTGCTGCTTGTTGCTGTCTAGTTACAATAATACCAACCAAAAAAACCCACCCTCAACCTGATTTATTTTAAACGTGCCTTATCTGTGATTTAGATTTTGTTGTGGGCTTCATGTAAAAGGCTTTTGATGCCTTGGGTTTGATGTGTGTCAGGTTTTACTGGATCACAGAACATCCTGAGCTGGAAGGGACTCACAAGGATCATCGAGTCCAACTCCTGGCCCTGCACAGCACAATCCCAACATCCCAACTTATTCCATCTGATCACATCCTACAATTCCCACAGGGACAAACATCAGCTAACAAACACTGGCTTCACGTGGCCCCCAACAAAACCTCTCATCCACATTTTCACCTTCCTTCTCATGAAATTTATTTGAGAAAGCCTTTCTTTGTCACTCCACAAACTGCTGGCAGCTGTTTGGTTGTGGTTATGGAAATGCTTTATTTGAATAGTTATGGGAAGGAGTTTCAGCTGAGGGCTTGGTTTGGCTGCAGCCCCGTCCCAGCAGGGATGGATGGATGGATGGATGGATGGATGGATGGATGGATGGATGGATGGATGGATGGCATTGACAGGCTCAGGGCCCAGCTGAGGGCAGTGCCCTGGGTGTGAGCAGGGCAGGATTAGCAGGGAGCACAGCAGATTGCTCAGATTAGCTCTGCTGGGGGGAGATGCCACATCCCCTGATGGCTCCTGACATCACATTTGGCCAGGACACCTCAGCCACACGCCACCACCTCCCTGCAGCCTCCTCCAGCCACAGCTGGCATTTGTTCTGCTCTCATCAGGCCCCCAGGGCTGATCCCAACCAGAAACCCAGCCTGGGTTGGGTTGGGAGGGACCTTAAAGTCCCCCCTACCCTGAGCAGGGACACCTTTTCCAGACAAGGTTTTTCAGAATTTAAATCTTACAAATCGAATACATGTTGAAATTCAAGTGCTCCCCTGATACCGCTGTGGGTTTGGATTTTATTGTTCTTTTCCTATTGAGTCATGTGCTGTGACAGCATAAATAATGTGACTGAGTGTCTTTGGCAGTCTGGTCATCTGCAACGTGTCTCGAGGCTTTTGAGGGGGGTGAAGCCAGAAGAGCTGTAGTGAGGCTGTGGAAAGGGGATCATTACCTGGCTGCACAAAGAAGTTGATTTTTTTCATCTTCCAGGGTCTGTTTTCCTTTTGCTGTGTCTCTGTAAGGCCAATTAACATTAATGGGAGCTGTATAAACAGACCCTGACGGGAGGACCTCATTAGCTCTTTCTTCCTGTGGTTTTCATTCTGAGCTGCTAAGTTTTAGGGATTAGCAAGAATGCTAAAAAATATGGAAAAGCAATGCTGGCTGTTGCCATACTGAAGTGCTTACTGAGTGAATTTAATGAGTCAGGTTTGGGAATGGATTGGCAGGTCCATAAGTAACCAGACCTCTGGAAAATCCACACCAGGGCAACCTGATCAGCCAGCTGTACAAATATCCCAGAGCTCTTCCTCTTGGACAGCATAATTCCTGGGAAACTCTGTTTCCAGGGGGAAACCACGAGAAATTCTCACAAACTTTGCTTTCCCAACCTGCCAGAGAGGTGTTTGTGAGGGAGTCACCCCTGGGGGAAGGCCTGGAGGATCTCCTGGGGCCAGCAGTGCTGCAAGGGTTGCTGATTTCCTGGGATAACTGCGAGTCCCAAAGAACTGAGCTGGGATTTTTGTGGGTGTTGTGTATTTAATTCAACTGTGAGAAACCTACAGCCCCTGACATCACTTCCCTGGCCCGGGGATGTTGGGTTTTTCCCACGTTTTGGTGGGATAATGAGATGTGTTTTCCTGTGTGGTCTCCCAAGGGGCCCTCAGGCAGGAAAGATTCTTCCCTGTTTCTTCTTTTCCCTGTGAGTTTGAGGGAATGTAACAGCATGATGGACCTGGGCTGTATCAGAATGTGAATTTGCAGGTCAAACAGTGAAATATCTGAATTCCAAGTCTATCCATGTGGATTAATTATCAGGATCATGGGATAAATGAATGTGGTCGAGCAGGATGTGATGGAGAACACGGAGACTGGGAAACTCCCTCCTTTTTAGAGAGGCAAGTTTGGGAAATCTTCAATAAATGCAGGATTTAAACAGAGAAATGCCCCTGTGCAGTAGCTATTTTGATATTCCCAGCTCACCTTCCAGGCCCTGTTGTTTTGAAACGAGCTCTCAGGGTTAAATTTAACATCCTTGCTTTAATAAAAAAAACAAGCACACAAAAGGACAAGGTTTCCTTTCTCGTTTTTACTGCTGTTTCCAGTCCAGCTCTGTAATGCTATTTTTAGAACTCTGTGTTTTAATGCTGTGGCATGAACTGCTGGGATTTCCCCTGGCTGATATAAAATAGAGGATCTGCACTTTGGTATTAGCAGTCAGCCAGGAAATCCGTGCCTGGTGCCAGAAATGGGCCTTCCTTCATAAATCTGTAGTTATTTTCATTTCCTTGTGCAGTGGTGACGTGCCAGATCAGCTGTGCTGCTGTCCTGACACATTCTGCAGTGCCATGCAACAGGGGAGGCTGGACTGGAAACCAGAGACAGGATTTGCCTCTGATTCACTGGGGACACACAGCTGGGAAGTGCTGCTTTTCAGGGAATCAGGGAATCAGGGACAGGAGTGTGCTCTGATCCCCACAAAGAACTGGCCAAAGGCACTTCCACAGGCAGCTTCACATGTTTGCAAATAGAAGTGATCAGTCCTGTCTGATTACCACCCTGACAGAATCACCTTTTATTGATCACAGATTTATTACAGAGCAGGAAAGCTGTGATCAAGTGGGCTGAAATCAATGGAACAATCCCTGGAAGTGTCCAAGGCCAGGTTGGACAGGGTTTGGAGCAGCCTGGGATAGTGGAAGGTGTCTCTGCCCATGGCAGGGTAGAATGAGATGAACTTTAATGTCTCTCCCAACCCAAACCATTCCATGATTCCATAATCCAGAGATCTGGATGCTCTTGCAGCTTGGCCTGTCTGAGCAAACCTCTCTTTCAGTGTAAAATGAGGATTATTCTGATCATTTCACCATCCCTGGAGGTGCCCAAGGAAGGCCTGGCATGGCACTCAGTGCTCTGGGCTGGGGACAAGATGGGGATTAGTCACAGGTTGGATTCGGTCTTGGAGAGTTTTTCCAGCCTCAGTGGTTCTGGGATTCAATCCATTTTCTGTGCAGCCCGTGAAGGAAAAAGGCTCTGTATAAATAACCTGTAATTATGCTCCTTTTTGGATCCAAGTTAATTCCCAAAACTCCCGTGTCCTGTTGCTGCTCTGGCTGTTCCCTTCCCCTCCACTGGGAAGGCTTTACAGGGTAAGGGTTACGTGAAGCACTTTCTGAAGTTCTATTTTTGAGAGTTCTGAAAGGTGACACCTGTGTGGAAGTCACAGCCATCCTTAAAATAACCGGGGTGGCAGCTCCGGGCATGGTGACATTGCTGGTGAGCAGGGACACACATGGCACAGGGGGAGTGGGACTGGCTCTTATCAGGGTTTTAGAACACCAGGTACCGTGGAGCTTAATCCTGACAGGGCCTCCAGGTGTGACAGCTCAATAAATATTGAATGTGCCCCTAATCGCGGGGTGGGGAGTGCTGTACCCCCAGCAGGAAGCGCTGATCCTCCCTGTGTGAGTGCAAGATACTACAGCGAGTATCTCCCCAGTATCAGCCCAGATATGGGAAGTGTACTCACAGGGATATTGTGCAAAGAGCAAACAGCAGCACGCAGAGCTTTTGTTCTGCAGGCACCGAGCCCAGGTCAGTGACACACTGCAGAACTCCCAAAACTGCAGCTTGGAGTCAGATCTGACTCGACCTGCAAGGGAGGTTCTGTCCCCAGAAAGGGGAGTTTAGTGTGGTATTAGTGGTTTGGAGGAATGGGGAGAAGGAAGAGTGCAGGGACAGCGGGACGTGTTGTGAGCTGATCCCAGCTGTGCACCCCAAATCCTGCTGGGGGACGTGGCTCTCACCCCTCACCTTGTGGAACAGCCCTTCCTCTCAGAAGGGCCAGCAGGTGAAGGTCAGGGGGTGTGTAAAGCCCAGGTTTGTGTGGCTCTGGGCTCTGCAGGGAGCACAGCCATGGCCTGGGAGAGGAGGCTCAGTGTGGGCTTGCTGTGACTGATGCCCTGTGACAGCCCGTGCGTGGTCCTGCTGCTCTGCTGGTGCAGCTGGGGACTCTGTCGTTCCTCACCATCACCACACCACACAGAAACTCTTTGGGGATGAAATTTTCTGCCATGGAATGGAGGCTCACGAAAGCACTCGCCACAACTGCTGAGAATAAATTCACTTTGAGTTTATTCACAGTGCTGTGAAAAAAGGGTGGATTCTGTAGTGCACTGTCCCTGTGTGGTGTGACAGGGGTCCTGAGAGGCACCTTTGGCTTTAAGCTGGACACTTTAAGATGGACCCACAGAGTGTGGGAGCAGCCTGAGTCCTGCAGTAGCCCCGGGTTCACCCTGAGTCCCCAGCAAAGCTCTTGCACGCAGAGATGAGATCACAGAACTCTGAGGCTGGAAAAGCCCTCCCAGAGCATCAGTCCCCACCTTGTCCCCAGCCCAAAGCACTGAGTGCCACCTCTTTCCTTGGACGCCCCCAGGCTGCCCAGGGACTCCAGATCTCCCTGGGCAGCCCCTTATGCAATTTAATCCTTTCCATTACTAAATTCTTCCTGATGTCCAACCTGCCCTCCCCTGGCCCAGCCTGAGGTCGTTCCCTCTCCTCCTGCCCCTGTTGCCTGGAGCAGATCCCAAATCCCCCCTGGCTGTCCCCTCCTATCAGGGAGTTGTGCAGAGCCAAAAGTTCCCTTCAATCCCCCTTTTCTCCAGGCTGAGCCCCTTTCCAGCTCCCTCGGCCCCCCTTACAGGACTGACTCTGGATGCAGGGGAGCAATTCCCTGTGACATATCTGGGCCACCTCTGGTGTGCCCTCCCTCGTGCCCTGGTGGCTGCAGGCTGGAGCTGAGTCTGCTGCCCTGCTGCAGCAGGGCCAGGGACATCCTCAGCAGCCCTGTGGCACAGTGCTATCGCCATGGCGTGTCAACAAGGCTCCCCAACAGTGCTGCAGGTCACCAGGGATGGGGACAAAGCCGCCCCTGCCGTGTTGTGTAAACAGGAAGAAAATCTGCCTGTTCCCCCGGTGACTCCATAGTGACTGGGAAACACTGGCCCATTTCACAAGCCTCCCCTGCCTCTCACGGGTCACACACAGGGTTTGCTTTCCCCAGGAACCACGACACCTCTTTGTGTGCCTCTGACAACAGGTCACAGCTGCTGGGGCTGCAAGGGACCTTAAAGCTCAGGGAGTCCCCACTCTTGCTCCCAAACATCCCAACAGCTCTGGGCCTTCTGCTGGCAGCTCTGCCAAGCTCTTCAATAGCTTTTATGCTTTTATTCAGGATAAATCACAAAGAAACTGAAGGATTTTAAAGCAATTTAATCTAAAATCTCCTTCCTTAAACCATTTAGGATGCTATGAAATAGCAAACAGCTTATGGAAACTACCACTTGCTGACAGATTCTTAGGAATGGGAAAATCAAAGTTTGTGATGCTGAGCAGTGCTAGAGGAGCCCCAGAACAGCCACCCTGAGGGGTCTGCAGCTCCCTCAGAAAGCAGCCAGCACAGCAAGGTGGTGGCTGCCACAGCTCCTGCACCTCCCTGGGCTCCACAAGCTGCCAGCTCAGCTGGCATCAGAGCCACGGGTCACCTCAGGTGGTCACAGGTCACCTCAGGTGGCCTCAGCACACGACAGCCAAGCTCTTGGTCAGGGCAGGACAGAGGCAGAGTCAAGTCCAACTCCTTTGGCCACCACCTCCCCCAGTATCTACCTTCAGATACCAGACACCACAATTTTTGCACTGCAGTAAGCATGATCTCTATTTGGATGTTAGCTGGGCTCTTGCTCCTTTTGAAGTCAGTGGGTTTGACAGATGAGGAAATGGGTTCTAAAGCAAATTAAGAAAAACCTTATTCCACTTTATTTTCATCCCAGTTCTGCACATATAAGGGTAGGGCTGCTTTTTAACAAGTCTGTTGTAGCAACAGCCTGCAATCAACACACACCTGCTGTTATCTTTTCGTGGGAGATAAATTTAAATTGTCAGGCCATGCCATGGAAATGCAACATTTGCATTTTCTTATCAGGATGTGCCAGGACACTGCAGGGCAATGGCAAAGCAGGAATTGGGCACTAAAGTGAGGTGGAGGAAGGAGGAGCCTGACCTCCTGCCAGGCACTGTCTGCTGCTGTTTGAAAATGTTCAAAGGGGATGGAGAGGAGCCCAAGCAGAGCTCCAGAACTGTGTCACCAGAAAATATGATAACACATCTCAGGGCTTGCAAAGACTCTCCTCACTAGCTCTTATTTGTATGGGTAATCCCATTGCCTTCACTGTTGGCTGGATTGTTTTTGCCTGCTGGATCTCAGAATGATGCACACACACTGATCTTAGCCCTGGTTCAAGTGAGCCCCACCATCCTCCTTGGGACTCTCCATCCTCTAAACATCCTGCCTTCCTTCAGTTGTGTTTTCTCTTCTCTTTCCCTATTTTAGTGACTCCACAGTTCCTTCATCGCTGCCTGGTGTTTCTTCCAGTAGCTCACCAAGGCTGTAACATCTGTCTTGTTTCATCCATCCCTGTCCCTTTCCAGTGGGGAGGGCTTTGTGTGCAGTTTCTGTTTTGGCAGGATTTTCAGGCTTGGTTTTTATTTTTTTTTAAAGCCAGCAGTAGAAATGTTTCCCTCCCTCCAGCTCCTGTGTTTAAACAGGAAAGAGCAGATTGCTGGTGGCTGGGGGGAACAGGGAAGATTGATGGGGTTTCTGTGATCCCATGGGAGTTCCCTGGCAGGCTCCTGGGAAACTGCTGAGTCCTGTACGGGTAAACCTCACCCTCATGGTAACAGTTCTGTTTTGCCTGAGGAGCCAGCAGGAGTGCCACCATCATTGTCACCCAGCAGCATCAGGAGATCTTTCAGATATGCCCTTGAATGCTGTAAAAACAGAGAACAAAACCTCCAACCATCTCCCAGGGGTTTGGGGTTTTGCTTGGATGTTTTGACAGAAGAGGAAACAGGCCCAAGCTGTGCCAGAGGAGGTTCAGGTTAGACATCAGGAGGGATTTCTTCATGGAAAGGGTTTTTCAGCATTCAAAGGGGCTCCCAGGGAGGTGTCCGAGGAATGGCTGGATGTGGCACCCAGGGCTCTGGGCTGGTGACAATTCGGTATTTTGTCAGTCAAAGGTTGGACTCGATGACCTCAGAGATCTTTTCCAGCTTTAAGGATTCTTTGATTCCCTCCCCAGATCCCATCCTGCTGCCTGCTCTGTGCCCTCTGTCCCTCCGTGCCGCTCCTGCCTCTGTGCTCTGCATTCCCTCCTCGCTCCAGCCCTGTCTCCGTGACGCTGTTCCTGGCACCCTTCCCAACTTCTCTTGCTGCCAAGTCAGACTCAGTACAAGCGTCTTGTAGTCCCTTTCAAATCCTTTCCTATCGTGGCAAATAAACCCACTGTCCTCCACACACACATACACTCCTGATATTATCCTTGACAGCTCTTCACTTCTGGCACTCAGCTGCTGCTTAATCATACGGTTTCTTTCTCTGAGTCACCCCGTGTGCTCTTGCAGCCAAGAGCTTGACTTCGATTTGGCAATGTCACGGCAGCAGCACATCCCTCGGGATGCCACTGCTGCCCCGCGCGTCCCCCTGCCACCAGCCCATCCTCTGTGCCTGCTCTGGGCAGAGTGGGGCCATTCCCTCCCCTCTGCCCTCCCGCACACACCACCAGCACCCCACTTCTCCTGATTTTATCGTTTCCCTGCTGCTTTGCAGAGTTTCTGTTCTTAGCACAGAGCGACCTGCCTGACCTTGACTCCCAGGTAGCCCTGGCGCTCAGATCCCTTCTCCAAACATCCTCCCACTGAGGCCCCTCTCCCCCCACGCTCTCGTCCTTGTGACATTTGCAAAGAGGGGGCAAGCGGAGCAAACCAAACAAAGCCAGCAAATAGCGCCGGGAAAGGGGAACCAGCGCGATGTGCAGGGAGCACTGGCAATGACCTCGCTGCCTTCCGAGCCCTGTCCTTCCCCTGACCCCTCCGGCGCTGCAGACCCAGCACGGGACCCCCGCTCCTGCCCAAATCCCCGTGTACCTACGGAGAGATAACCGAGCTCTGCTCCTCCCTAGGAAAACAACCCGAGCTTCCCAGAGGAGCTGTGTGCAGACAACGCTGCAAAACCGCTTCCCGCGCCTCTCTTTGCACTGAGCAAATACAAGGACAGCCTAAAGCCAGAGGGCTGGGATAAAAATTGGGTTTTTCATTGTTCGGAGAGTGCTGCAGGTGTGGACACACCTATTCACCCTGCCAGCCCCCCGGCCGGTCCCGCTTTGTGCCAAGAGGGTGTTGGTGTTTATTGCCTTTTCCCCCAGCTGCCCACTGGCACTGGACTTTGCTCCTCTGGGCTGGGATTTTTAAGCAGCGGGAGGCTTTCCACGTGTGTTTGAGAAGGTACAAAGCCTGCCGGAAAACAATGGAAATAGCTGCCTTATGACTGCTGCGTGTCACGCACTCGGTTCTTGCCCGTTCGTTTGTCCTTGGAGCTGCTCGCGCCGCCTGGAACCTGATCCCGAGCGGTGCCGGGGCTGGCACGAACACGGCACCGTGCCACGGGCACAGACACACGGCCGGAGCGAGGCCTGCAGGGGCTGCCTGCCCCCCGCGGATGTGCGGAGAGGGCTGTGGGTTCCGTGAGGAGTGCGGGGTTCGGGGGGGCTTCCTGCTGCGGGAAACAGCTGCTTCGGAGCTGAGCGCTGCTCCTGTGCTCTGCTTCCCACAGGGCCCCTGGGGTGCGAGCATCCCGGCCGGCTCAGCATGGCTCTGCCAGGTTCTCCACACCTCCAGGACAGCATCTCCCCTGATCCCCTCGGAAAGGCTTTCCTGACCCCCTTGGAAAGGCTCCCCTCAACCTTCCCAAAGGACAGGCTCCCTCTGTGCAAGCTCCCCTCAGCCCCCAAGGACAGGAGCTCCTTTATTTCCCCTACGACAGCCTCCCCTCAGCCCTCCAGGACTGATTTCCTCATCCACAGGCTCCCCTTTGCCCAATCTCCCTTCGGATCCCCAAGCACAGGCTCGCCTCCATTTCCTCCAGGAGTGGATCCCCTCACCTGCTCCCTCAGAACCCTCTGGGACAAGCTCCCCTCAGCCCCCCCCAAACACGAGATCCCCAAGACTGGATCCCTTCACGCCCCTCTGCCCAAGCCGCCTTCAGCCCCTCCTCAGCGGGCGCAGCCGGGAATGCAGCAGCCTCCGTTCCCCCGTCCGTCCCTGCCTGCCTGCTGCGTGCTGCCGCCCGCCTTCACCC
>JAOTQZ010000480.1:24201920-24219261 GCA_026546895.1 Pogonocichla stellata | reverse complement strand
AGCCCCGAGCCCAGCCTGCCGGAGGCCATGGAGCGGCGCGGCCCCGTCCACGCGCTGCCCGAGGAGATCCGCAAGGTACGCGCTGTGGAAATGCCCAGCCGCAGCATTCGGAGCTCCCGCAGCGCTTCGGGGATGGTGCACAGGCCTGTGAGCACCGGTGCATTATCTGTACATTTTGCTCCTGGGTTCGGTTGGGTGCCGGGTTTCCTCACTCTTTGTGCGCTGTAATTACAGTCATTCTATAGGAGGGCTGCAGAGGAACACCTGAGTGTGTGCCGGTGTTGTCGCTGCAGGTGAGTTTTCAGAACACCTCGCCCTGTGCCGCTGTTGTCGCTGCAGGTGAGTCTCAGATTTCCCCTCTCGTGGCGTGTTTTGCTGCCGGGAGTTTGGAAAGACTGCAGAGCATGACATGTTCCAGAGGAGTATCAACACCCACAGGGACGGAACATTCCCCTTCATCTCCCCTCGTCTTTGTGTGCTCTTTTGTTTGGGAGACAGATTATTGCCGGCGTTCACAGCGCTGCTGTTTGTATGGCTCCGTTTAGGAGGAGGCTGCACTCAAGTGGAACACGAGTCACTTTTTGTAACGCTAGCAGGTTTTCGCTCTGCCAATACAACGCCCAGCTGTCCTCATTCATCGCTCTGCGGCTCACAATTGACAAGTCATTTAAGAGCTTTGTGTACTCAGCCTGGAGAAATTCTCCCTGGGTTAGGCCAGGAAACTGTTCAGGCAATTTTTGAGATGATTTCTGAGAAATCAAGGATGGGCAAGATAGACAAAGAAAGGGAAAAGGAATACTTAGCCCTAAGAAAAGAGGAAGGGAAGAAGCTGTGGGACACTTTCAGACTCATCAGCAGCTGTTTTGGTAGCAGGAAAGATCCCACTAAGTAAGTTTGTTTAGCAGTTAGTTTTTAAGCCCCAACGGGGTACAGTGGAGAGCAAAAATCAGTGTAAGCTTTTCACAGAAACATTTGTACCAAACTGTTGGGTGAGGGAATCCTCCTGGAGCTGGTTACTGCTTAGTATTTCCTTTAATGATTTAAAGCTGCAGTTTGGTGGCACTTGAGCCTGTTTTATGCTGGGATCAGTTCCTGAGCCAGTTCCTGCTCCATGTGCTAGGCCAGGCACAGAAATGCAGTGACATTCGTTCTGTCAGCAGCAGTGTCTGTGGCTGCTGGTTATTATTGAGCCAGGATCTTGGATTACAATAAGGAATACACTGGTGCCAGTGGAGAAAGGGTGTGAGCACTCTGGGAATGGCATTAAATTTCTTAGGAAAAATAAGTCGTTTAAAATTAATCCAATGCCTCAATACAAAATCCATAATCACCTCCTTGTCCCTTGTCAGACCTAACAGTGAGGGCTGTAATCAGGTATAATAATAAGCAGAATAATATGAAAAAGAGATGTTACACAGGAAGAATCTGTTCATATATTAATAGTTTTAATATCTCAGTAATAGGAATTTTATGTGAGACTTGGCTCTTCGTCCTTCTGTCCAGTGCTGTTGAGGTTTCAGTTCTGAGCTGCAGACTTTAAAAATAATGACGTGACTGATGGGAATTTAGAAAAGAGCAGAAATAGTAAAGAGCTTTAAAATCTCTAAGAAAGGCTAATAGAGCTGGGTTTGCTCATTCTGGAAAACACCCGAGGGCACAGTAAGTGCTCACAGGGGGAGGGAGGTGGTGGTTCATTTCCAGGTGCAAATGAGTCTTTTCCTCACATTTCTGCATCTGCTTTGGTTGAATGCCCTGAAACTCTGGAGCTGTGGAATTCACCCAACTTTTCCCTCCAAGTGCAGGATGGGGCAGGCAATCTGTGGAGATCCCTCCAGTGCTGGGTACACATTGAGCAAAAAAATCTGGTGCAGAAGACGCAGGATTTCCAGATGTGGATAGACTTGTGCTCCTGTCCCATCCTCCTCGTGCCACGTGTGAGCTCCAAGGCAGCGACAGCCCCGGATTTTGGGATGAGAAAGTGTCGGGTTTTACACATCCTGTGCTGTTGCTCATCTCCCCCTGAGCAGCACGGTTACAAGACACTACAAGTCATTATTCTCACAATTTCCTGTCCTTGTATCTTCTCTGCACACATGTCCTCGTTCCCTTCCCGCTCTGCTGCTCGGATTTTACAGCCTCTCCTCTGGAATCCCTCTCACAGCTGGGCTCGTGCCAGCTGTGCTTTGCTCTGCCAGACAGAGCACACGTGCTCCCAAGATGGGTTTGCAGGCTGAGGGAACACGTGGGGCTGGAGGGAGCCTGGCAGGCTGGAGATTGCAGCCAGAGTGAGGGATATTCCCTTGGCAGGTGCTGCTTTGGGAGGGATGGATGGATGGATGGATGGATGGATGGGTGGGTGGATGGATGGATGGATGAGTGCTGGAGGTCAGGTTGTAGCACTCACAAGGGATCCAGGAGCTGCCTCACAGAGCACGGTGCAGAGCTCTCGTTGTTCCTCTCCTTGATTTTATTTTATTTTACAAGATTTTATTTTAAAGGAAGTTTTAGTCCAGAGGGGAGGGGATTTCTCAGCATTGTGTTAAGGGAATGATAGATGTGAAGGGACTTTGGTTTTTCTTGTTGGATTAATTTTGCCTCAGAGAACTCTAAAAACTTTTACATGTCCTTGCTTTCTTCTGTCTCTCATTCCTTCTTCTTTCACAACACCTTCATTGCAAGATGCGTGCTAAAAGAAAAAAACCCAAAATCAGTAGGTGAATAAAACATCCACATGTCCATTATTAAAGTTTATAGTATTCTTTTGTATTTATAGTTGCATACTTCTTGGAAACTAATTGTTAGTAAAGATGGAAATCACTGGCTTTTAATGCCTATTTTTAATATATTTACATAGAGTTTCTGCAATCAAACTCAGCCTGAGAGATGTCACAGAGCCCAGCAGGGTACAGAAGGGAGTTAGTGTTTCCTTGACTCCAGTGTCATGGATGTGTATTTTTGGGGATTTCTGGTTTTGTTGCTTGGTTAATGTTTTATTTTGGTTTAATTTTCCCTCAAGGCTTTTATATTTCACCTTGGTAGTTGTCTGTTGCCAGTGGTAGATGAATTTTTTTTTGTGCCTGTGGACTTTAATTACAGTTTTATGGAAGTGGAAGGGAAGATGCAGCTTTGCACTGAGGATCTCCCTGAAACAGGAAACAGAACAGCAACAGAATGCAAACAAAGTTACAATTAATTTCATATTTTATTTGTGAAAAAAAAAATTGTCATCAAAAATAATGAAGTTTATAGGGCCAGGGTACCCTCAGAGATTGAGTTCTCTCAGCCCAGGAGCTGAAGAGCTGAGGCTGCTCCCCGTGAGGACAGAACGTCCTGTGGTGTCCCCAGAGGATCCTGTTCACCACAAGTAGCAAATGGGGACTGGGTGCTGCCCACGTGTGCTATAGACTGGGACAGTATGGGCTCTGTATGAGCACAGCACGTCAGCTTTCCCTCCTCCTGCTCTCTGGGAAGCCAGGCTTGGGGTTTGCTTAGAAGAGGTTCTGGAACACAGAGTTCCAGCTGTGGGTGGGAGCCCACCAGGACAGCACAGCTCTGGTTGGGACGTGCTGCATTGGCACCAGCAGGGAGTTCAAAGCAGATAAAATTCCAATTTGTGCCCTCCAGGTAATAGAGGTGGCATGGCAGAGCCCTTTTCAGCATCCTGCTGAATTCTCCTGGAGGTGATGTCCCCAGGCTGCTCCACTGCCCACAGAGGTTTTCAGCACTTGGCTGTGGAATTCGGGATGTTTGGGTGGTGTTGGGGTGTCAGGCTCCTGCTGTGGAGTGTTCTGAGTGGCTGGGGAGTGCTCTGGAAATGGGAGAAAATCCTGGAATGGTTTGGGTTGGAAGGGGCCCCCAAGTCCCATGGGCAGGGACACCTTCCACTATCCCAGGTGGCTCCAAGTGTCCAGCCTGGCGGTGGCCACTTCCAGGGCTTGTAGCCAGTTGTCTCTGCACTAAGGGACACTCCACACCCTCCCTAGGCACTGCAAACAAGCTGTTCTCATCACACCAGGGCTGTATTCTCCATATCCAAGGCTTTCCCACAAAACCGGGGTTGGATTCACTACAGTCAAGGTTTTCCACCCTTTTCTCACAAAACCGGGGTTGGATTCACTACAGTCAAGGTTTTCCAGCCTTTCTGCAACCAGTGTTCTGCTGCTGAGAACTGGAGGGGCTCCCAGGAGGGGTTTGCTGGCAGTCACACCGAGGGATGCACAGAGTCACTCAGGCAAAGGTCTGGTGAGCAATGGGCTAATTCATCCTTGTCAGGAGGTGCTTTGTGGCAGCACTCAGGTTGAATTCCCAGCTGGGACGTGCTGTGACACATCCCAAGGAAGCTGGGGAGCTCAGGAAGGGCTGCTGGCCCTGTGCTGCTGTTTGCAGGGTTCATTATTCTGCTTTTCCTCCAGGCAAAAATGGCTTCAGCTACCTGAACTCCTGGTGTTGTTTCCTGTCGTGACACAGGCATTATCCCAGGGCATGTTTTGAATGAAGCAACCTTCTGGTTTTACTCCCAGCCTGTTTCTCCACTGCTCATGTGTTCAAAGCAAGCACGGGGATTTTTATTTTGCAACTGTGATTTTATGGGCAGGGAGCAAATAATGATGTGAACAGCGTGGCTCAGCAGTACCGTCTGTGTTGCTTTGGGGTAGATGCTGACTGAAAACTTGGCTCATACAACACTTTGTTTCTTTTAAAAGAAGTGAAGTTTCTACTGAGACTTTTAAAAATCTTTCTTTGACTAAGGCAAATACCGATTTCAATTTGGTACCTCCTCATTTTGCATTTGCATCAAAAGACTCCCCCTCCTTCCCCCAAAAAATCAATGGTGCGGTTTGAGTCATCATTTCTTTTTGTGCAATAGGGATTGACTGGTGTGTCAGAAGAGGGACAGACAGGATGAGAGTCATGAAAATAATGTGGGAGAGGAGTGAAACAAAAAAGAAAGTAGAATAAATCAACATACAGAAATCATTTAAGACCACCCAGCTGCAGCATAAGGGTTATTTTTTTTTTTTTTTACTTTTATCTATTCAGCTACAAGTTGATTTTGGACAAGTACTGAGTTTTTTGGTTTTGACCAGTCCTTGCTGTAGCAATCTGAGTCCTGACAGATGCACCAAGGGAACAAGAGCTGTGGACCAAGGAGCACAGGGTGTTGTGAGGGATGTCTCCCTGGAAAGGGCTGTCCAGCCAGGGCAGTGGGGTGTCCATCCCTGCAGGGATTTAACAGCCCTGGGCACGTGGCAGCTCTGGGCTGGGGCCACTTTGAGGATTTTTTCCAACCTGAGCAGTTTTAGGGCTCTGTGGTGAGTGATCCATGTGCTGGATGCTGTAATGCCAAAGCCCTGCCAAAGGAGAGAGCAGCTCCCTCTCCTAACAGGGATCCAGCTCCATCGTGGGCTGTTTGTGGGTGGAATGTGAAATTCCAGAGGAGAGGGGTGGTGGTGCACGAGCTGACACACCCTGGACTTACTTGGTCAAGTTCAAGTGGTACAAATTCCTGTCTCATCATTCAAAAGGCTAAAAATGGTCCAGACCACCAATTTCTTTTCTTTTTTTTTTTTTTTTTCTTATAACTTATGCTCTGCAGATGAAACTGAGTCAGACAGATGTAATTTGAGTGATTATGCCTCTTGGCTCAGTCCTCCCCTTGCCTTGGTAGCTAAAGAAATCTTTGTAACCAGGGGATAATATTTCCTTCCAAAACCAACTGCAGAGTGGAAACTGCTCCCCCAGATGCTTTACAGCATCTGTGCATCACAACTGTAGCTCAAAGTCTTATGGATAAACATCTTCCCACATCAAGCACTTTGTCCTCAGCAAAATTGTTTTTTTAATTCCTGACTGATTTTTTCTGTTCACTGTTTGTCCTCAGGACATGCAAGTCCCCTTTCCACTCAGAGTTCTGGTAGTTTCCTTTTCTATTCCTTCCAAACTGTTTTTCCCCTGATTTTTTTTCTTCTGCTTTGAATTTAAGATAACAACAGTGTTTTAATCAAATGAAAACAGTGAAATGTGGAATCTGAAACCATCAATTTGTATTTAGTACACACCCTTAGTGGTTACTCAGCAATCTCACTGTTCCAGAAGAGGTAATTTGTAAGCATAAGAATTGATGACAGTTTGTTTCCTACACATTTTGTGTAATAGTTGGTCAACTCTGGTGTCTAAGAGACAACCAAAAAAGTCTGGTGGAGCTTTTCTCCTGGAAAGACCATTTATTTATAAGGCTTTTTTATTCCATTTATTTATAAGGGACAGGGATTGGTGGGATATTGAAATTCCTGGGTCAGACCAGGGAACTGTTCCATATATTAAGGTGGGTATTTGGATAAGGTTCAATCTGTACACTTCTTGCAGTGCTTGCTGGGTAATTATTAATGTGCAGAGCAAGGTCCTGATTTACACAGAATTTCCTATTTGGGGATTTTTTGACTCTGTAGCAAATACTGTAAAAGTCCAACCTGATCAGAAACCTGCCAGATTTTCATTTCACCTGAGGCATGGATGGGAAGGAGAGCAGGACCCACTCCCAGCTGAGCCCAGACAGAGAGTATTTCTTGTTCTATGACTTCACTTCTTTGGAAATTCAGTAACAAAACTGACTTTGAAAACGAAGAAGTTTTGGTACTTGCACAAACCCTTTTCAGCTGAGGCCCCTGGTGATTCTATCTTGTTTTTGGTGGGAGAAGCAGTGCAAGTTCTCAGCTGTTTGTGTGAGCAGCAGCAGTGGCTGTGCTGCACAGAGCACCGTGTCCTCTCTGTGATAAACCCCTCCCGTGCTCCCTGCACAGCTCATTTTGTCCTTTTTCACTGCACTCATTCCAGTGCTCTGGAACTTTGGGTTGCTTATCCTGAAGAACAGTTTCGGGTTTCCAAGCACAGACTGCAGCTGCCAGGAAAAATAAACTTGCATTTTCAGCTCCCTCAGAGCAGCTGTAAGCAGGGGGGGGTTAAACTGGGGCAACATTAAGAAATGGGGAAATAAAGCTTGTCCAGGGCATCCTGAAACACCATTTATATCAAACTGTATTTAAACTGCTGAAGGTTGTTGTATGAGTCTTTAATTTATAATTTTTAAAAGCTCTTTTCTTTCCTCTGGATACGGTTTCTTTCTGTTTATCCCAATGTCTCAAAACATCTTTTTTTTTTTCTTCTTCTGTAAAACAAAGTTTCTTAATTGGACTTAAACTGTTTGAGCAGGTGCTTGTGTATTCCCTGCTTCAAGGTTAACAACCGGATCAGTTGGCAAAGTCTGTTTGCCCATGTAATAAATGAATTATTTCCACTGGATGTGTGTTACCTGCTCTGTGTTGTGTCATCAGTCCTGAGCCCTTCATCCCTGGCAAAGGGGTTCCAGACTCCACAGCACCCAGTGCCACAGACACCAGAGCACACCAGCCATGAATTATTTTTGTGAAGATTGTGGATTGCATCATTTAATTCCCTCTCCCTCATCTTGCCTCCTTCACTTGGATACCAGTTGTTGGAGAGGCACAGAAATAACATTTATTTGGCACTGGAGATCCCAGATTCATTAATGAGATAGCTTTATAGAACACAGCATTTCATTTTAATGAACACATCCAGCCTGACTCAGAAGTACTTTAGCATTTCAGTGGGAGTTCCCACATATCAAATTCCAGAGCTGGTGTATCTTGGGAAGTTGCCCAGAAGGGAAAGTGCTGCTCTAGCTGGGGTTCATTTGCTAATGAGGTTTTTTGTCTTTATTTATTAAAGCAATAACAAATCTTAAAAGTTCCAGAGCAGCAAATGGTTTGATTTTTTTTGATTTATTATTATTTCTTAGTGTCACTGAGGGTTTTTTTTTAGCTGAACCTGTTTCTTACAGAAAACCTGAAGCATTTTCTCTCTTTGTAGAAGCCCCGGGACCAGACAGTGTGCAAATACTGCGGAGTCAGCTACCTGACCCTCCACGAGTTGAAGGTGATGGAAGACAAAGTGAAAGCAATGGAGAAGGAGATGAAAGTTTACAAAGGATGTCTAGAACGGGAGCAGAGGCTTCAGGCAGAGCTGCAGGCTCTTCACCACGACCTGGAGCGCTGCAGGGCTGAGAGTGAATCCAAGACAGAAAGGTCAGAGCTCCTCAGCTCCTGTGTGTGCCAGGCAATTTCAGCCCAAAGCAGCTTAAAATACAAATAACTTTTGTCTTTCTTTCCTCAGATGGCCCCTGTAGACTGCAATGCCTGATTTAAATCATCTTTCATAGTCTCCTTTGGAAGCAGGTTCAGAATTCCTGAGTTTATGGAATATGTGGAAGGTGAAGGAAAGGCCAGAAGTTACTCAGAGGGATTTCCCCTGCACACACTCCCAAAGGGAAATGATGAATATTTCATCTTATCCTCTTCTAATAAATCTCTGATATTCCAGATGAAATTCCACAGGTCTGAAATTCAGGCTGTCTCTCAGTACCCTGGTAAAGAATTTCCAGTGTGTTTCCCTGGGAATCTCAGGATTCCCTCTCTGCTGGTACAGAATCCTAAAGCAATGAGGAACAGTTTGGGAACTGCCAGGGGCATTTGCTTCACAAACAGGAGATTTCAAATCCTTACAGATATGGGAAGGCCCCATTAAAGAGGGACTTTTGTACCTTAAAAACTCCAGTAATTAATGACAGATCTCAGAGCCACATTTGGATTTTCAGGGCACAGCCAGGACCTTCAAGTGTCTTCTTTCAGCTCATACTTACAGGGTTTGTATCCTTTCCCATGCACAGATTTTGGAATCTATTGTTATATTCCATTAATTGATTACAGTAGGACTATAAATAATTGATAATTGATTAATAAAAGATACTTCATAGAAATGCAGTTTCCTCAAGTTTGCTACTGATGGATTGAGGCCACCAGAAACTCCTGGGTAATTTTTTGCTCCTCTGACCCCATTGGACAGAATTTTTTTGTGAGGATGAGGTTCTAATTCTAATTATCAGCTCAGTTTGATTTTTGGGATTCCCAGGAGGGGAATTCCCTTGTTTGACTGCCTCACATCAAGGGATCTACAAGGGATTTAGAGCTGAAGGTGCTCTTGAGATTGAACTGAAATGCTTTGGAAACCTGATTTTTTTTGGAGAATCACTCAAATGCTGTTAAAAATTTAACTTAATTAATGGATTTAGTTAGGCTTTTGCTTGCTAATATTACTCATAAAAGATTCATTTTAGAGCACAAGTTCCCACAAAAATGAAAAAAAAGTGTTTATCTTGTAAATTACTCATAATGTTTCTTGAAATATCTTCTTCATTTAAATTTAACATCTTCCACCTCCTCCTTCCCAATATTTAATCTTTTCTGTGGTTTAATATCTATTTTTAAAGCTGGTTTGCTCCTTGTCCCTTTAATGACCCTGGGTGGCAGCTCTGGTGGCAGAACCCAGTGTGTGAGCAAATGCACTGACAGCACATTCTTCTAGTGGGGGATCATTTACCAGAGCTAAACTTTAAATTTTCATCGAGCTGACTTTTTTGTAGTAAAGCTGGAACAGTTAATAAAATTTTTATCTCTGCACTTTTCCCCCCTAAGGCTCCATTTGATTTAAAAGCTGCTGAAATCAAGTGGAATACTTGCAGTAGGTTTCTATTCCAGCCACAAATCCACCACTGAGCCTTGTTAAGTAACTTGGCTGAATATTCCTGATCTTCTCCTTGCTGTCCTGGATTTGTTTGAGTTTGGATTTGTTATTGGTCAGTGATAAATCACTGGGTTTTTTTCCTCATCTGCCTGCCTTGTGCTGTGGTATCAATATTCAACATCCTGGCTCTGACAAATCACTGCTCCCACAAGCCAAACCTGCCTTTTTCTTACTTTTATCTCTGCTAGACACAGGGATTGAATCTCTCTTATCAGTTGCAGACTGTTTCAGTTTTCTGTTTTCTCTAGGTTCAGGTATTCCTGTGTGTACCTGTGGTTAACCTTGAAAGCCACCTGGAGTTTACCTGTCCTCAGTTACCTTTCCTTTGGGATCCTGGCAGGAGGAGGGCAATGAACTGCACTGATCCCACTCAGCTATTCAACCTTCTTCTGTGTTAAAATCACTTCAGTCTTGATAATTAATTGAATTATTATTAATTTAATTAGCAAAATTCTTGCCACATCCAGTGTAGGAAATGTAAAACAGATGTAAATGCTGAATATGTCCTCGAGTGCCACATCCACACATATCTTGAACACTTGCAGGGGTGGTGACTTCACCACTTTGTGAAGTGAAAATGAGCAGCTCCTGGCTGTGAAATGAAAGTGAGCAGCTCCTGGCTCTGGGCACATCCCAAAGTTTCATGGCAGTGAAAACACTGGGGTGGAGCTTTTTTTGGACAGAGTGTTCCCGGCTGCTCTGTGCATGCTGTCCTTGCTGGCAGTGCCCTGCCGCGGGGTGCAGGGATCCTTTCTGTGCTCTGAAACGCCTCAAATCCCCTGGAACACGGGAACTGGGGACACTGAGGGTGTTTGCAGCTCCCGCTGGGTTTTCTCGTGCTGTTCTTCTCCTGAACATGTCCTGACTCACCTCCCACTCCGGGCAGGATTCCCCTGTGCTCCCCAGGAACAGAGCACGGGCTGTGAATCCTCACTGGGACAGGGATGAGATCAGTGTGTTCCCACCATTCTCTAAATGCCAGCTTTTAATGAGCCATTGCTCTCCTCCTTTGTGCTAAAAAGCCCCAAAATAATATGTTTATTTTGCTTCCTTCTGATGGTATCAGTAGAGTGCAACTGCCTTGCCTTTTCCAGCTGCTCTTTTGTGTGTGACTGGGCAGGACATGCTGGAAACATCCCTTTAATGTCAGTTCTGGAATGGAAAGAGGAAGAAAACATGTCTCTCCTTGTTAACCAGTTTCTTTTTAATCCAAAAGATCTTCAAATACTACCCATTCTAGAACAGGAATGGAAAATGAGGATCTGGCTCTTCCTGACTCCCAGAGTTTGGATTTGTTATTGGTCAGTGATAAATCACTGGGTTTTCTTCCTCATCTGCAATCACAGATTTGCATCCTGTAACTGTTTAGGGACATTTCCTTGTGAGTAACAACAGTTCTACTCCCAACCACAATCCAACAGATTTAATCCCTCTCCTCCTGCTCTCCTCCTCCTGGAAATTTCCAGGTAGCAATGGGTAAAATTTCCTAAAAGGGTAATGCCAGGCATGTCTTCAATTTCTTGATTTTTTTTTTTTTTTTTTTTGTTCTAGGGATCACAATTGCACCCCCAAAATTTCCTTCTTAACTCCCAGATCTTCAGATTTTGTCAGACC
Organism: Pogonocichla stellata; assembly: GCA_026546895.1. Classification (NCBI taxonomy): domain Eukaryota; kingdom Metazoa; phylum Chordata; class Aves; order Passeriformes; family Muscicapidae; genus Pogonocichla; species Pogonocichla stellata. The sequence continues at coordinate 24,207,990 of JAOTQZ010000480.1, read as the reverse complement.
TCTGAAGATTCAGGTTTCTTAACCAAGACTAATATTTTTTTAAATGTGCATTTTGGTGCTGATCTGTGTGATAACAGTAACTAATGCACTGTCATCATTTGCTTTAACTTTTATATATTTTCAGTATAAATCATTCTCACTCTCTTCTGCTGTTTAAAATTGAAGCCAAGGCTGATGTAGTGCTGCTGCCAGCCTTTGGTTTTGTAAAATACTTGTCTATTCAAATATTATTTATTTACTTGTGACAATGAGTCACCAGCAGACAAATAGATCATTTTCTCTGTGTGAACAGTAAGTGTTGAAAGCTTAAACAGGGGCTGGTTTTTAACAGTTGCTTGTCACTGGAGTTGTATTTTTGGGGCTGGAAGGCTGCTTTAGGATGGTTATCTACAGAAAACAGCTGGGGCTGATGTGCTGGGTGGGATTGTTCCTCACGTGTAGCACAGGAAGGGAATTGGATTCAGCTCTTTTATTCCTGTGCAGTTCCATTTGTTTCCTGACAATTATGGGAGCAAGTGCTGAATTGTTGAGAGAGCAATGTTAAAACTGTGTTTATTTACACTGGGATGGCTGTGCCTGAAAAACAAACTAGTGCTGTAAAGGAAAGTTCCCAAGGTAAATGTTAGAGGTGAAGAACACCTTGGGGATGGTTCTGGGGTGTTTGCTGTGCCTGAGGCCAGCACAGAGCTGGATTCTGCCCTGAGAAAGCTGAAATCAAAGCTGGAGGTTGATTATTGGTGCAAACAATTCTGATTATTTTATTTACATCTACAGGATAAAAGCCCTGACAGTGGAACTTAAAACCAAGCAGGAGGAGATGAAAACTGTGAAAGCTGACTTGCAGTATTTCCAGGAGGAGAAGGAAGCTGCCTACAAGCAGTCACAGGTGCTCAGGTGAGAACCCAGAAAGAAATGCTGATGTTGGAAATGCTCTATTTCTTACATAAATATTGTTCATAAAGACTCACCACACACTTGGACATACAGTAATTTAAACATGATTATTCTGTTCTCTCAGTTAAAAAATGATTGTGCAATTTCCTGTACAGGATTTTGTTCATGAAACAACCCCAGTTTTCTTCATTCATGCATAAAAGCTGTAAACATTTAGATGGGGAAGTTTACTATATATATATTCAGTACACAGCAATTTTCATACACTAAATTATTTTAACCCAATGCAGTATAAATTATCAGATAATGGGAAAGTAGTTGTCAAGCTTAGTCTTAGTCTAATTCTCAAGTTTTCTTTATAGAATAATTTCTAAATATACATCTGGTATGTTTTCTTTTTTGCAGAACTACCTTGGAACACCATTGCTCCACTCTGAACAAGGCTGTCTCACTGTTCCCTTTCATTAGAAGTGAATTAGACAGTATTAAAGAGGTCATCTCCACCAACCTGGAGAACTTTGCTGCCATGAAGGAAGAAATTTTTCAGCAAATAAAAGCTGTGAGCAAAGAAGCTCTGACAGGTAAAAAGCATCCTGCAACCATTTTGGGCAGGAGAACAAAGGATTCTATTTTATTCAGACATATTCCTTTCCTAGCAGTTGTTCAGTGTGGTTGAGCTGCTGTTTCACTGAATCACAAAATCACAGAATGTCCTGAGCTGAGGGGGATCCACAAGGATCAAGTCCATGCACAGGACAACCCAGAGATCCCAATTTAACCTCTGGGGGTCAGTTTGATCAGGGCTGGGATGTGCATCTCCCACCTCCCTCTGTCCCTGTGGGCTCCAGTGAGCCTGCCTGGAGCAGCTCAGGAGCCCCAGAGCTGTCTGCCCCAGCACTCCCCCATGGGCAGGGCTTCCATGAGCAGTGAACTCCTCAATGATTGCTTTGTTCCCACCGGGAAGGGCTCTGGGGCAGCTGTGCCTGGAGAGGATGAGCCCAGACACTGAGCCAGCAGGAGCTGGGAGCCCTGGGCCACAAAGGGCTCCCAAAGGGCTCCTGCCTGCTGGAAATGTGTGCCCAAACATCCCTCCCAATCTCCACTCCCGTAGGAACGTGAACTGAAGTGTCAGTGTCCACGTGGCACAGGAATGTGTCCTGAGGATTCCTCTCCTCCTGGCTCATTCCCTGCCTGCTGAGGCTGAAGGGAATGGCAGCTCCTGTCCCTGCAGCCTCAGAGGGGTCCATACATCAGGGCTGCTTTTCTGGAGTATTCCTTGTTCTGGTTGTTGTAATACTCCAAATATACAGAGGATCTGTGTGGAAGCAGGAGTGGAGCCTTTTTTACACCCCTCATCCAACATTTCCCACTTCAGACTAGGAATATCACACCCATCCTCAAATCCAGCTTTCTGCATCAAAACCATTTAGCCCCACTTATTTTTGTTGGCCTGTGAATGCCATTTAAAAGCTTTGATATTCTTCTTCATGATTTAACATAAAATAACAACAGCCTGCACGGATTTGTTTTGCCTCCTCAGAAATCCCCAAATTGAACCAAAGATTGGCAAAATCCCAGCGGGAGAACGAGTGTCTCCAGGAGAAGATCAGGCACCTCACTGGGGTGGCTGACACAGTTGAGCTGAAAACTCAGCAGCTCCAAACTTCCCTTCAGCAGGGGAACGAGCTCCAGAATCGCTGCCGTGAGCTGCAGAAGGAAACTCTGGGTAAGAGAAGCTTTTATCCCTTCTAGCAAAAATCTGAGGGGGAAAAAAAAAAGTGTTTTTAAAAGCACCAAAGTTGTGGTTGTTACTGTGAAAAGACTCAACAAGCCTGAATAAAAGGTGAGTGGAATAAAAGGAGGAGGGAATGTCATTCCAAGGAGCACCAGGCAGCTGACTGGGAGGGCACGTGAAGAAAAAGAGGAAAATAATGAAGGTGCTGGAATACAATCCTGCTGCTAATTGTCCATCTTAAGTAGAACTTCAGGCTCTGAGGGTAAAATTCAAAGGATTGGTGTCATTTTGAGTGCAGGATCAGGAAGGAATCTTGGCTCTCAGAACACTGAAAAGCAGGAGAGTCCAAGCCCTTTTCTCTGAGTCATTAAACATGAGACTCTAATGACCCACCCCTGATTGTGTGTCAGGGAGCAGAGAATGCTCTTGAAAAGGGTGAGAGCAGTGACAGCACCTGAGTGACACCCTGGGAGTTCTGTGCAGACAAAACCTCACTGCAAAGGGATTATTTACCTTGGTACCTCTTGGGTCTCTTTTCTCTTGCATTCACAGCTCTGGCTCAGAGCTATTTGAAGACCTGAGTAACCAGCCCCTGGTGCTGAGGATGGACACAATAATATCTTGTATATTAATATTGAATTGGTTCTTTTTATAGCAACACTGTTAAAAAGCTCCAGCGAACACATCTTGTGTCTTTGTAGAAATAATAAGGAGCAGTGGACATAAAATCTCATCAGAAATACGTGGGTTAGCATCATAACATCAAACAGTTGTGTTTTTGTATTTATGCTGATAGGAAAAGTGCCCTTAGCTGAGTTCCCTTTTCCCCTCTGTTACTCCAAAGGTTGCTGCAAACAATGACTTCAGGTTTCTCCATGAACATGGCAAACAAACACTTTCATTTTCAGCTTTGCCCCCTCTTTAACTCCATGAAGAATTGCCTTGTTCTTACCTTAAAAAAGAGGTGTTTGCATTTTATTATATACTAATAATATATATATTATTATACTCTATTTTATTATCTTTTTTAAAGACCACTGAATGTGTTTTATATTTTTGGGGGGCCTGCATGGCTTCTTGGATTTTCTGAAAACCTGAATTTGCTTCCCTAAATTGGCATGTTGCATCAGCCCATCACAGTTAATTATCACAGAATTCTGGAATGGTTTGGTTTTGGAGGGACCGTAAAGCTCATCCATTCCCACCCCTTTTCACTATCCCAGACTGAAAATGTGCAGTAAAATATAAAACAAAAGAAATTTTATGGAGAAAACACAGCTAAAACATCATACATAGAATTCATACAGAATATTAGGACCCTGCAAAACCTTAATGATGAGTAAAAATACCCTCGAAGCTGGTTGATGTTTTATGTGAGACATTTTAAAATGTATTAATAAAAATGTAGCAGTCACTTGCTAATAAATGAGTTATTAAGAAGCAGTAAAACGTTTGATGTGGGTATCCAGAAGGAGGTTTCAAGGCAGGAAAGCTGCTGGCTCAGGCATTTGGATTCCCCCCTTCCTGAATGGATCAGTAAAACACAAATCCAGGAGGATTTGAAGGGGTCTGGCTCTAGGGAACATTGCTGGATTGGGGTAATAAACCCACTTAATGCACTGCTGATAAAAATGGTTCTCTTTGAAATACCAAACAGGATTTTTTTTTTTTTAAGAAACAAACAATAATATGAAATGAGTTTGCCATTATGTTAAAATAAATGAGTGGGAACAAACAACATCTGACTGGAAATCTGTTCCAGGGAGTGGATTTGCCCTGTCCAAGGTTGGGGTGTGGAAATCAGCCACATCCTGAGTGCCCATGCTTTGGGGGGAGCTTGGGGTTTTACCTTATTTTGCTTTTTCCCCTCCCACAAACTACTCCAAAGTCCCTCTTTGGTACTGAAATAATTCGACACTCCAGAAATAACAAAAAACTACTAGGATTTGTGATTTCCATGTTTTTAAAGGATTTTCCTTTCTGCAGCCAATATTTGGAGGATTCTTCTGTTGCATATTTCTCACAGAATTGTAAAGTCATGATTATTTCACATCACCTCTGCATTTGCAGGAGCAGGAACCAAGCAGTTGTTTCTGCTGTTGTTTTTTGTGCTCATGCTTGTCGTGGCTTTCTGAGGATTCCCTTTGCAGGGGATTTGTGGGATCAGTTGATTGCTGGCTTCCAGCCATTTTCACCTCACAGAGCATCACCCAGATGGAGGGAGGTGACAGGTCTTGATAAATGCTCAACACGGGGTAAGGTCTGCTGGATAATTGTCTAATCAGACTCCCCAAATCAAAAATCAATAATGATGATGTGTCTGTTCTTAGTGCTGGGAGCAGCAGGGCTGCAGTAGCACAGGCTCCTAAGAGATTTCTGCTTTCATTTTATTACCAGCTAAATCCTTTACTTAATCACAGATAAAGAATCATTTTTCTTCCCCAAAGTCCTTGTGGTTTTTCTTTAGCTCATGACAGCTCTGGCCTTGCTCTGGGTGGGTTGAAATTGCTGGTGATGCTCCCAAAATCCAAATTGTCAGCCTGCTCCTGCTCCATAGGCTACTTCAGCTCCAAATAGAAACTTGGTGGTGTGCTGCCATAACGAGGCTGATGGAAAACTGCAGGCACTGGGGAGGGGAATATTAGCACTCCTGATGGAAAGGAGAGGGGAATATTAGCACTGCTGATGGAAAGGGGAATATTAGCACTCCTGATGGAAAGGAGAGGGGAATGTTAGCACTCCTGATGGAAAGGAGAGAGGAATGTTAGCACTCCTGATGGAAAGGGGAATATTAGCACTCCTGATGGAAAGGAGAGGGGAATGTTAGCACTCCTGATGGAAAGGAGAGGGGAATGTTAGCACTCCTCATGGAAAGGGGAATATTAGCACTCCTGATGGAAAGGAGAGGGGATTGTTAGCACTCCTCATGGAAAAGAGGTGTTTACATCTCCTCAAGTGTCCTGAATGGCGCTTTAAAGACCACTTTGAAGAGCTTTGGAAATGCAAAGGGGGAATAGTCTCCTGCAGTTTAAGGTAGGCTGCAGTTTAAACAGCCCCTATTCATGCTACAAGTGCTGTTGAAATGTGTTTTTTATGAATTCCAGCTGCGGTGGGAAGGCTGGGGAATGCAGGGCTGCTGTTGGAGCAAGGTGTGATGAGGCAATGGCTCGTGAGAGCTTTTCAGCACAGGAATACATGGAAAACAATCCCAGCTCTGCCACGAGGGGTGGGACCAGACTCCTGTGGGGTGGGACTGAGAGAAGGGTCACACTTTGCTTCTTGAGGAAAAGCAGGAATCCAGGTTCTCCTCTGGAGCCAGGCTGGGAGAAGGGAAGGATCCAGGCAGAGCTCAGAGCCCCTTCCAGGACCTAAAGGGGCTCCAGGAGAGCTGGAGAGGGATAGGAGGCTTTTAGGAGGCATTGTGGCAAGTTTTGGTCCATT
>JAOTQZ010000480.1:24174451-24201820 GCA_026546895.1 Pogonocichla stellata | reverse complement strand
GAAGGGAAGGGAAGGGAAGGGAAGGGAAGGGAAGGGAAGGGAAGGGAAGGGAAGGGAAGGGAAGGGAAGGGAAGGGCCTTCAGGCCTCAGACTGGGTTTCTCTTCAAAAGCACAAGGTTAATGAGCATATTGAGAATCGTCAGGAACTCACAAGTCTGAAGGAACCTCAGATCCATCTGCTGGACTATTTGCTCCATGACTCACAGGAGAGTGAAAGGTTGAATTACCAGCCCTTCCCTTTTAGAGGATAGATAACACTTGCTAAGCTTCTGAAGACCGATCCCTCCCAGAACCAGATCCTGCAGCTGGCTTCCAAGATGTTAGCAATTCCCTGGAGGATGCATATGTAATCTAATTGTTAAAAAGCTTCACTTATCTACTGGCCAGAACTTTTTATTGGTGGTAAATAAAACAAGATATCAGAATTCAGAGCCTTTGAAAATGTGTCTTCATAACCCTTATGTTGAAATATAATCCTGAGAAATACTGCCAGTTTAAAACAGAGGCAGTAACTTCTTCGCCGCCACCACTACCCTTTATTCAGAACAATAATTTGCTTTTCAAAACACTATTTAAAAAACTCAAAATAAAAAACCAACTGCAATACATATAATTCCATGTGCTAATGGATAAAGATAGCCTAATGGGTGGGAAATGGTGAAAAAAATAGATTTTCAGAACATCCTCTGAAGTAAGATGTTGATCTGCCTGTTTTGTAGACTGTGAGATGTTCCTCATAACCTCATTCACACTAAGGAGAAATATATGTTCTTGTGGGTACCACATTTGAACAACTGCAAAAGTAATAGCTATAAATGTAGAAAAGAATACTATCCATTCTGCATAAAAGTGCCACTGCCTGACTCAGTGACAGAACAAGCCAATGTTAGAGTCAGGATCAAAACAAAATTCAGGAGCTTGATTTTTTTTTTTAACTCTACTATATACTTGCATTAATGGATTCTAAACTTCTTTGGAAAATATTGAATGTTTAACAAATAAATTTTGACTTTAAAACAATTTTTTTGCCTCATGTTGTGTGAGAGGCTACAATGTTCCACAGAACATATGTGCATAGAAATAAGCTATTTAGTACAGTTAGAACAAAGTTATATTTGGATCACAATTTGGCATTTCTCTTTCCTTTCCCAGCTGTATTTTTAAATAAAATCCTGTCTTTGTCTTAAATCACAACATAAAGCTGCTGTGCTAATCAATTAATAACATTTTGTGATCATCAGGCAAATTGTTTTCGTTACAGTGATTTTTATCATGATCATTGTTCTGTCTGTGTACCTGATTATTATCAGCCTGCAGTACGTGTCTGTGCAGAGGCTGGGGTAATGCAGAGTAGATCCTTGCAGACTGCAGTACCTGAATTGAGAGCTCTAGGCACTGCCAGAGCACCATGTACAGAATAAAAACCAGCTAAAATGTCATACTAAAATTCCTTAATGTAATCTTAAATTCTCCAGAAACTTATGTATCTGCACAAACAGACACAGTGAAAATCTCAACAACTAGTAATTTTCAGGATTTACTACATGACAGGAACATCAGGTGGTAAGTTAAATAATGCAAGGCACAGAAATTGGGTAAAAATCTTCCTGTGAGCCTGCTCATCACAGACATGTGAGCAGCTGGTTCCCACTGCAATTCCTATTTTCTTCTAAGCCTCCCCAGCTGGGATAAGTGAAAGCTTTATCATGGTCACTGACAATCTGACAGCCATCTGAGACAGGCTGTGAGTCAGTCCCCCATGTAGGAGGAGCAGAAACTTCCTCATGGAGCATTGGCAGCCAGCATCACCTTTCCTGCTTTGATTCCCCGTGTCAGGGTACTGCCCCTGCTCAGTGCTGCACCCCAGCATGGACAGCGAGGGAAGGTTACACAGGCATCTCCCACACACCTAGGAAAGGTTAACGTGTAAAGCCTGAGTCTGTGATCCTCCTCAGAGCACAGCAGCTTTTCACGTGAAAGGCAGAGGGATGCTCCTAAAAGATAAGGGGTCAAACAGTTCAAGACTCACTGTCTCTGTGAAGGCTGGTGGTGGCATTCCCACGTGTCACACGATCTGCAGTGATGGAATGTAGAGGAGGTGGTCATGGGTTTGGGCATGTCAGTGGCCTGATGCACAGTGCTCAGCACCTTCTCATGGGGGGCAGGTTTGTGAGCTGGATCACCCTGAATGAGAGACTCACACTGGCCAGCAGGCATGTGGGGGTGCCACCCTGCGAGGTTCTGAATTCTGGGTGCTGGATCCCTCCAAGTGTAAAATGTTTATCTCTTGCAAGAATGCATTGAAAAATATTTTTGTACTAGGTTAACTAATTCCAAGAGTAGACAGAGGAATGGCTTACAGTGGAAAAAATAAATGTATCAGTGCAAGTATAATTAATTTTTCTTTAATTATTTATATATTAATTCCAAGAAAATGGAGGGGGGAGGGGCTGAGTGGAACAAGCAAAAACAAAGCAAAGAGAAGATTCCCAGTAACTTGAACAGTCTCTGTACGACAGGCAGAGATACCTGTTTATTTTACAGGTTGATGAGACATTTAAATGAGATGTTAACAATTCCGTGCATAGACCGGTGTGGCAGCCCCACTGCGTAAAGATGCTCAGTGATGAGCCTGGCAGGTAATCGATGGAGATTTGCTAAGGCCCATGCTCAGCAGGTACTTAATGCCTCTGTAATCACAGCTCCAATGAAGTTCACCTCCAAACCTTGCTGCATTTTTCAGAATCTGACAGGATCCCTACATACACAAGAGATATAAAGATACCAGGGTACATATGGACAGGAAGCTGAGCCTCCTTTAATTCATGCTAGTTGCAGAAATCCATGGATGTTCAAGAAATACACTTCAAAGAATTATTTTCTAAATTATACTAAGTGGAATATTTTGTGTGGCTGCACTAAATAGTCCAGAGGCTCTCCTATGAAAATGCATAACTTTTGCCAACTTTTGTGGCATGAAAGATATATGTGCCCAAGTGTGCATGTGTGTGTGTGCTTGCATGCACAGGGGAATGTTAGAATTGGATTATATTAGTGTATACTTAAGCAGGAAACACAAGACAGGTATTACAACTAATAAACTAGTGAATTTAGATCTGTGAACTTGAAACAAAACATTATGTTTCTCTAAAAGCCATAAGCTAATACAGAGTTTTGTCAAAAATATGGAGTCAAGTACTAGAATCCTTTTTCCCTGGTAATATCAGTATAATTTATGCCTCCATAACAAAAAAGTTGGAAGTCTGTTCATCAAGCAGATTGTGTCTGGGTGAGATTTTATGCTAATAAGTTAGAACTCTGTGTTTGATTTACTTGATGGATAATATAAAGAGAGTAACAGTGAAAAAGAAATACATTTTTAATATACTATTCTGCAGTCTCTGTAGTAAACCAGCAGATGAACTATTAAATTTATTTTTTAGATTTCATTAGGATTGTATTAAGATGTATGAAATTTATTATCCATATAGGTAAAATAAAAAAAAACCTGTCTATTGTGACAATTACAATTTTTTAAAAAATCCTTTGAGGTTGGAGTTTCCTGCCATGTTAGACAAGCTGGCTCGACTTAGTCTCAAACTACAGTAGATGCAATAATTCATAGCATCTGAATGGTAAAAGAGTATTCCAGTATTTAAATTAGCCTTTAATGGATGGCATGAATCATTTTTGTACTCATGATTTTGCACATAGGATTGCACTGCCAGAAATGCAGTGTTCTTGATGACATTGTTTAAGGGTTTAATCTCATATTGCTGCTTCAGTAAGATTCCAAGGGCTGCAGAAAATGTGATGGGGTACACTGAACAAACTTATTACAAATAAAGCACTCCTCAGCTGTTTAGATAACTCTTCCAGAATAAAATTTTGAGTTGCATTTCTATGCAGCAGCAGTATACCAAAAAATATTTTTAATGAAAAATAAAAGCAGATGACAAATTGTATCCAAATCCAAGCTTGTGAGTTCTTGCAAAACAGTAAGTTTGAGCCATGACTATTTGTAATGTGATAAAGTTAATGTGAATTTAATGGCTTTAAAGACAGAAGCTATTAAATACCATACAAACCTGGTAAATCTATTTGAAAAGTCAGTTTCTAGTCTTCTAGATCTTGCTACAGTTTCAGAAACTGCAAGTTTAATTTCCAGCACCCCCAGCTAAGATTCAGAATTACAGAAAAAAAAACCCAAAAAAACCAAAAAAAAAAAACCAAAAAAAAAAACCAAACAAAAACTTTTTTTAAGGTTTTACATACCAGTCAGGAGAGTGAGTCACTATTCCAGGAGGCTGCCAATATATACAGAGACAGACACATGCAAGGAGGGAAAGCCCCGTGGAGGGAGGGATGAAGGGCTGCCTCACCCCTGTTAACCTGCTGCACCCCAGCCTGCAGCCAGCCCTGCTGCCATCGTGGGGCTCTCAGGCAGCTTTGCCTGAAGCCATTCCCCAGCCATTGGCTGGACTCACACTGAACTGAAAGAGGGTGAGAATGCACTGAGTAGGAAAAATATTAAACCTTTCTTCACTGGGAGCAATGAAAAATACCCATTAGACAATAGCACCAATAAACCAAGTGATCCATAAATACATTTCTATTAAAAAAAAAAAAAGGTGGGGGAATTAACTGCAGAATATTTTATCACGCTGAGCAAAATTCAGGTTGCAATAAAGCAGTCAAAGCATACTTTTCTCACTGGCTTTGCTCCCACTGAGCTGTCTCCCAGTTCTCAGGGACTAATTTCCCTAAGCATCAGCAACTGAATGTTTTTCTGCATATTCAGCTGAAATTTTTTATGAATTTTTAAGATTTTGGGCTTAACATATTCATGATGAAAATTCGTGAACTAATATTAAAATACACGAAAGAGTCAATGACCGTTTCATGAAAAACCACTGAGGTTTCACAAATCTGACAGAGGTACATCCCCTGGTTTGCAGTTTCTCTCATGCAGATACTGGGCTTGAATGAGCAGAGTAGATCATCCCCTTTTCTCCCATCACAGGTGCTTCATTGCCTCCTTCAAGAAATAAGCAGAATCAGCAGCAAACACAGCACTGGCCTTCTCTGTGTTAGTGCTGCTACTGTAGAGTGCAATCATGCCTGACCCCATCTGACTCTGATGTTCTGGCCCTGGACCCTTTCTGAAAATACTGTGTCTCTGAAATTATGTTTCAAATCTGCAAAGAAAAGATCTGCTAGAGAGGCTATATATTTCTGTCCTGTGGTATCATCAAACAGAAGGCTTGTGGAGCTACAATTTTAGCTGGATGCTGAATAAAAAGTCAGTTTAAAATACTCTGCTCTGTCAGTGACAACAAAGCCTTGGAGTTTAAAGGTAGCTTCAGAATAAGATATTAAAGTTTTGTCTGTGGAATCTAATCCACATGCTGATTATTTGGGTGAGTGTGCCTGGCTAACAGACACTACTTTCATTTGACTACCTGTCTTTATCCACAGATGAGTAAGAAAGTCCAAGAATTTCAAGACTGATGTCATACACCTTTTGTTTTCATAACATTGTTTTATATAACCAAGACAATGTAAATTAAGATTTTCAAGCCAAAACAAGAAAAAAATCCCTGTGAGAGTAGTTTCTTCTAAGGTAGAAATAGCATTTTTATTGTCAAATAAAACCAATGCCATTTTCACTCCAAAGCTCCTGTGCTTTGTTTTCCCTACAGCGTTCTGACTGAGGTCCTTCCTAACTTCTTGTGTCTTAAAAAACACACATCCTTACAAAGATGGAACCCATGAAAATTACTAACTCCTGCATTGTCTGTAATAGTCCAGAAAGAGTAATGACCAGCTGTTCTGCAAAGGTCTCCATTCTTTTTCCTTGCTATATTGTGGATGTGGGGTGCACAATAATTTTGGAAAAGAGGAGAAAAAGGAGTATTATCTTACATGAGATTAAGATTCTTGCCAGTATACTGTTATTTCTGAACTTTTGTCTTCCAGAGTAAGAATACATACATCTCCCTAATAGCAAAGAAAGATTTAACATATTTTTAATATCTGCCATTATCAGTGAAGTAAATAATTAAGAATGAAATTAATTCAACCAGTGGGACAAAAGTTTGGATTAAAGACTTTGCATTTGGGTCCTAGATTTAAGGAATTAATTCAATAGAATATAATCACTTGCACATACCTTAAGTAATCAGCAAATATATATGGCAAATTTAAAGATCGCATTTAGGCGTTTCTGCCTAAATATACTGAAGGAACTAGAGTTTTAAGTAAAACTAAGGCTTCAGTTTAGAAACATCTATTTTCCATTTTCCTGCAGTAATCCCATTGAAATTAACTCCTAAACTATTTTTGAATTTTCCAAGTAATGATCTTTCTGACTTCAGCAGGAAAAGAAAAAAACCTCAGAACACATTGCTATATTGAGAAATTGAAACTACTACAATGCCAGCTGACTATGACTAGAATAAATATTTTCTCGAAGTTTTCCAAGTCCAGAAAATGAAGCAGTCTTTAGCAGTGCCTACCCAGATCTCCCTTGCAGAACTGTAAAGGGCTGCCAATTGTTACAAATATCTTCTCAAGCAAAGTCTGCTTAGAAAAGGCAGTGAGACCAATTGATTTAAGTGGGGAAAAAACAAATAGCCTTTTGGATACAAAGATATTTTTTGAATACAGAGAATTTATATCCATTATTTAAAACTGCTGTATGACCATTAAAGAACAGTTACTTAGAGATGGCATCCAACACTGAAAAAAAGAAATTAAGAATTTTTCACACAGCAATGTTGAAAATGAGGAGTAAGATGATTTTTTCAAATATAACGACAGCTTACACATGTAGACAGGTGTGTTTTCTGAGACTCAGAAAACCCTTAAGAAAAAAGCCAGGACTGATTTGTAAAGGAAATATTTAATTTCTTATCCTTCCTGTGAATAGGGGATACCACAGTAGAGTGTATTTTTTGTTGTATTTACAACTCAGTAAGAATGAGAAAAATATTGGAAGCCTCCCAGTAAAGGAAGTCTGTACTAGGCAAAAAACACAGGAAAGCATTAAAGTTTGTTCTGCAGAAACAAAATAGCTCTGTCTTCTGTCCCTCTATCTAAAAACATTAATAACTCAAAAAAGTGCCCAGTTGACTTTGAGATGAGGTGGCTCCTGGACTGCAGTGAAAACTCATTTCCCAAGTCCTCAATGAACTGAGGCAGAAATGGTGTGTTTTACTTTATTTTTAATTCCTGAAATTGACTTACTTACTGCGAACAGCCTGGCGGAGGATGTATAATTTTGTTGTCAGTGCTAGGCAAAGTTTTGCTGGAACTAGATGTCTGTTACTCAGTGCCTCTTTTTGAGGGAGAGTACACCCCTGCAGCTCCTCATGGAGAAGCTTTATGGCTCTGAATACTTAACATTTCCTCTGCCAGAAGAAAGCCTTACCAAAACCAGATAAACATGAAATGTTCAACAACACAATTCTGAAGAGTTGCTTTTTGAAACAGCTTTTCTTTTAGAAGAAAACATGGTTAACCATCTTTTGCAAGTGCTCTGCAAAGACATTTTACCTAGTATGATCTCAAGCCACAGTTTCTGTAACTCCAGGTAATGTTTAAGGGATAATAAATCACCTTATGTCTCTCTGCCTCCTTTTTTCCTCTGTCAATTGGTACAGAAACTGCTAAAGTGCTAAAAGGAAAAGAGTTTTCATGAAAGTTGTTTTTTTGGGTTTTTTTCTGAAGCAGTAATACACATTTTGAATGTAAGATAAACATTATTACAGAGTCACCTGTGCAAAGTTTTGTTTCCTTGTGGGTTGCCAAAAAGATCCACTGATGAGCTTGATTCAAGACATTCCTTAGGTAGAACTGACTTTTCACTGAGCGTTCACACAGATGAAATGCTCCAGATTTTTGTTTCAACTTCGAAGCCTTTCTCAGAGCCCACCCTGGACTCATGGCCTATGAGATACTGGAGATCAGCCATGCAAATCTTGTTTGTTAAGAGCAACACTTACCATATTTTTCACATCCCTCCTGTGTATCTATCTCACTGTTGGAGAGATTTTTATCTATTTTTATCATGAAGTAAAATCTCAGTCTGTTTCAGGTAAGGTTGCATTGCACTTCCATGAATAGTGCCCCTAGTCCAGGCAGAACTTTCGGCAAGTGCAAAACAGTCAATAACAACTCTTTCTAATAAAAGGATGGTAAAATATTATTATTAAAATATATATTTTATTCTATATATTCTATTCTATATATTATATTATATTATATTATATTATATTATATTATATTATATTATATTATTATTTAATATGGTATTATTTACTATATTTTTTGGCATTTGAGGTGCAGAGGAGGAATCTCCAAGGCCAAAGGCACAGGATGGAAAGGACACAGCTCTGTGCTCGGGAAGGGGCATAATTATAATAATTCACTAATTATCCTGATCCTGAGCCTCCAGGAAGAGGCAGCTCCCTCCTGTCCGTGGCTTTTCCTTGTCCTGGCTCCAACACAGTCCCAAGGATTTCCAGAGCAGGGATTTGGGAAGCCTCACCCCACTGGGGTGTGGCTGTCCCTGCTCCCTCTTCATGGGAATCCCATTCCTTGTGGGACCCCCCAAAGGTTCTCTTTCCTGTCATGGGCAGGAGCACCTTCCCCTATCCCAGGCTGCTCCAAGCCTTGAAATCCTTGGATCCAAGGGCTGCAGGTTCATGCCAGGCTAATGGAGAATTTGGGGGGAAATGTGTGAAAGTGAAGGAATAAAGAATGGGATTAGAAATCGACAGGAAAACTGCTGGGACTGCCAAGATAGAGGTCATGGATAACAGTTAATAAACCAGGGAACCCCAAAGAAAGGAAAAACCAAGGAATGATCCTGCAAAGTGCAGCAGAGACCTGGAAGGAGCTGAGTGAAGATAGAATAAAGGAAGAATAAAGAAAGGGAAAAGAAGGAATAAAGAAAGAATAAATAAATAATAAAGGAAGAATAAAGAAAGGATAAAGAAAGAATAAAGAAAGAATAAAGAATTTTTAAAAAGAATAAAAAAAGAATAAAAGAAGAATAAAGAAAGGATGAAGAGGGTCCATGGGAGGTGGTCCAGGAGTGAGGAGGGCAGGGGAGGGATGGCAGAGGTGGGAGCCAGAGCAATCCTGGGATTCCACGGAGGGGGGATGACAGTGCCCTGGAATTCCAGCAGTTCAGGAGCTGGCAGGACACAGGGTGGGAGCACAAAGCTCCTGAGGAGCACTGCAGGTCCCCAGGATGTGTGGGATGACAGAAATGTCCCATTTTGCCATTTCCTGGAGCTCCCAGCCCACCCAGGTTTGAGCTGCTTCTGTATTTGCATCCCAAATTACTGCTCAGAGTGGTTTGGGAATTCTGGGAGCTGAGCAAAAACCACTCTGAGAGGGAAAAACATGGAAGTGAGCTAAGGCAAAGCAGCCAGTGCCCACCCAAAGAGCAGGATGGTGGAATTGCCCTGCTACACCCCCCAAACTGGGCTCCAGGTCAGGATGGACCCCACAGCACCCACGATTCCCACTGGGACTCCTGCACTCACCACTGCCTTCATCTCATGGCCTGGACATAATTATTGCCACAGCCAGTAATTAGCTGAGTGTGTAATTATCTCTCTCAGTCCGTCTGCAGTTCAGGCTCTGTGTGGGATTTATTTCCTGAAGGGCTTCTGGGGGTTTTGCAACTCCAGGATGAAATTTGTTAACTGTTAATAACTCCCAAATTAGCTCATTTAGGCAGAGTTGGAAATAACTCAGCCATGTCAGCCATAATCAACAAATTATCTGGAAATTTAGAAAGGCAAAGGGAAAAAAAAGGGATCTTGAATCATTCTGCAGTCCAGGGCAGTCAGTGGGATTTTTGTGGGTGGGGAGAGGATGGGATGGAATTCCCAGGGAATCTGTGGCTGCCCCTGGATCCCTGGCAGTGCCCAAGGCCAGGCTGGACACTGGGGCTGGAGCACCTGGGACAGTGGGAGGGGTCCCTGCCATGGCAGGGGTGGGATGGGATTTAAGATCTCTCCAAACCCAAACCCTTCTGGAATTCTGGGATTGACACTCCTGTGCTCTCAGAGTTTGCTCCCAGTGAGTTTGGGTTTGGGTTTCTCTTTTATTTGAGGAATTGTTTTAGAGCTCAGCTCCTTTTCCAAGCCAAGCCCAGAGTGAGGGGTGTGAATTCTCTGGGAATTATGACCCTGGGTGAGGAGCTAACAGAAACAAACCCCACTCCCTGTTTGGAGCAAATCATCCCCTTTATCTGCCCTCAGAACAAATCTGCAGATGCCAGGAAGAAAATCTCACTGTGCTCTGGTTTTGCCTTTCTCAGGGACAGAACCATCCCCTGCCAACCAAATCCTGTGTTTGTTAATAAATTACTCATTAAGGGCTCAGACAATCCAGGATTCCTTTGGGGGCAGCTGAATTCCATCCCCTGCCACTGGGATGTGGAATTTGACAGGAATGAGTGAGGTGGTCATTCAGATTTAAGGAATCACCATCAGATCTCTGTCATTTTGGGAAAAACGAGTACATTTCTATTTTAAACCCCACACCTGAGCACCTCACGTGCTCTACAGGTCTCCCTTCTCCTGCTCTCTGGTGACCACTGTGTCCTGCCTGTGCAGAAATATTTTACTTTGGAAGTCTTTCCACTGTTCCTATGTCACACCTGAACAGCAGGGACACCAAGGGAAGCAAGGAAGCCTCTCCCAGGTGAATTGAAAGGAATAAAGGGAATATCACACGGAATAGGGAAGCAAACGGGCTGCAGGGCTATGGGGAAGCTCTGAGTGCTGGAATCCTGCTGGGTTTCCAATCCCTGTGGGACTCCTCTGAGCTGGGACAGTGACAAAGCTACAGCTCAAACTGCCACAAATCTGAAAGCTGGGAAGGGGCTGGAGGATTCCTGAGGGAGCTGGGCAGGGGCTGGGGAATTCCTGAGGGAGCTGGGAAGGGGCTGGAGAATTCCTGAGGGAGCTGGGCAGGGGCTCAGCCTGGAGAAAAGGAGGCTCAGGGGGAATTTCTGGCTCTGCACAACTCCCAGCCAGGAGGGGACAGCCGGGGGAGATTTGGGCTCTGCTCCCATAAAATCTCCAGGATCAGAGGAAACAGCCTCAGGCTGTGCCAGGGGAGGTTTGCTTTGGATATTTGGGAAAATTCCTTCGTGGAAAGGTTTGTTGCTTCAGCAGGAGTGTCCAGGCTGTCCCATCACCAGTTCTCCAGGGTTTTTTTTCCCCACTCAGGAATGTTTTCGTTCCCCTTGTCCCAAGCTGTGCTGCTGCAGCTCTCCAGTGCTCACCTCTGCACTGGCTGCAGATTCCAGTTTCTCCCATCAGCTGTAGGGACCAAACACCACCTTTCTCCACCTCTTCCCCTTTTTCTTCCATCATTTGGGGTTTGACAACCAAAACAGGGC
Organism: Pogonocichla stellata; assembly: GCA_026546895.1. Classification (NCBI taxonomy): domain Eukaryota; kingdom Metazoa; phylum Chordata; class Aves; order Passeriformes; family Muscicapidae; genus Pogonocichla; species Pogonocichla stellata. The sequence continues at coordinate 24,190,392 of JAOTQZ010000480.1, read as the reverse complement.
AGACACCTTGTCCTGCTTTTCCTTCTCCCGTTTTTCCTTCTCAGGAGACACCAGGGAGAAATTCTGGGCTCAGAATTTCCTCCAGTAAATTCCCATTTTGCCCCTGTACTGCTGCTCTGAGCTGTTCTCTTCTGGCCCTGTTTTTTTTTCTATTTTCTTTAAACCTGCCCAAAGCTTTTTTAAATTTTGGAACCTGAGGACAATTTGCCCTCCAGCTCTGAGCTGAGTCCTTCTCATTTTCCACGGATCCCAGGCTGAGCCATCTCCAGGGTTTCAACCCCTGACCCCAAATTTTCAAGCCCTGACCTTGGCTGCTTAAAAATAGGGGCAGTTCAATGAATTCCAGTCTCTGAGGTTTGTTCTAAGTCCCAGGCTCTAAAGCAGATGAAAGCCTCATCTGGCCCAAAGGTAAATGCATAATTTAACTTAAAGCCACGACTTCTGCACATAAAACAGGCCCCAAATCTCCCAAGGACAAAGAAAGGAAGAAATTTGGGGGGTTTATTGGTAATTCGCTGCTCTGATCCAACAAAAGCAAACCCCATTTGGTTCTAAAGTGACCTTGTCCACAGAAGAAATAAAATGCAGAGGTGAGAACTGATCTCTGCTTCAAGGCAAATCAAATTTTTTGCAAACACTGTCCAGGAGAGCAGTAAAAATGGGATTTTTGGTGCAGTTTGAATCCATACATTTGTTTTATGTGCACATTTCTGTGTTTTCTGCTCTCCTCACAACATCTCTTTGCCTCCCCTGTCCGAGAAAAAAAATGTTTTTTATTTCAAGCCATCGTGCTGAGATCTCCCCCAGGTGTTTCCAGGTGGACTCTGCTCCTCTCCCTGCCTGGTTTTTCCATGTTTATCCCTGGTTTATTTCCCCTTGAGGCTGGGATGTCCTTTTCCATCAGTTTTTGGGAGCATGGGCGTGGTTGGGATGGGGTGACCCCAACGAGGTAGCCCCAGCTCTGGGGGTGAAGCTCACCTGGGCTGGCTGAGCTGGGCTGGAGGTGGGTGGCACTGGTGGATCTGCAGGAGGGACTGGGCTCTTACCCCAGGAAAGCAGGGGCAGGATAAGAGGGAACAGTCTCAAGCTGCACCAGGAGAAGTTCAGGTTGGATATTTGGGGCAATTTCTGCATGGAAAGGGTTGTCCAGCCTTGGGAAGTGGTGGAGTCCCCATCCCTGCAGGGATTTAAAGCCCTGTGGAGGTGGCACTTGGGGACATGGGGCAGTGGTGGCCTTGGCAGTGCTGGCAGTTGTTGGGCTCGATGTCCTTTGAGGGTTTGTCCAGCCTAAACTATTCTGGGATTCTCTCTGGAATCCAAGGGCTGCAGCTCCCTTGTTTTACTCTGGAAAAGTAAAAAACAGAGCAAGGAGCTCAGGGAGAAGTTTCAGGAATGAGGAGAGTGTTTAAAATAATCATTACTGGGGTTGTGTGCAGATGTGACCAGTGTCACACCTGGAGCAGAGTCACCTGTCAGTAACAGCCTGGGGCAGCCAGGAACAGAGCCCAGCACTGCCCTGCTGCTGATAAGAGCCTTATCTCGAATTTTCCCAGTGCCTTTCTCACCTTTCTTCATTTTCTGTCCTCCCTTCCTGGGTATTTGAGTGTCCTTGGAGGAGCCTGTGAGTTTGGGGAGGGGTTGGGCTGGAATTGCCAGAGCAGCTGTGGCTGCCCCTGGATCCCTGGCAGTGCCCAAGGCCAGGCTGGACACTGGGGTTGGAGCCCCTGGGACAGTGAGAGGTGCCCCTGCCATGGCAGGATGGGCTTTAATGTCCCTCCCAACCCAAACCATAATTCTCTATTAAAGGATGTGTCTTTATTGTATTTTGTTTTGTCTGCTTAACCTAAACACTGAGGGTAAAAAAAATATCCCCAAGGAAAATTCAGGTCAGAATCTCCATTTTCTTTTTTTCCCTGTTCAGTTTTCCCAGCCAATAAGTAAGTACAGTATTTCAAACCAATTTTAATGTGTAGGAGAAGCAGGTCTGTAGGAATTTTGACATATCCCAATTAGCTTGGCTTCAGACAGGCAGGAATACAGGCAGAAAATTCAGGCTTTAGACTCAGTCCTTTGATGCTGGAGTGTGAATTCTGGCCATGGATGAGCAAATCCAGCCCTTCTGAATGCAGCCATGCTTGTAGTGTGGGGAATGGAGGGGAGCAGGCTTTGCCAAAATACCATTTTTTCCCTATTTAAGGATATTTAAGGTCTTGGAGATTGCCACGTTTACATGGTTGCAGTTGTTGGTTTATTCTGTTGAGAGCACTGAGGCTGCCCTTGGTTTGTGCCACTCACAACTGTTTAGAATCTGGTGCCTTTTTCTGCTTTTTCTCTGCTGGTTTTCTATATGAAGGTGAAAGAAAGAAGCAGAAATCCCAGCCTGACAGTGGTCAGCAGCATCTGCTGGGGGAGATAAGCCCCAGTCACATCCTCCCAGCTCCTGGCAGCTGTGAGTGATTTGGACACTTCCTGATGCCACTGGTGAGGTCTCCAGAAAGGATCTAAATCTGGAGTCCATCCCTGGGCTCCTTCCAGGCTTCTGTGAGTCACAAATTAAAAGAAGGACTTTGTGTAGACAAAAAAAAGAAATTATCTTAGAGAACACAGTATATGAACTATTACAAATACAAGGAATTAGTTCTGTTCTGTGCAGGGACTTGGGGTGTTACTTCACTTCTTTGGTCTCCTTAGAAACACATGGTGAGGCAACATTTTCCTGCTCTGACACTAATTTTTCATGGATGTATTTCACATTTCTCACAGATTATCTGCTATGCTCTTCAAATAAATGTACTGGAAACTGTCTGCGTTAAATGTACATCTGAATTTCCCTGGAATTAATGTTCTGAGAAAAATAAATATTTCTGCCCCTTTGACACAGCTCACTGGCCAAATTCAGGGCCTGTACAGGGAGTAATTATTAAGTAAGTTTTAAATAATTGCTGCAACTTCCTCCTTCCCAGAAGAGAAGAGAAATTCAGCAAGAGGGGCTGGGTTCCAGTCTGCCTTGGCCAGGGATCTGGGTGCTCTCTATTCCAATTCCTTCACCACCTTCCAGCTCTGAGCTCCCAGTGTGTTCCTGATGGCTGAGAGGACCCAAAGGTCCTGGAGGGGAGAGCAAGGTGGAGGATCCAAACCCTCCTGGGCCATGGCAGATGGGTTTGAGCCTCAAGCTGTGTCCCAGGCCAGGCTGGACAGGGTTTGGAGCAGCCTGGGACAGTGGCAGCTGTCCCTGCCCATGGCACTGGGTGGCATTTAAAGCCCCTCCCAACCCAAATTATCCTGGGATTCTGGGATTCCATGATCTCCCCATAAATCTTAACTACAGGGAAAGAATCTTCTTTTTTGTGCACGTGTGGAACACAGAGCTTTTATTTAGATTACCCCCAAATTGCCAGGAATTACATTGGGTTGGATTTGGTAGGTTTTGCAGGAAAAGCAGAAAATGACACAGCTCTCCCACGTGTGCCTCTGATCCAGCCTCCCTGGGAATCTGTTAGGAATTAGCTGTGGAGCTGATGGCTTCCAGAGCGGCTGCTTCCCCAATGTGCTGCTTATTATTTTGATTTTTCCACTGAAAACTTTACCAGTTGTTGCTGTTTGCAGGCAGGAGCTGGAGCACCGTGCCCTTGGATGCAGGCTGGGTGGTGAAATTCCTGAAAGGCAGCCCTGGGCACACCAGGGGCTGCAGTGATGCAATTCCAGGAAGAGGAAGCAGTGCCCAGCTTTGTTCTGTTTCTGTGCTCCAGCAGCTCCTCGAGCTCTGTCCCTGTCCCAGCACAGACTCACTGGGAGGTTACTGGAAGGTTTAGAGCTCATTCTGAGTCACAAAAATAAGTAAAATTAAACATGAATGAAACTGAGATGGATTTGCTGAGTGTTTGAGATGTGGTTCTCCTTGCAGCACTGGGCCCAGTATCAGTATTACAGTGTGAGCTCTTTCTGTTGGCTTTGCATGTTTTGCAATAGGCTTTATTTTCATGACCAGAGAACATTTTTACATAAGTGTTTGAATACATTTCCCTCTGTTCAGCAAGTTTTCAGCACAAGTTTCCATTTGTGTTGCCATTCTCCTTATTAGTTGCCTCATTTTCATTGAAATCTGCCTCCATGGGTGTGGGACTTTCTGCTCACCAGCTCCCATTGACTTTGGTGGGAATTCTCTCTAGAGAAGGCTTGCAGAAACCATTTGTATAATTAAATCCATCTATTCCCTCATGAAAAACTCCTGTGCATGAAAACTTCTGAAAACAAATGGAGTGAAAGAGGAAACAGCATTGAAAGAGACCACCCAGAGAACAGAACCAAACCCAGCATCATCCCTCTCCTTTTCCTTTATTTCAGAACTTGTGTCCATACTCCCACACTGAGGGAGAAGAAAAAATACCACACTTATTAATTATTGGCAGAGACCTTTTAAAATAGCAATTTATAAAAGGTCAGAAAGAGCTGTTTGGGAAAATCTTCTGCACAGCAGCCTGTGAGGATGGGCAGAGGGTTCTGCTCTTTCTGTGTCCACCCACACTGATCTGGGTTTAATCTTTTCCCAGAGTCACGTTCCTGCTTCCCAGGGCTGTGCCTCATCTGCCTGGCAGCTGCAGCCAAAGCTTCTCCCTTTCCTGTAGGAATTCTGCCAGGCACTGCCAGCACCAGCACCTGAGGGTTGGTGCCACAGGTGCATGACACAAAAATGGGGTTGTTTGGTTTTGGCACCCACGGCAGGTGCTGCAGGACGGGCTTCTGCAATTCACTTCCATGATTTTTCCAAGGGTTTAGTCAAGTCCAAGAGATATCACTTTTCTCTTCATAAAGCTCTTTATAAATGCTGGTAGTTTGGGAATGGATCTGACAGGTCCTGTGTGTTTTACCCTATATAATTCTCTCCCTGTTTTTTTTTTAATTTTTTTTTGTTGTTGTTGTAGTATTATGAACAATTTTCCTTTTCTCTTTACTGAAATAAAAGGACTCTTCCAATTGTAGGATTTACCAAGATGAGGTGTGGCTGGCAGGAAATCCCACACTGGGATCATCCATCATCATTGCTGGAAATGACTGAAAGAGACATGTGGGAAAAGTTACAGAAATTCAGGGAATTGGGGTGAAATGATAAATTTAAGAACAGGAGTGACAGATTTGGCTTCTGGGAAGAAACATCAGAGAATTTTGAAGGACTGTCCTGGAAGCTGTTCCCTTCAGAGTCAAGATCACCTCACTTTGTTTGCTGTTGCTTTCTGAGGAATAATCTTGGTTTTTCTTTCACTTCCAGATCTGTTGCAGTGATTTGTCATTGGATTTTTTTTTTTTCCCATGTAGTTTGTGGTGCTGTTCTTTTGGTAAAAACTTTGATTTCAGATCATTCTTAGGCTTTCTGGAGAGGCAGCTCTTGTTCATGAGCATATCTAGAGATGCCCAAGTGGCTGCCCCATCCCTGAAGTGTTCCAGGCCAGGCTGGATGGGGCTTGGAGCAAACTGGCACAGTGGAACTGGATGAGCTTTAAGGTCCCTCCCAACCCAAGCCATTCCATGATTCTGTGATATGTTCATGGAGATGAAAATCAGATTAAACCATGTGCTGGTGCTTCAGTTTAAAGGGCATCACTTCTGCAAGTTATGGCTGTTCTTAGGATTTAAAAGCATAGAAAAGGATGATATTGAGGCACACAAAACCAGAGATAATTTAACTAAAAAAATCAGAGATTGTACTGGGAAAAAGGCAGTGGCTGATGGGAGCTGAGGTGATGTGTTCTGAAAGAACATTTAGAGGATAAGACAAGTACTCAGCACTATTAAATTACTGCCAGGGTTTCAGATGAAGTAAATTCCAGGTGAGGTTTGGGGCCACCTTCCTGCATGCTTGCTCTCAGCTCTGTGTACAAATGATGTGATCTAAAGCATTTCATGTTCCAGTGTAGTTCAATTTGATGTTTTCTGGTGGGATAAAAACCCCAAACAGATGAACAAACCCCAAACAAACCCCAGCTTTTTGCAGTAAAGACTCTGCTCTGCCTGAAGTGGGAGCAAGGAGCTGCAGGTCCAACCTGCAAACAAAACACTGAAGTGAATTAATTGAACATTAACAGAGACACAACCTTGTATTTTTGCTTCCAGATTTAACAAATCAGGTGGAGACAGCTGGCCTGCAGCTGCAGAAGGTGACAGCAGAGCTGGACCACTACAAGAAGCTGTTGCTGTAAGATTCCCATTCCTTCATTGCTCCCCACTGCATATAAAATACATAAACTACTTTTTTTTTTTTTTCCCCCAGCGAGTGCTGCTTGTCACAGTGATCTGAGAAGGTTTTGAGCAACAGAGGAACAATTCTATCTTTGTATGGTTATTTCTGAGCCAGCCTGGCTGTGGGAGCAGGGAGGGATCCAGTGCCTCCCCTAAGACACAAGTGTAGGATGCATTTTGGGAAATCCACATAACTTCAGGACTAAAAATGTGTGTGGGAATAAATGTGGGAATGGCTTCCCACTGCCAGAGGGCAGGGTGAGGTGGGATATTGGGAGGGAATTGTTCCCTGGGAGGGTGAGGAGGTTTTCCAGGGAGTTTGTGGCTGTCCCTGGATCCTGGCAGTGTCCAAGGCCAGGCTGGATGGGGCTTGGAACCACCTGGTCCATGGAAAGTGTGGGTGCAACAAGATGGGCTTTGGGGTCCCTTCCAACCCAAACCATCCCAGGATTTTCTGCATTTCCAGAGCACTCCCCAGCCACTGAGAAACTCCACACTGAGTAACACCCTAACAGCACCCAAACATCCCAAATTCCACACTGCTAATTCCAAATTCCAGAGTGCTGAAAACCTCTGTGGGCGCAGGAGCAGCCTGGGGACATCACCTCCAGGAGAATTCAGAGTGCTGGAAAGACACAAACTGTGTTTGTGGAGCTCCAGAAGGGAGGCTCAGGAGCCAGGAGCTGGCAGTGCCAGGCTCAGCACCACCCATCATCCCTCTGCCCATGCTTCCCTGGAACCTGAGCAGAGCATTTGTGCTGCTCTTTGTGCTTTCAGTTCCTCTCTTCAGGGGGCCTGAGTAACCAAGTTGCAAATATTTGGGATGCTTAGCAACCAACAGTGATAATGTAAGGATTGAGTGGGAAACAGAGATGTCATGAAAACAGTTAAATAAACACTGAGGGCATTCCAAGTGTAAATTAACATTTCGGTGTAATATGGGCACAATTTAATAGAACAACATATTCTATATCTGTTTAAATGTAAACATCAACCTTAACCATGGTTATTAATTGGTGCAATGGTGACATAATGACACGAAACCTGCAAAGTTTCCAGCCCCTTTACCTACAAAATTGGGAGTTGTTCCATTTTATTAATTTATTACTCAAAACTGTCATCAGTGTTGCAAGATCTCACTTCTTGTTTGCAACATGTGTGCTGCAGGTCAGGCTGAGATGGCACTGGAAGTGTAACTTTCAATTACTGACAACCTTTGCTGGAGCTGACAGAACTTTCTGTTTGTGGCCTTTTACCTGAAATGGAAAATCCAAGGTGGAAAATACACCCAGAAGTGGTGTCCAGGCTGCTGCAGAAATAAAGTCTCATTTCTTTGGATAAAACCCTTTTTTTCCCAATGTTTTTTAGGGTGAAGTCAACAGAGCTTGATGCCTGTCAAAATGAACTGAAAAAGATCAAATATGAAAATGGAATTGCTGAGTCCAGGTAAATGCTGAAATGATACTTCATATTTTTGAGCAATGACAGCAAACATTTTATTATGTTAAGTTAATGCAGTTTTTATACAATACATTTTAAAAACTTTTCTGTCAAGATTTAACTTCATAAAGAACACATGGAGTTTTGACCAATATTTTATTTTCCAGGCATTATTATTTCTGCCTATAAATAGGAATATAGTAACTACAATGCTGCTATTTCTTTATTTCATCTGTAGGCTTATGAAAGAGCTGAAGGAAAAGGAGGAATCCCTTCTCATTTGCCAACAAATCTGTAAACATTTACAGGAGGAAGTGGCTGAGAAAGAAAGGAAAGAAGAAGATCTGAAAAGAAGAACTGGGAGATCAGAGAGTGAGCTGGAAACCCTGAAAGCTCTCCTGAGCCAAACAGAGCAGGAGGTGCTGATGCTGAAACAGGAAAGGTAAAGAGAGCTGAGCTGGGCTCAGTGCTCCTGAAAATTCTGGGGGTTTTGGAGGTGATTGGATTGGTTTTTTAAATTGTTATGGGATAGACAAAACCGGGATGAAGAGAAAAAAAAGAAAAAGTCCTATTAAAAATAGGAGTAGGGAAGTTCTGCTTGGGCTGCAGGGCCTCAGCTTGGGTTTAGTGTGAGCCCCAAATCCCCATTTGTGCAGCTGTTGAGCTGCTCTTTGTGCTAAAGGTGCAGGGAAAATTCAATCCCCAGGAGCTGGTGCCTCCTGGCACTTCTAAATGCTGAAAAGAGGCCTGTGGCTGTCAGGAGTAAAACTGCAGATGGAGATCCTCCTGCAGGTAATTAAAAAAATATGGATTCAGGTTGGAGAGTCCAAATCAAAGGCACTCCAACTCCATCCCATTCCAGGGAGAACAGCCCTCAGAAGCCCAGTTTTTATTTTCCACATCTCAGGAGCAATCCCAGGGACAAGGGCAGCTTTGTTCTCAGCTGGGACCCTTCAGGGCCAGACTGAACTGGTGGGAAGTTGCTCTCACACCTCCCCAAGTTCCAGATCCTGTCCAGGACCCTGGCTGAGGGAAGACTGAAGCATTTTTGTGGTGGACAAGTTGTTACCAACACCACTGGCAGGAATTTAACCTCTGCAGGAGTCTTGCCCTGCAAGCCCCACATAACAAACAGTGCCTTGAAGGACAGAAAGCACCCAGTGCTTTTCATTCCAAACCCATTACAGTTCTTAAATTAACAATCCTAATATTCCAAGTTCATGAAATGCAAGTTCTGGTTGGAATATTGGACGTTTCTCTGTGTCCTTTGAAATTTATCTTGAGAAATAGCAAAGAAGTAGGAATTTGAAGTGGATTTTCTTTAAAACATGAAATTCAGGAGGGAAGTGAGGGCGTGGTGGAGGTTCCAGGTGGTGATTCCTGGATCAGCAGGACTTCACTGCAGGGGAGGGGAGTTGCAGAGGGCAGGTTTGCACGGGATCTGTGTTCCAGGGATCTGTGTTTTAGGGATCTGTTTTTTATGGATCTGTGTTTCAGGGATCTCTGTGTTTCAGGGATCTGTTTTATGGGTCTGTGTTTTATGGATCTGTGTTTTATGGATCTGTGTTTCAGGGATCTGTGTTTCAGGGATCTGTTTTCTGTGGATCTGTGTTTTATGGATCTGTGTTTTATGGCTCTTGTTTCAGGGATCTGTGTTTCAGGGATCTCTCTGTGTTTCAGAGATCTGTTTTCTGTGGATCTGTGGTTTATGGATCTGTGTTTCAGGGATCTGGTTTCTATGGATCTGTGTTTTATGGATCTGTGTTTCAGGGATCTGTGTTTTATGGATCTGTGGTTCATGGGTCTGTGGTTTACGGCTCTGTGTTTCAGGGATCTGGTTTCTATGGATCTGTGGTTTATGGATCTGTGGTTTATGGATCTGTGTTTCAGGGATCTGTTTTTAATGGATCTGTGTTTCAGGGATCTCTCTGTGTTTCAGGGATCTGTTTTCTGTGGATCTGTGGTTTATGGATCTGTGGTTTATGGCTCTGTGTTTCAGGGATCTGGTTTCTATGGATCTGTGTTTTATGGATCTGTGTTTCAGGGATCTGTTTTCTGTGGATCTGTGTTTTATGGATCTGTTTTCTATGGATCTGTGGTTTATGGCTCTTGTTCCAGGGAGCTGCTGCTGGTGTCCCAGCAGAGCAGGACGGAGCAGCTGCAGGAGGTGCTGAGGCTGAAGGTTCGGAGCGAGGACTCCTGGAGGGACAAGGTGACTCTGGGGCTCTGCTTTGGGGGGCTTCACTTCCACAGAGGGCACAGAAAGCAGGGAATGATCCCCTCCAGTGCACAGACTGGTTTGGGAGCCACTCAGCCAAAAAATCCTGTCAGGAGCACAAAAAATCTTATTTGTCTTGCACCTCTGGGTCTAAATTCCCAGGGAAGGGTTGGTTTGGGGGAGCCTCCTGTTTCCAAAAGCAATTTAATTTATAAATAAAATTTAATGTTTGCTGAAGTGCAGGGAACCACAGGATCCCAGACTGGTTTAAGGTTGGAGGGACCTTACAGCCCATCCAGTGCCACCCCTGCCATGGCAGGGACACCTTCCCCTGTCCCAGGCTGCTCCAAACCCTGCCCAGCCTGGCCTGGACACTGCCAGGGATCCAGGGGCATCACAGCTTGTCCATAATGTCCATTGTCCAGGGAGTTCTCCTGCCAGCCTCTCCCACTGGAACTTGGGAAGCTGTTTCCATAAACAGCTGTCACTATGTTTTCACCTGCAGCTTTTTCCCCTGAGCACCAAAAAAACCCTGAACTGAATAAGAAATTAAAATACATTCATCTATTAAAAAGAACAAGAAATAAAAAATTAGATTTCTGTATTAAAAATAATAAAAATAGGTATTAAAAAGAATAAGAAGTGAAAATAAATGTATGTATCTGTGAAGGAAAATTTAAAAGCAGAGTTGAACAATAACTGTGACTTGTCTGATTTAAGTCTCACATAATTGGTCACTGAAATTACTGCATTTTTGTGTCAGTGTCTGAAGCTTTGTTTAGTCCCAGGAAAACCTGGGGACTGGTGGCAATTAGGATCAGTTACATTTCTTTGGAAAACCCTTCACTTCCCTGTCACAGGATATAATTTGGGAGGGGGATCACTGCCTCCATAATCACAGAGTCTTTTCAACCTGACATGAGAACAAAATCAGGATTGGTGGGAGGGAGAGGGAGCAACTTCAGCTTTGGTGTCACAGCCATTAAAATTCAGCCACAGCAAGGCCCCAAAACTGCTCAGCAGCCAAAAAAATCCACAAAGTGACAAAGTGACAACGTTGCCTTTGTTTTGCACTGCACCAGAGGGTCAACTTTTCTGTTTAAATACATATAAACCTGAAATTGCTTTAGTGGAACAACAAAAAATCACTTTTAGGAAGTAATTTAAGACAAAAGTCCATTGGAACGCACCTTTTTTATGGAATCCTGAGAATATTGAGGTTGAAAAAGTCCCTCAAGATCATCAAATCCAACTTTTGATTGCCCAAAGCTCTGAGTGCCACATCCAGTCCTGCCCTGGACACTCCAACCTTCCCTGAACCATGGAGAAATTCCTCCTGAAAAGATGGATGCACACATTTATCTTCTGGATTTCTGAAATGTTAATTAATGAGGGGCATGTAAGTGGGTTTAAATTAATTAGAGGCCATTATGCTCTCTTGGAACCTCAACCTCCACTTTATTTCCTGCTCTGCTTCTCAGCTTTATTAATTTCAAATATTAAATGTGAAATGTTTTGTATGAATGAGCTCAGGTTTTTATATTGCCTCTATTTCTTTGTTTATTCTTTTTATTTCTTTGTTTAGTCTTTGGAGTCAAGGAGCTTCCAACAAGTGATCAGGATCTATAATAATAGGTAGAGTTAATAAATCTGGGGATTTATGTTCAGAACCCCAACTCCCATCTAAGAATATAGAAATAAATGAACAAACAAACAAACAAATAAATAATAATGAGAGTCTACTTTGAGCATCTTACAAATACAGCAATTTTTAAGCTATAACTTAAAAGGGAATTTGCACTTCTTCCACACCCAGAATTGAGTATATTTTGGTTTAAAAAATAATGGAAATATTTCCAGTTTCCCTTTTTCCCCCTAAAGACACCAGGGAGATTTATTACACTTCTGCTCATAATAATGTGTGGAATTAGATAATTGTAATTAAGCTCATTGTGGGCTTTTGTGCTTTTAATCATTTGAAGTAATGAGGTTTGTGTTGTGCATTTAATGTGCCTGTTGTGCTCTCAGCCTGCTGCAATTAAATCCATCAGAATCTGCTGCACAAAGGGAAAAGGAACATCCTGGGTTAGGAAAAGTGTTCTCCTAAAGGCAGCTTTCAGGGTTTAATCCAGAATTTTCTATTGGGGAAATTATGGCTGAATTTTCAAATTTGAATTTATAATGGGAATTACTGGAGATGCTGTAAGGACTGGGAGATTTCACCCAATATTCCAAGCTGGGGAAGGGTCTGGGATGAGCTGATTGTGACCTTCCAGAGCCCAAAGGGCTCCAGGAGAGCTGGAGAGGGACTGGGGACAGGGGATGGAGGGACAGGACACAGGAAATGGAGAAGGGCAGGGCTGGATGGATTTTGGGAGGGAATTCCTGGCTGGGATGGAATTGCCAGAGCAGCTGTGGCTGCTCCATCCCTGCAAGTGTCCAAAGCCAGGCTGGATGAGCTTGGAGCAGCCTGGGACAGTGGGAGGTGCTCCTGTCATGGCAGGGTGGGATGGATGGGATTTAAGGTCCATCTCCATCCCATCCCATCATCCCATCATCCCATCATCCCATCTGCCATCCCCACTGACCCCTCTTGTCCCCAGCTGGAGCTGGACCTGGCCAAAGGGGAGGCTCGGCACAAGGAAGCAATGCTGAAAGTCAGGGAAGAGGCCAGAGTGGAGCTGGAGCTGGAGAGACAAAAACAGCAGGAGCTGATCAGCAAATACCAGAGAGAGCACGAGGAGCTGCAGCAGAAGGTGTGCAGTGCTCCAGGGAACCTGCCAGAACATCCCAGAGAGCTGGGAAATGGGGATGGGAAGCAATAAAACCTCTGTGTGTCATCCTCTCTCTGCATGATACCTCTCCCCAGCCTGAGTATATTTCATTTTTTTTAATGGAAGAGGCTGAAAATAACTATTCCAGTTCAAGTTAATTGGTGTGGAAGTCCTTTTATCATCTCATATTTTCACCTCTAAAACTCCATCTGTGTCCCCAGGGTTGATAATTGTATTTAATCTGACATCATCATCATACAATATAATTATATTTAATCTGACAAGCTTTTGAAAAGCTTGGGACTGTTTCAGGCTGTGATGAGGTGCCCCAATCCCACCCATGTGGGATTTTTTTTTTTTCCCCTTCCAGCAGCTCCAGGTGAGTGGCCAGTAAAGGTCACCTGGGCTGGGCTGGTGCTGGCACCACAGGGGAGCTCCAGATCCCCCTCAGGTTTTATACAAAAATTGAAAAATTGTACCTGTGAGCTGAGTTTTCAAAAGGTTTGATACAATTCCTGAGAAAATCTGAGAAATCTGGAAGAAGAAAAAGGAATGTGATGAGGTTATATTGTTATTTAAAATCTGGGACATTGTGTGGTGATTTAGAGCTGAAAATAAATTTGGCTTTGTTCACTTGACAAATATTTAACCATGAGGAAACACTCCCTTGCAGTAAATTTAACTTGAAGTTAAATTTTCCCTTTTTCACCTCAATGTCTCTGTTTGATCTTGAACACACTAATTAATCTCTGTGAGTGGTGATTAATTTACAGCTCTCGGGTGTTCTCTGAGGGAATTATGTAAATTCAGAGGTTTTTTTTCTCTCTGAGGACCTGCAAGTTTGAATTTGTTGGTTAATTCTCCATATTTAGAGGCACTGAGTGGAGATTAATTCCTCTGTGATCTACCCCAGATCCCAGGTTTAATATCCAGTGCCACCAAGAGTTTGAGGATGGAGACAGAAATTCTGGAGAAGAAGCTCCAAGATGCCCAGATGAAACTGGCAGAGAAGGATGGAGACAAGGAAAAAGAAATCCAGGGCCTTAAAAGGCTCATCAGTGAACTGGAATTCCAGCTGACCATGGAGAAGAGCAACAATGAATCATTCCTGGACAAACTGAGGAAAGAAATGAAGCACAAGTCAGATGAACTGGAAAAATTAACCCAGGAGAAGACACAGCTGATTCACAGTTTGAGTCAAGTGCAAGAGGAGGTAGGAACAAGACCCAGGAATTCCTGGTTATTTTTTGCTTGCAGACATGTGATTTCTAAAATCATTCAGAGGTCTGGGTTTCTGACCAGAAAATCCATTGAAACACAAAGATTTCTCAAACAAATCCATCATCATTTCCTAAATAAGGTAGATCACAAAAGATGTGAAGTTTTAATTCAGCAAATGCTTCAATCAGTGTTTTATAGGAAAATATATCTATTTTTCAGGTCCTGCAAGGCCTTTCATACTCTGTAGCCTCATGTCCCACTGCCCAAAGATGAGTAAACAATGAAGAATTCCCAGTTTTTAGAGTAGAAGACACGGATATTTCCCATTCCTTGAACTGGTGTCCCAGCTGCCACCAGTGCAGCCACATTCCCTAACTCAGGAATGCATAAAAATGAATTAAATGCAAAGGGAAATCCAACTGATGCCTGTGCTGACCACAAACATTTGCTGAATGCTTGGAATATGATGGGAAGGGAGCAGAGAGCTGCTGCACATGGGAAATGTGGAGCAGGGGCTGCAGATAAGATTAGGCTGGAATGTCCAAAGCAGCTCAGTGGCAGGAAAAAGGATTGGTCAACAGCAAAAATAAAACTCTTCCAAGTGAGTTAGTGCTGGGGTTGGAACTGATGTGTTCCAGAAAGGTGGGGAAAGGTGTGAGGGGAATTCCAGTGCCTGAGGATGGGGACATGGGATGGAGGCAGTGCTGGGACAACAGGGGGACAACATGGCATTGCCATGAGTGATTCTGGGATTCCATGGGTTCATTCCTGATTCCATACCTGGTTCCATACCTGGTTCCATATCTGATTCCATACCTGGTTCCATATCTGATTCCATATCTGATTCCATTCCCAATTCCATACCTGATTTCATACTTCATTCCATACATGCTTCCACATCTGGTTCCATACCTGATTCCATGCATTCATACCTGGTTCCATACTTGATTCCATACCTGGTTCTACACCTGGTCCCACATCTGGTTCCATACCTGTTTCCACACCTGATTCCATATCTGATTCCATTCTTGATTCCACACCTAATTCCATACCTGATTCCATACATTATTCCATACATTATTCCATGCATTCATACCTGATTCCATACATGGTTCCATATCTGCTTCTATATCTGATTTCACACCTGGTTCCACGGCTCCATGCAGGTTGTGCTCTCTCACTGCAGAGGCTCACAGGGAAAAAGCAGCATTAACCCCTTGGTGTCTGCACCTCTCTCCATGATTGCCTTTCTTTCCCAGAGCAGCATTCCCAGTTCTCCCAGCTGGGCAGGAGAGCAGGAAAACCTTCTGAGCACTTCCCTGCCATTTCCCACAGGCTCCCCAGGGAACAGAAGGATGATGTAGGGCAGGTCCCTGTCCCAGGAGTGTCCAGGTGTGCTGGATGGACATTCCCAGTGTTTCTCTTTGCAGAACTCCCTGCTGAGTGTTCAGGTGTGATGGATGGAATATTCCCAGTATTTCTTTTTGCAGAATTCCCTGCTCCAGGGACAGTGTCCCAACGGTGTCCAGGTGGGATGCATAGACCATTCCCAGTGTTTCTCTCTGCAGAACTCCCTGCTGTGTATCCAGGTGTGATGGATAGACCATTCCTGGTGTTTCTCTTTGCAGAATTCTCTGCTGAGTGTCCAGGTGTGATGGTTGAAGCATTCTCACTGTTTCTCTTTGTAGAACTCCCTGCTGTGTCCCCAGGTGTGATGAACAGACCATTCCCACTGTCTCTTTTCCCAGAACTCGCTGCTGCAGCACACGGTGGGGTGGCTGTTACATTCCCGGTGTTTCACAGAACTCGCTGCTGCGGGACACGGTGGGGTGGCTGTTCCATTCCCGGTGTTTCTCTTTCACAGAATTCCCTGCTGCAGGACAGGTGGGGTGGCTGTTACATTCCCGGTGTTTCTCTTCCACAGAACTCGCTGCTGCAGGACACGGTGGGGTGGCTGTTCCATTCCCGGTGTTTCACAGAATTCCCTGCTGCAGGACACGGTGGGGTGGCTGTTACATTCCCGGTGTTTCTCTTCCACAGAACTCGCTGCTGCA
>JAOTQZ010000480.1:24152169-24163298 GCA_026546895.1 Pogonocichla stellata | reverse complement strand
CGCCGGTTGTTGTAGCTGCAGCAGAGGAAACACCAGGGAAATCGGCAGTCAGTGCTTAGGGAGAAATCAGCCTTTGTCCCTCAGGGAATGTCTCAGAATCTGCCCCGTGGCAGGCTGGGGTCAGCAGTGGGGGATTTAAGGTGCTTCCAACCCCAACCGCTCTTGTGTTTTAGTTGAGCTCATTTGAAAATAAACAGCTCCAACTAACAGCAGAATGCAGCATCTTTTGCCTCTTTCAGTGACTCACTGAGATCTAAGCTGGCAGCCTCCAAGTTAGGCGTGAGATTCTCAGAATCCCCTATCTAAAGCCAGCTGCTGTCACTGCATCCCCCTGCTCCCACAGCAGAGGGGGCAGAGCCCTGAGGAGCCAAGCCCTGCACACCTGGGGCACCTCCCTCCCCTCCCAAGGGCACTGTGCTCCCAGAGACTGCTCCCACTTGTAAGAGGATCCCTGTGCAGACTAACACCAGCCCATCCCAGCCTCCTCAGGTACAGCACGCTCAGGACAGGCTGATTTTCCAGCCTCAACTCCTAAGAGCAGCTCCACTCCCAGCACTGAGAACTTGACTCAAGCCAAGCCTCTCCATTTTGCTGGCCAGCACCCAGCAGTGCCCCTGGCAGTGCCCAGCCCTGCTGCAGTTCCCAGAGCCCCCCGGAGCCCAGCCCCACTCACTGCCTGCGGGGCGTGTGGGAGCGCGAGCGGGACTTGCTGCGCGAGCGGGAGCGGCTGGGGCTGCGGCTGCTGCGGCTCCTCTTGCTCTCCTTCCTCAGCCTGCAGGGCACAAATCACAAACCAGACTGCTCAGGCACTGCCACAGCACCCAGCAGCTCCCTGGCTGCTCAAAGCACCTGCACTCAAGTGCTTTTCTATCAGCTGAGTTGTACCTACCCGTTGTAAGGGCTCTTGGAGGTTTGCTGCCTCTCCTCTGGCTCTTTTTTAATGGTTTTGGTATTCACAGACACTGGAGATTTCTCCTCAGCTTTTACTTCTCTTGGGGAAGCTAAGGAGTAAATTTCAATTCAAAATCAGTTCTTTATTCATCTTTTGTCATAACACATTGTACATCCTTCAGGCACCTTCCCCAGGATTTGCACTAAGCATAGATATGAACTATACATTTATTATTTAATCCCATCTCTCCACTATATTCACTCCTGAAATGGGATATTTGTGGGGAAACCCTCTGCCCATGAAGGAGGAACAGCCACATTTACCTGGGACCAAAAGGTACAAAACAGAAGCTGTCCTTGTGCCCCACAATACAGAACTTGTTACCTTGGCATTTATTTCCAATGCTGTAGAAAGGATTAAGCCTGCCCAGCCAAATTACAGATTTCATCTTCACAATAATGGCACAAATCTAAATGAGTAATAACTAAAATTATCTAGTTAATTCATCAGCCTGTCTCTACAGACAGCTGGTACAGCCCAGGGATGGATTCACCTTTCATGAAAGGGCTGTTAAACCCAGCAGAGCTTTCAAACTCTTCCAACCTTGGCTCCCTCCTAGCAGAAAACACTTCCCAGTTCTCTAAGAAATTCACACTGCTCAGCCCAGAGACCTCTGAACACTCAGGACTTTTCAGGAGAAACCATGAGAGTCCAGACTGTTCCATTTAACTCCCTCTGGTGCCAAGGCAGTGCTGCTTTCATTATCTCATTCCCTTAAGGGTGCATATTATTAATATTATATCATTCCCTTATCTGGAGAAATATTGAATAAAGCATCTTTTTTCTTTCTAATCTGGTCTCAAGGTTTTGAAACTGGTTATAAAATCTACATTAAAGAAAACAAAAAATGTTTTTCTGTTCAAAAAACACTTACATGGTTTGGATGCAGGGGAAAAGCCACCTAAAGTTGAGAGTGCTGGAGTTCCATCTGGATTTAAACCTTTTGCCTTCAGTTTTGCTTCCTGTAGTGCCATTTTCCTTTTTTCTACTTCTTTATCCAGAAATTCGTAATTGGGCTGTGGAAGTAACAACCAGGTAAGAAGCTGAACTAATGTAATCCATATTTCATCTCATTTCTGAAAAATACTGAGTTGGCTTTTAATGATGTGCCCAGTAATGCAACTTCCAGAATCTGTTCTCTCCTTAGAGGAGCCCTTCCCATTTAGTACATCTGTACTGGCATTCCCAAACTTCTCTGGACAACCATAACTCAGCTCCAGCTGCACTGAGCATCAAGCAGCAAACCCCAACATGTCAAACTCACCTTCTTTCTGGTATAAAGCTTCAGAGTTGTTAAGCAGATCTCCTGAATCTCCTCTTCCGTGGTGCCAAAGAGCAGGAACCAGTGGGGACGAGTAGGCAGCGGGATCTGAAAAACCAAACAAGAGAAGCTTACTGGAGACTCCAGGTCAGCTTTTGCTGCAGTACTTCCATCCATGTCCCTGCAAGCAGAGCAGCAGCACTGCAGCAGAGCTGGGGCAGGCAGGCTCACCTGCAGGGCTCTGGCAGCGAGGTAAATGCACGCACAGGCGATGGTCTCCGGCTGGAAGCGCACAAACACGTTCGTCCGCAGGCTGTCGTTCATGTAGTTCCTAAAATAACACAGCAGCACAGGTTGGAACTCCAGCTGGCTGTCTTTTACAGGATAACAATACTGGAGACTCAATTGACTTTATTATTTTTTCTGTTGTTACATTAAACGTGATTTCTGTCAGGTTGTGCTGGACGTTTACATGTGCCACTAACAGTGTGCACCACTGCCACTGTTTTAAACCCCAAGGCAATGATGTGTAACAATAAATCCAAATAGTGTGGAACTGCCACTTCCTAGGTTAAGTTACCCTGGGAAGTGTCCACTGAGTTACAATTTAACAAGTGCTTTGCATCTGTCCAGCTGATTGTCTTAAACACCAATGGGTTTGTATTTAAAAATCAATGCAGAACTCCAGCTGATTGCCTTAAACATCAATGCATTTGTATTTAAAAAAATCAATGTAGAACTCAAGAGCCATCAGGAGAGCAAGGTGTATTTTCAACCTACCATTATCCAGAGGCTACATGCAGCCTGGAGAGTTCACAGAACTCAGACTGCATTTCAATTTTGTGTGCTTTGAGTTACTTTAATTTCACCCAGGGAGGTGCACCCCATTTTTCCCCTGAGTGCTGGAACAGATCTGTGAGGCAGAACTGGGTCCCCAATCTCCTGCTGCTGCACAGGGCTGGCACTGCCCATAACACACGCCCAGAGATGCAGTGAACAGCAGAGCTCCATGATTTCCAAATTCCCAGTAGGGAGAGAAAAGAGCAGTCAGTCAGTGAGGACTCTACACCCCCATGCCCAGCCTGGCTGCTAAGTGAACATGCTGCATGCACTGTCCTCTGTCTAACTCCAGTTTCAACGTTCAACCAACTCAAGAAAGGCTGGCAGAACTGTCCCCCAAGTGTCCTTTAACATACAGCAGGTAGGCAACAAAGACATCGAGAAACAGTTGTAACAGTTACTTCTAGAACCAAATATACAAATCCTGGCGCCAGGACAGAACTAGGAGGTGCTGCCCGCTGGCTTTGGGTGACGGCAGTGAACTCGCTGAGGCTTGCACTGGCTTGGCTGGAGAGAAGGGCAGCCAAAGCAGCCATCCCCAGGTCATGGGCTGAGGTGCAGAGGGCAGAGCTCTATGACTTACCAGCAGGGACTACCCTTCAATCAAAGAGTAGAAAAAAGAACAAAGTTAAATTGAGTTCTCCATCGCTATGCTGGAATCAAGCCATGAAAATAGTAAGCAGAAACAAGCACCACGAGATTGTCCAAATGGGTTGGGGTGGTAACTTACATCTCATTGCTTTGCATAGGGATCAGCAGGCTTGTTATTTCTGCTACTATTTTCCTGGCTAGGAAAAGAATGGAAAATAGCAACTTACCAGGCAGTCTGTACCAGGGTTTGATTACGTTCACATTCTAGGACTTGTAAATACATAACAATGATCTGAGGAACAAGCAGGGGGGAAGAGAGAAAAAAAGACTCAGTTTCAACACATACAGCAGGAGTAAGGAAGTAAATACATACATATGTAAAACCAAAATCAAGCAGTATGCCCGAACAGTGGGGGCTCCTTCTCTCCAAGCATACACTCAAAGCTCTCCTGTCAGCCCATCACATTCAGACAATTCTTTATTTCACTACTTTTCCACTATTTTCAAACCAGCCACCTTCACCCTTGTCCAGGGAAGTGACTTTTATCACAGTCAATGGGGCTGTTTGCCCAAGTACTCTGGCAAAAACATTAATAACTACAGAGGAGTAAAGAGAAGAACTCAGGCCATTCTGACACCTGTGTTTCTTGTTCCACAGCTCCCAGTGATGCCACCAAGGTAGGGTAAGAATTATAATTACATTATCATTGAGAACTCACCTTATGAGGATGCTTGACATGAACACAAAATCCCAACTCCTTCAGTACCCTCCTTTCTGCTTTGATTACTTGATTTTTGGTGTTTATGTAGTTCTGATCAAGTATCAGGGGGCTTGGAGTCCTATAGTTTGCAAGAAATAAAATCAAAACTGTTTTGCATATCCAAAAACAATGGCAACTCTGTTTTCCCTTCCAACCAACTAATGGCAACAGAAACCGGTTTTCAACTCCTGCAAGCAAGTTTAAGCATTAATCTTGTGCTGTCCAAGTTTAGATAAACTAGTTTAGTTGCTGCTTTTGGCTAGCTACTGATTAGATGGCTGAGATAAAAAAAAAAATAACCTTCTGCTCCTGTGTATGCCAACTGCACTGCTCCAGCTGCTGGAAGGAGTTGGCTTGATGGGGGCACTCCCAAGAACTTTTCCTCTCCGTGGCAGAGGGGGCAGAAGGAGTCCTTTGCTAGGCAGGATTTCAAAGCAGAAGTTCAATCAGAACAGGGTTCTCACTGGTATAAAGTAGCAACTCGTGCTCTAGAAATTACAGTTTGACCCTTCAGAGAAGCCAGCCCTGCCCTGAGCTGTGTGAGAAGCTGAGTGAAGCACAGAATGAACCTGGGAAATGGGCACGGATCTGCCTGGGACTCTGGGCCTGCTCCCCTCTCCAGTGGTACCAGGATGATCCTGCTGCTGTGTCTGCATTTAAAAACAACAGCTCATTTCAGAGAGTTTCCAACTCCACCACTGTCAATCCTAATTCCTTTCAAATCCAGCCCTTGAACTGCCCAGAGCATGTAAAATCACAATAACCTTCTGTACACTTGATGCACAAGTGTCACACTCCATTGCATATTCTTTGCTTTGTCTGTGCTTAGACTTGACCTTTCAACATTCCACATGGAGTATTTTAATCCACTTCCTCCTGAAGACAGACCAGCTTTTTCCCTGTAATATGCCTCACACATTCCATGTGCTTTCCAAAGCAGAATCATGTTTTTGTAGCTCGTTATGCTCTAATAAACCATGGTCTGTGTGCATGATACATCCCAAGCACTGGTGACAAATTTAGTTCACATTACCTTCAAAGAAAAAAAAAGTAATGCAAAGTGGACTCAAAATACAGCTTTTGTTGCATCAGACAAAATATTCACTGCCAACTTGCAAATTCCATGAGTAGATCTCACTTCTCTTCCCTGATAGGTCACAGAACACAAAAAACACTCAAAAAACCAGGGTTCTCACCCCAGGAAGAAAAGGTGGATTTAATGACCAGGCTGCAATAATTCAGTTTGTGCCAGGACCTCTGCAGTCACCTGGACAGACACTGATGGCCATGGGCAAAGGACACAACAAACTTCTAAAAGCATCATCTTGTTGTACCATGCAGCTGAAGCACGAGCTGTCCCTGCCCTTCCAAGGGGCTGAGATGCAGCTCCCAGCTCTGAATTTACAACTGCAGCAGCTCCCTGCTGCCAGGATGGACCTGAATTCAAGCACTGTCTCATCCTATAAAGTGCCAGCTTTACCATGTTCCAGCAGAGTAACTTCTCTAGTTAAGTGTTACTCTCACTCACTCATCAGGTCAAGTTTACATCATTTTTCATTTCAGCTCCTCTAAATAAACCAAAAATTGGGAGACTTTTTTCTTTTGTTTATGGTTGGCTGTTTTTCTTTTCTCTCCATAAATTAACTGAAAAAGAAAAGTTTTTCAAGCCTCTTCAGAGTAACTACTTGAGTGAGGAGCTGGTTTTGTCTGAACACTTCAGCACTAGAGACAGCACACAGTGCTCTGGAGTGGAACAGTGGAACAACCAAGCTGAGTTCTTCCCATCAGTGAAGCTGATTCACTTCCAGTCACTGCCATCAATTTTATTGGTGCTGATAGCATTTCCTTCAGCATTGCTGAATTTCATCTGGAGGTCACTGGCATTAACAGGATCTGCAGAGCAGCACCCAGAGCCAGTTCAGGTGTCCAGGCTGTTTGTCAGCAGGAAGTTTCACCACACGTGGGAGATCCTGGCTTAAACACTTAGCACAGCCATCTTTTTCCAGTCTATTAAAACAATCCCCAGTGGGACTGCTCAGGGTCATCCTTCCACGTGTCCCTGCATTCCCTGAGAGCTCTGGGAGGAAGTTAAGGTGCTCCAAGTGCAGCAGGACAGATGGGAGCCTTTAGTGCATTTTAAGTTTTCACTGTCCTTGCACAGGGCCACGGGATCAGCACCAACAGCTCACACTGGGCCCACGTTCCATAGCACAGGGATGTAAAACCCAACATGCCCAGTGTGCTTGGCTTTACTCTGCTGCCCCACATCCCTGTGGTCACAAGTCCTACAGCCCTAAGGAAACCATGAAAACCATCTGTTTATCCAGACAAATACAGCCTTTTATCCAAATAAAAATCTGCAGGAGACTTAAGTGTTTTACTGCACCTTAGTACTGGCACAAGTCAGGCTCTCCACTGCATTGATTCACCAATTTAATATTTTGCCACAAACTCTGCTATGTTGGTAAAGAATTATTTGCAAGTTAGAAACTTCTGAGATTCCCCTTTGAAAAACTGTATCTTCTACTAAGAAAAAAGAGGAACCTTGCCAGTGCATTTGCTGCACTTAATTCTCAGTCCAAGAAGTATCTTAGGGCCAAGTAACAAACCAGAGAAAAAGAATTGATAAGCTTATATATGAAATACAAGCTTCAAAATCTGTACAACCAAGGAGTGTTGCAAGTTCCTACTTGGAATCTGTTCCTACAGACCTGCACTAGAGCTCCAGGCAAGACTTCATCTTTAAGAACAGAGCACTCAGTGGCCCCTCTGGGAAGTCAATCCAACATTTCAGATGCAAAACTTGACTGGGATTTAGATTGTGTAACAACCCAGAAGATTAACACACACCGCATTGTGTTTGTAACAATAAATAAATTACAAATACCTTTTTTTTAAAAATTGCTCTGACAAATGAGACCTAAGTTCTCCATACAGCTGCAGCTTCATTTGGTGTAATATTAAACTTTGATGTCTTTGGCATGACTAACACTTGGAGGAGCAGTGCCCTGCGTGGAGTTTTGTTCCTAATGAGCAAAGCACTTGTGACAAGAACAGCAGAGCACCAGCACCTCATTTCAAGGAGCAGAGATCTGTTATGCTGGGCAGTAAAAGAACACCAGGTCTCTGCTTGTCTCCAGGACCACAAGCACAAGCAGCACAGGTTTGCAGGCAGTCTGAAGGCACTAAGGATGTGTGTCATTAATGCAGCCCCACTGCAGGGCCCCTGAGTGAGGAACAGCTGACTGAGCACCTCAAAGCACCATGTGAGATTACAGCACCACAGAGTCACATTTCCAGTCTCAGGACCTTCTGCAGCTTTCAGGCACAGTTAAAAGAAATAAAATCAACTTCAAACTACATTCTACAAGTTAAACAACAGTTGCACTTGGCTCAGAACAGAGAGGTTTTGGCACACAGTTATTTAAAAAGCAGTTTTTCCATAGTACGAGCTTTTCTCCATGCACACAAACATTTTTACATGCAGTTCTACATCACATATGCTCGTCAAAGATCCCAAAGAAAATATGCTTGTCCAAAACACTTATTTAGCTTTTGCTTACTTCTCAGCATTAGAAATACCACCTCAGTGGACTACATGTCTCATAAAAAGAAAGTTCCAATGCAATTCCCAGTTCTGCAAACAGGTACATAGAAGGGACTGCTTACATCATAATTGATAAAAAAGTACAAATTCAAGACTTCCGTACCCTTGTTTTACTGTCAATTCAAACTGCAATTATACAGAGCCAGAAAGTGGAACTAAGAACCCAAAACTGGTTAAGAAAGAAAGCAAAGCCTACCCAAACTACCCCAAATTGGTGTGCAGGTTAAGAGCTTCAGTTAACAGAAATGCTAGACTAAAAAAGAAAGTACAGCAGCCTGTTTCAGTTCTGGGTTGTGTGTGAGAGACTAACTACAGCCTAAGTGTTAGCTTCAGTAAAAAATAAAAATAAAAAAAAAAGTCAAGCTAGTATTCTAAAAACCTGGACAGCAAAGAAAAAAGCTTATAACAAGATACAGGAGTTCTTCCAAATGGTTCACCAGCGGCCAACCTGTTAGTCCCCCGATTCCAGTGACCTATGCTCAGAGCACTGGCTTCTCCTTGGGGATTTTCGATACTTCACTCACTGTTGCCATGACGACAGCTTCATCTTTATGTACCACTCCACATCACCCAGGCTTTGGTAAATGTAGCTGGTCGCTGTATAGTCGGTTGCAAGGGAAAAAAGAGTTGAAGTTAATAACGTGTACAGGTGATGGAATTGTCAGCTTGTAAAAAGTACAGAAAAACGTTTACATCCTGCTTGCTAAAAAAAAAAAAAGGGGGAGGGGGGAGTGTGCATGTCTGAATGTCAGACTGCAGCATTTTTAAGGTTAATTTCATGCAGATTCACTCAGAATCGCAGAGCAACAATACCCATTTCTCCCGAAAATAATGGGTAGCAGTGCACGATTTCTCTGGACATGATGCACTTTAGGCACCACGTAACATGCACAAGTTGGGAATTGGAACAGGCTAGCTGGAAAGATTTAAATTCACAGGTTAAGTTCAGTTTCTCTGGTCCTTCACACAGCACAAAGAAACAACTAATTTGTATTCTCGTTGCAAAGAGAAGCAAGGCATATGATTAATTAACCTTTGCTGCCTGGACAGAGGCCAGAATGTTACTAATCACTGAGCCTGCTCCAGTAATTCCAATAACCAGACTCCCTTAATAACTGTGGAAGACAATTCCACTGAATTCACACCTGGCAGAACTTCACACAGCTCTCAGGCCCATCAAGGAGAACAGCCTTAAAGGCCAGACAGAACAAAGCTAAATTCCAAAGTGTAACACCAACTCTTCCTTCTTGCATCTAGAACTAACCAGGACAACACCATCAGGAGGCAGTAAAAGCCAAACCTCTGGCTTCTACAGAAGCATAACCAGGATAAAAACACCAACGAACAGCTGGTTACCCTCAGGGATTTCTACTCTGTTTCTCAGAAAAACTTGCACAACACAAGCTTAAATTCCTGCCGTCGCCTGAAGCATGAATTTAACACTGTAGCTGAAAACAAAATTCTCTTGTAACTACAGAGTACCTGAAACTTTAAGCAATCAGGCACCCACCAGCCTCCAATCCCAGACAGACAGTGCTGCCAGACAGAATTAAGGAATTTGTGTTTTAACAACAACCTACAGAATTTCCATTCAACCAGAGAACTCTTTCCATTCAACCACGCCTTCTTCCTTTCAATGCATCGCTAATCTGCTTTAGCACGTGAAAAACGATGCCTTACACATGAAAAACGGTGCTTTCTATGTGAACAACGATGCTTTACGCACAAAGTGGAGCACTAAGCGCTCAGAACTGGGCAGCTCTACCCCACCTGCACACGGCCAGGTGAGTCCCCACTCCACCTGCGCAGGCACACGGCACCAGAACAACGCAGATCTCACCTTCTGCACCTAAAAATGCCTTCAGCCTCCCAGACTCGATTACATGTTCCTCACCACTACAGCTGCAAACACTGCAGAACAAACCTCAGGTACTTTCTAAAATGGCTTTTTCTAGAAGGTCAACTGAACTGAAAGTTCAGCTTCTTGTTAACAGGTACCCTCTTAGCACCACAATTACACTTGGGCAGCCACAGATTAACGAGAAAAAAAAGCATCAAGACTGCTGGGTATGGTTACAAATCTGAAGAATACACAGCAACTTACTCACACCTAAGACTACCTCACAATCCAAAAAACCAACAAACAGACCTGAAACTACAACCACAGTCCTACAACTAGAACCAATACTCGCCAATCATAACTTTTAGCTAAACCAACAACGAAAACGGGTCTACCAAGTGAACAAAAGCAGAAGCAGCCGAGATTGCACTGTACTGCCTACACAGCAGCCAACGGGCACTGCCTTCTCAATTTTAGGTCGTTGAACTTAGCCTGGAAAAATACTGTGAATTGAGAACTGCAGCGTACATTAGTGGTAACAGGTGCTTATGCTCATAACGAAGCTGATCTTACCTTTTAGCTCTTAACTGCCGCAAGTGATGGAACACGTTGATCACGTCCCTTATCCGACGAGGCGCCTCTTCGATTTTGGACGCGAGATTGATGCAGGCCATAGCAACAATCTGAAAAGAAGCCCCGTTGCCGTTAAGCAAACAATTCTCAGCTCGGCTAAAACGAGAGTTACGTAACTAAGAGGCAAATCCGCCAGGCTCGAAGCGAGCGGCCCGCGTGGCCGCCCCGGCCGCCCTCTCCCGGTGCCCCCGGGCCGCGCTCACCTCGAAGCTGTGCTTGACGAAGGACTTGGAGTAGAAGAACCGATGGAACAGCACCTGCCCCGTCGCCATGGCCACCTGTGAGGGCAGAGCAGGAGGAGGGAGAAGGAGCCGAGTCAGTGCCCTGGCCCAGCCGCCGCCATTTTGTGTGAGGCACCGCCGCCCCCCCCCGCGCCGCCTCACGCCCTTCCCGCCGCCACAAGGGCGGCGCCCGCCCGTCCCTTCCTTCCCTTCCCTTCTTTCCTCCCCTGCCCCCTGGAATCCCCGGCCATTCCCCACCTGCGGCAGCCGCAGCAGGATGCCGGCCGCCTGGATCAGCTCGCAGCCCAGGATGCGCAGGTCGGTCTCGCACTGCAGGTCCAGCCCGTCCTGCATGGAAGGAGTGGGCGAGAGCCGCTCCTCGGGGATCAGCGAATGGTCGATGGTCAGCGACACCTCGGAGTA
>JAOTQZ010000480.1:24090394-24102236 GCA_026546895.1 Pogonocichla stellata | reverse complement strand
TCCTTGTCCAGCCCCAGAACCAAGGACACGCTGCAGCTCCAGCCCCAAAAAGTACAAACAGAGAATTGAGGAGAGAATCTGGGAGGGTGGGACTGCAGAACCTGGAGCTGGAACTGGACAGTGAACTCCAAGATGGAAATGGACCAAAACTGATAAAAGTGGGAAAACTCGTGACCCATCGTGTGTCCATCTTGCACTGCCCAAAGTGAATCCTTGGAAGGCTTTCAATAAATCCCTGCTTGATTCCTTTAACTCTGCCCAGCCTCTGCTCCAGGGAGCCTCTCCAGGCATCACTGCACGGGGCAGAGTCCCCCACACCAGCACAGTCCAGTTTAACAATCAGAGATCACCTTGGGTTGGGGAGATGTTGGAGCTCATCTCCTTCCACCCCTCCCCTGGGCACCTCCCACCAGGCTGCTCTAACCTGGCCTTGAAGGATCATCAGTACTAAACCAGGGAGGCATAAAGCTGTAAAAAGTTCTATATTGGGCCACGAAACCAAATAAATTATCAAAATAGAGCAAATCATTGTGTAAAGAAAACCCCACTAATTCCTATTAATTATCATTTTATTTCTGAATATCACGAGAACATTGCTTAATAAGCTTTCAGTTTTGGATGATGCTCTGTTGAGTCCTAGGCCAAACTAAGAGTGATTTCAATTAACAAAGAAACAAAAGAAGAAAGAAGGACAGAAATGACAAAGGAACAACAGAAAACAACAAAAGACCAAAACTACAATTCTCCTTTGCTGAGATTCAGATTTTCAAATTAAAATAAGCATCATATGGAAGGAATAGCTGGCTAACAGAGAACTAAACATGCATTTGAACAGAAACAGTTAAGGATGCCATTTCCAGGAATAGAAAGGAGCCAGAGAGAGCCAACTGCAGACAGACAGAGATATGCTAAAGCCTCTCTCACACGTTTTCTTAACATGTCTGTGCATAATTCAATTTGAAGCCAGGCTCATACCAAAATATATAACTTCACATCTCAGTACATGCCTGCCTCAATGGATTTAAGTTTCACTTGAGCAACATATGGAAAACATCTGCCTATTGCAACCCAGTAAGGCTCCTCTGTAAACCCTGCAAGTCCTCCCGGCCTCTCTGCATTTGGTTTCCAGGAGGAATCAGCTCTCTGGCCTGCTGCTTTTCCTGCCATTTACATCTGAGCTGGAGAACTCTGGAAGATAAGCAGATCTGTTCATGGATGGTAGGAAAGGGGTATTTGGGTTCAGGCTGGAGCACGTGGGGCCCTTGCCAGGTACAGCAAATGCACCCCAGGACACGGCTGGGTCTCACAGCCCAGCCCTGAGCCAAGAAACGAGCACATAGCTCAGGGCAGGTTCAGACAGCTCTGAGCCCAGCAGCTTGTAATGATCCCTGAGGGTCCTTTCCTGCTCAGGAGCGGCTCCACACTCCAGCCAGCCACACTTCTGCACCTCATCCAGCTTGGGGGATCCCTGGCTGCTCCCCAAAGGCTGCCCCGAGCGCCCTGTGCAGCCCAAGGCCAGGTCAGACCCCACTCCCACCCCACGGACACAGCACATTTATCTGCTTCTGTTCTACACAGTCACCAAGGCCAGGGGCAAAGGACAGAGATTTGCTGGTGAATCACTCTGAAAAGAAGAGCAAACTGCTCCATTTCCTAACCACGGTACCCTGGGCTCTTCCTGATGTTCCCAGTGGATCTGGATAAAAATTGTCAACACCAACATTACATGGGATTGATGCCAAGCAAAAATTCCCCCAGAGGGAGAACCTGGAGATCAGGGAGAGGTTCTGCTTCCCCCAGAGGGTGCTGGGCACAGCCCCAAGGCTGCCAGAGCTCCAGGGGTGTTTGAACACCACTCCCAGGGATGACCAGAGTGGGATTTTGGGGTGTCTGTGCAGGGCCAGGGCTGGACTGGAGGATTTTGGGGGTCCTTTCCAACTCAGGATATTCAATGATAAAAAGGTGAGAGGATGGATTCACTGGAACTTTTCTAGACTCATGTCATAGTTCAAAATGGAAACATTTTGTACTGATTACACCAAAAATGATTTTCTCTCTGGCTGACGTCGTGCTTCCAGCACTAAGTCCTTTATTTGCACTTGCCCAGATTGCACTGGAAGCTTTCTGCCCACGTGGAGCAGAGCCCTTAAACTCCAGTCAGATTGCAGCAACGATTGCAAAAGATGAAATTCCCGTATTCCTGGACAGGCAAATTTCCTCTCAGCTATAGAAGTGTGATGGGAAGGAATCCAAGAGGGAGTAACAAAAAAAAAAAAAAACCAGCTTTAAGCAAGGAAAGACACCAACCTGAGCCATGCTATTGCCTAAGCTGGGATGTCAGGGCTAGGAAGGGAGCTGCAAAGGAAGGGTGATTATTTAGTCTGGCAGAGGATTTGCAGTGTGGGGTGGACCAGAGGAGTGACGCAATCACTGAGGATGGACTGCAGCCACCAAACCTCTCTGAACAAAAAATACTTTGTGCAAACGCAGCTCTGGGCAGTTTCCTGCAGCAAACACTGCTGGGCTGCTATTCCCTAACCAAGATAAAAGAAAAGCAAAGGCAATCAGAGCAGTGAGATTGAAGTGACCTCACTGACGTGGAATTGCTTTTAAGTGAAGAACCTGTGTGCACACGTGTAAATAACCCCAAACATCCCACTTTGGGTCTGCTCTTCAGAGACCTCAAGAAAGGTCAGCAGGCACAACCCAGTGGGACGTTTTCTGCTCCTTAAACGTTTGAGGTAGCAAGGGATACTCAGAGCTGTTTGTTTGTCACATCTTTACAGGCTCTGAGGGGATTTATGCACCCCCAGCTCCCAACCCCCTGACTCCCAGAGCTCAGACAGCCAGAGGTGATATTGGGAATTCTGAATAATTCACTTTTCCCCAGTCTTGCTTCATTTGCCTCAATCTAAACTAAAAGCTTGAAAAATTTGTTGTGTGAGAATGGAAAGAACACCCCACTCAACTCCCTAAATGCCTTCCTTTCCTTTTCCTTCCCTGACCCCCAGTACTTCCCAAATTAGATTTTCTCATCCTTCCCAAGCAGGCCACACGCTGGGAATGACAATGCCAGCAGTGTCCTACAGCTGGGGACACTCCATGGCTGCAGGGAGGGACCCCAGGAGTGTGGCAGGGTGGTGCCAGCCCTGCTCCCATTCCTGGAAAAAGCTGCCCTGAGCTCCAGCTCTGCCCATCCCAGCAGAACAGAGAGCTTGGGAAGAACATTCAGTGGAGCACATTCCCACTGTCCCATGGGCAGATGGATTTTCACTCCAAAGGGACTTCCCAAAGACAAAATCCCCAGCACCAAGACTAATTTTTCCCCAGGATGATTCAGGTTTGGCACATACCTGCTTGAAAATTATGGGATCACTGAGGTTGGAAAGGATCTCCAGGATCTGAGCCCAACCTGTGCCCCCACCACATCCCCACCACCCTCCCAGGGAATTCCTCCCCAATACCCAAGGCACAGGCAGTGCAGGTTTGTATAAGCAAAACCAGAGACACAAATGGAAAGGGAGCACAGATTCCAAGTTAGATGTAATTACAGGAGGGTTTTTTGCTGTTCTCTGGATATTTCACAGCCAATCCACAATCTTTATGAGATCACCCCTAATCTCACCTCAGCAAAGCATCTCTGACATGATTAATGGCCTGTTGAACCAACAAGATCACAGAATTTAAACTAGATTAATACCAATAAGACTTAGATTAAATGAATGTTTCATCCAAAAGCACCAAAATATTTACAGCTCCCCAAACAGGATTCAGCACTAACAGATTACCCACGGAGTAACTGTGGTGTAAGTGCTAATTAGGGCTGGAAAAGCAGATCCCTAACAAGCTGTTAGAGCTCCTTAAGAGCTCTCCTGCATTGCTTAAAGCAATAAACTGCTGGTATACAATAGAATTTATTGCACAGCAGTGCCAAACTCTCCAAAAAAGCTGCACTAT
The DNA here is from genome assembly GCA_026546895.1 of Pogonocichla stellata. NCBI lineage: Eukaryota > Metazoa > Chordata > Aves > Passeriformes > Muscicapidae > Pogonocichla > Pogonocichla stellata. Next base: position 24,098,279 of record JAOTQZ010000480.1, on the reverse strand, counting down.
TTAGTTTTTAGACACGTGTATCCAAACCAACTCCAGGTATGTTTGTTTTTCTACCAATCCCCTCCAGAGCCCTGGCACACAAACTGAATTCACAGGGAACTGTTGGAAAAGACAAGGATTTGACAGGAAAGTCTCACAGATATGTATGTATAACAGAAAGATTTTTGAATATAGAATCTGAAAAAGAAGTAAAAATAAAAGCCAGTTTTGATATAGAAAAAAAGAATTGCTGAGGCAGTCTTACTGGATAACTAGAAGGCAAAGTGTGTGTTAGCATGTGAGTTAGAAGGGCTTTTTATGACTCAGAGCAAAGGATAAATCTACCTTAAACAAAAGATGTTTTTACCAAGCAAAAAGAATTTCACAAACAAAAATGTCGTGCTGCAAGTAGAAAAAAAGATCTCAAAAATTTCCACAGCAAGAAAACTGAAAAAAACTTCTAGATTCAATTATATACGTAACATTATTACATGTAACATACTAACTTTTGTAATTAAAAAATAGTAATAAAAAATAAAAAAATAGAATATGGTAATGTTAGTAATTATGATAAGCTATAGTAAAAGTATTGAAAAAAAAAAAAAGTATTGAAAAAATACATAATGAGTTGTAGAAGATAGAAATAGAGCTGGCTTCAGACGAACCCGCAGCCGTGAGCTGAGCTCTTGTCACCCGCGACCCGCGAACTGCTGCATCATTTAAACACAACAAACAGCATTTAAAGAGCCACCTAGAGCCCCGCGTTGCTCATTCCGGCTCTTACAGGGAACACTTTCTTTTCCACAAATGACACAAATGCGACCCATCCCGCGCCCCTCGAGCGCTCCCGGTCCCGCTCCGCCCGGGGCGAGCGCGGCTCTCCCCGCTCCCGCCTTTGGCCACTCAGAGCATCCCGCGGGCGAACCTGGAGGGCTGGGATCGAGCTCTGTGCCCGCCCCTTTCCCTTCTTCCCTTCCCAGCCCATCGCCTCCAAAAGGCAGAGCCAGGAGCGCTGCGCTCCCCGCGCTCATTCATTGCGCGCTCCGCTCGCCACCCGCCGCCCCGCGGTAGCCACAGCCCGGGAAATGCTGGCCCGAGAGCTGCTCGCCCTGCTCGCCCTGCTCTGCGCTCCCAGCGCTTCTGCCTCCGCCCTGGATGAGGACGATGACTACGAGCTCATGTACGTGAACCTGGATAATGAAATCGAAGCTCCGGCCCCTGCGGCTGAGGAGGGTGAGTCAATTTAACCCGAATTCGGTTTAAAGTGCAGAACTGCCTTGGTTGCTGCCGAGCTCTTGTAAGAGTAATTACTGCAAACATAATTCACTTTTCCCAGAGGGGGAAGGTCGTGCTCGTAGCTGTGGATTTTTTTGGGCTATAATGGTAAAGCCCGTGGATGGGATGCCTCGGACTGTGCTTCAGGCTCTTTATTTCTCGGTTTTCCTGCAGAAGGCTGTTGCTGTCCCGGGGTTTAGGATCTCTGTAATCACACCCCTGCATTGTTCTGTCCTGATATAGAGAGAAAGGCGCTGGGCAGGGGGTTGGAACCCGATTATCTGCAGGGTCCCTTCCAACACAAACCAGTCTGTGAATCCACGATTCTGGGACAGGCTGGAGCACACGAGCCTTGCACAGAGCCAGATTTTGCCAAACGCTCCCGTTTAAAACTCGGTACAAAGGAATAGCAACATCTGTACGTTCCCTTCCAGCTGCTGCGTGCGACTGCCAGCGGGAGCACAGCAAGTGGGACAAGCTGTTCATCATGCTGGAGAACTCGCAGATGAAGGAGAACATGATGCTGCAGGCTCTGGATGAGCTCCCCAGGCTGCAGCTGCAGACCCTGAAGGCAGAGCTGAGCCAGCTCACCACCACCCTGGCGGGCACCTTGGCCACTGTCACCTCCCAGGTGGTGGCCCAGGTGGAGCAGGTGCTGCAGAGGAGCAGGGAGCAGGCTGAGGAGGCCAGGAGGCTGCAGGAGTGGGAGCAAGGGAAGGTTCTGGAGCACGTCCTGCAGCTGAGCCACAACGTGTCCGTGAGGCTGGGCTGGCTGGAGAGCGCCTGGCGCAGCAGGGCTGAGCAGCAGGCACAGCCAACAGCCCTGCAGGATGAGCTGGGAGCCAGCAGAGGGGACAGTCCCATCCTGAACTCGGTGTGGAGGGAGCTGCAGCAGACCCGGGCTGAGCTGAGGGTGTCACAGCAATGGGCAGCTCAGCACCTGCTGCCGGCAGGTAAGGCCAGCGAGAGAGCCCTGGGGGCCACAAACCCTCCTGGGCACCTCCAGCCCCAGGAGCAGCTTTGAACAGGCTGTGCCTGAAGGGGGGAACCTCAAAACTTGTGGGAAAGGAGGCACTGAGCTTTTCAAACGTGGGATCAAAGAAAGGTTTCATCAAAGCTCCTCGTGCAGGGCAGAGCCAGCCAGGATCCCACCTGCTCCAGGCTCTCCCAGATCAAAGCCATTGCCAGAGAGCAGCAGATGTATTTTAGACATCCAGGTTGTGTTCTCTCACCTTTTGCCTTCCCAGATAGTGACTCCCATGCATTTACACAGTCACAGAGCTCTCCTGTTCTCCTGCATGTTCCCACTCCTTCCTCTTCCTCCATGGACATCTCACCAGCTCTGCTGTCCAAGGGCTGGGCATGCTGCTCCAGCCAGGCAGGCACACTTCAGGGCAGGGAGGGCACATTCCCTCCTGCCAGTGGGGAGATTCTGCCCTGGATATTCCCACTGGCACAGAGAGGCCAGTAACCTGTGCTGCTGCTGTTTGGGGGATTTCTCCCCTTCCAAAACATTTGGAAGTCAGTGAGGTGGCTGTAGAAAGGTGGGCTCATACCTCAAATCCAAACTCAGGTTTTTTTCGTTCAACCAGACACCCAAAAAGCAGCAGCTGGGGTGTGGCAGAGCAGCCCCTCGTTTGTTTGAAGTGTGGGTGCAGAATTACCATGTGCAGGATAAACACAGTGAAATCACCCTGCCCACCAGCGAGCTGTCACTGCCTGGCTTCTCACTGCTGATTCATGGCTCTGTTTTCCACAAACAGAAGTTACTGCAACCTAAACCCCCCCAAAATCTACCCCAGGCTTAGGAAGGAGAGGGTGCAGCATCTCCAGAGTGAGCTCCCACACCAGGGAGCAGAAAGGAGCAATGATTGCCACACCAAAGGCAACAACACAACAACAACAACAACAACAACATCATCATCAAAGCTTTTACAGCCTAACCTGAACCCATCCCTTCATGCAGGGCACAGACTCAGCTTCAGAAGTAAATTGTTTTCACTGCTTTATCACAACACCTCAAATCTTTGTGTGCTGGGAGGAGATCTTTGAGCATATTCTTGTTTTCCCCAAGCAAACCTTGCAGAGAACATGTTCTCATGCCTTATCTCCCTGTGCCTCAGCTACTCTGCACCAGGTGAGAGCAAACTCGATCTGCAGTGAGGATCAGCAGTGGAAATTCGGTTTATTTCCACTGGTTCCCACGTGATTTTACATAAAACAACCATACTTGTAGATTTAAAGGCTACATTTTAAGTACTTCCAGAGTATCTCTCTGGATTTTTTTTTTTCCAAGGGAATTTTTAGCAACTGACTTTAATTTCTCACGTCTTGACTTACTGCCAGCCATCCTCTTGAGGGATTTTCTAATCACACTTTTTTGTTCTTCACTGAGGCTGGTTTTAATTTTGTTTAGGCTTTGATAATAGAGCCTGAAAGCCCGCTAATTAAAAGCTTTTTCACAATAGTGCTCCTCAGTAGCATTTTAAGGAGAATCCCCAGCAGTTGCTCACTGACCCTGCCCCTCTTCAAAAGGGTCAATGGGAGATGCAAAATCTGCTCAAAGCTGGAGGGAAGCAGCCCATGAAATACCACAGCAGCTCAGTCCTGGAGGGCACAAAGAGTCCTTCATTCCCCGGGGCAGAAATTTCCACACACGTTTTAGACATTTCAGATCCTCCAGCTTCTTTAAACAGGAAATGAAGCAGCTTAATTGGAGAAGGGGCTGCTTGTTCCCTGCTGTCACCTTGGATATTAACTTAGGTACAACCAGGGAACAGCACTGAAACCACCAGAAATGTCTTGGCTTTACTGATCACCAGTTGCTTTCCCAAGCTGCATAAATTTCTGTTTAGTGGTTTTAACTAATCTAATTTCTATTATCAACACTTTGATTAATTGGACATGAGAGAAGAGCTGGTTTCAAAGTATCAGTTGTCTCGTAATTTCCCCTGTTTAACCAGTGCCCGTGAACGCTCCTGACAAAAAAAAAACCCTGAAGGCAGGGCCAGGAAAGGGGCTCATGGAAATTAAATAAGCAAACCCATCTCAGCATGTTCCTGCCAACATTTGCTGCTTTTCAGAGGCTGCTGTGTCCTGATCCCCCATTATCCATGGCACAGCCTCCCCCCTCCTGGGGACACCTTGGTGTCCAAACCTGTTTGAGGGGATCCCTGACCCCTTCTCCCAGCACAAGTGAATTATTTTCACTACTCCACACTCAGAGCAGAGGAGAAAACAACACTTCAGTGGCGCCGAGGGAGGGTTCCCCAGTTACCTGGCAGAATTACCCAGTCTCAAGGGCTGAGTGTCCCTCCCCAGGAGGTGGTGCTCCACTCAGAGCAGGGAAGCCCAGCTCCCCCAAGGATGCTGCATTAACCCTTTGGATGCCACAGGACTGTACAGTGCCCCCCTGTGCAGGCAGGGAAGAGCCAAGAGATTCCTGCTGCTGGATTATCCCTTGCCATAGTGCCCAGCAATTCCTCCAGCAGCTCTGACAGCTCCTTCCAACCATCCTGGGGAAGGTTCCTGCATCCCAGTGGATGAGCTGAGATCCCAGTGCCCTTGGGGAAGATGGGAAGTGAGCTCTGGCTCAGGAATCGGGACAGGCTGCCTGGAGGAGTGATGGAATCCCCATCCCTGGGAGTGCTGAAATAGGGGAGGATGTGGCACTTGATGGCCTGGTGGTGCTGGGCTGCCAGTTGGACTTCCCAGAATCAGGGAATGGTTTGGGGTGAAGGGATCTTGAAGATCATCTTGTTTCGACCCCACCTGCCATGGCAGGGACACCCTTCCCCATCCCAGGCTGCTCCAAGCCTTGTCCAGCCTGGCCTGGGACACTGCCAGAGATGGGGCAGCCACAACTTGGTGACCAGAGAGATCTTTTCCAACCTTAATGAACCCGTGAAATGCCAAAAGTCCCAGCTGTGCACACACAGATAAATCAGTTCTCATTTACCTGACAATCTCCCAAACGTTTCCAGGCTGTGAAACCGCAATTCTGTTCCCCATGCGCTCGAGGAAGATCTTTGGGAGTGTCCACCCCACCTCTGCAATGACCCTGAGCTCCTTCACTGCCTGCATCTGGCTCAAGGTGACCGAGGCCTTGGACAAAACCATCGTCTTCTCCTACGGGACCAAGTTCAACCCCTACGAGGTGCAGCTGTACCTGAGCCGGGACTCGGCCGTGCTGGCTGTGGGGAGTGCCCAGCACAAGTTAGCTGCCAGAAACGTGGTTATTCCTGGGAAGTGGCTCCACCTGTGTGGCACCTGGAGCTCAGAGAACGGATCTGCATCGCTGTGGGCACAGGGGCAGCTGGCAGCCAGCGCCTGGGACGTGGCTGGGGCTCACACCATCCCCGCCGGGGGCATCCTGCAGCTGGGCCAGGAGAAGAACGGCTGCTGCGTGGGAGGGGGGTTTGATGAAGCTCTGGCTTTCTCAGGGAAGCTGACTGGCTTTAACCTGTGGGACAGAGTGCTCAGCCCTGCTGAGGTGACGGCTCAGAGCGTGGGGGACACCTGTGGCAGCCGGGGCAACGTGGTGGGCTGGGGGGTGACAGAGGTGCTGCCCTATGGAGGAGCCCAGTTCGTGTCCTAAAGCCTGGGCACGGATTTCCCAGAGCTGAACTCATGGTACAAGCAGCAGAGCTGCAGCAGCCCCTCCCTGCCCCTGGAATTCCCAAGGAACATCAGCACTGCGAGATGGGATCGATCTCTGCCTGCTGTCCTGGCCAAACCCCAAAAACACCCCACAGATCAAGGCATGGCACTGGGAAAGCTCTTCCTGGGGCCAGGAAACTCTCTGCAGTCCAGGGCTTTCTGATGTATAAAGGGAGGGTCACCATGGACATTCAGGAGCCAAATGGAGCTCCTGACATCCCTGCTGAGGAAAACCTGACCTGGCTGTGCAGAACAGAGCAGCTGTGGCTGCCCCTGGATCCCTGGCAGTGTCCAGGGCCAGGCTGGACATTGGGGTTGGAGCAGCCTGGGACAGTGGGAGGTGTCCCTGCCTGGATGAGCTTTAAGGTCCATTCCAACCCAAACCATTCCAGGCTCCTCCAGTCCTTGGGTTCTTCAGTGTTAATGTGAATTTTACAGAGGAACCACCCAAGTCCAGAAGTGTGTTGTCTATTAATCATTGTTAGTAATGTGTAGGCTCTAAGAAAGCTAGTTCCTTGTTTAAAGCATTATTTATGCCACAGATTGATATAAAATAATATCCCCCCATCATAATCTGATGTTACATTGGGAGGAAACGCAGCTGTATTATATTGTACATTGACTTTGTGATAATTTTATTGAAATTATTTTTGTAAAGTTGTTTTGTAAATAAAGATACTTTACTAGACTAAAACTCTCTACTCTGCTCATAAACCAAAATTCTATACCAAGTCACAAGTGGGACTTTTTCCTCATTTTGAGCCATGCAGTTTTAGCTGCTGGTAGAGAAAACAAAGAGCAACATCTCAGAGGAGCAGAGAGACCCCGTGCACAATCCTGAGGGCAGGTTTTGAGGTACATTTGGATTTGTTTGCTGCCCTCAGGGGGTTTGTACAAGATAGAATCGCTGCTCAGTGCCAGTGATTCTCTTCTCTCTCACACAGACTTATCCCAAATCCCCTGTAAGCCCAGGGCTGGATAGAGCACACCAGCAGCTGCAGAGAGCCAAGGAACTGCTGATGGTTTTCATGTGGAGAACAGAGCACAGAGAATGATGAATGCCCTACTCACTGAGTGTGTAACCATTTACAACAAGAACCATCACTTGCTACCTGCTGAATCCTCTGAACAAGTTATCATGAGGAATGTCTTATTCAAAGCAATTCCTGCTTCCCCTGGAAGCAGCCCATCCTTCTTCTCTATTCCCATGTTTCCCTGTCTCTCATTCTCTGCAGATGTCCTAAGAACACACTTGGACAAATTCCTTCCTCCTGACCATGACAGATCCTTGTTGCCCAGATATAAAAGTAGTAAAAAAAAAGGTAAATTCCAGTTTCCTGTGCCATTCAAGGGGGTTGTGCTTCGTACCTAAGGTTACATGACCTGCTCCAAAGTTTTGGCACTGCTTATTTAAGGGAAAAAGAATTGCTCTGGAATTTCTCCTGTTACTCTGCAATAAAAATGTATCTACGTTATAAATGCTTGGCAGTAAACTTGACAAAAATCCCTCACTAAGTAGTATCTGCAAATAACCTCAGCTACAGCACAATGAAATATTACCTCTGTTCATCTCTGGCAGCCAAAACCCAGATCCTCAGAGTTACAAAAACACTCAGGGTCCCAACATTGTGCAAGGGCAAAACCACTCTCAAATCCTCCCTCTGTTCAGTGCCCTCCATTAAATGAAAACAAATGTCCATGAAACACAGCAGGAAAAGGAAAATCCTCAAGAAGATCTCCAGAAATCCTTCCTGGCTGCTCCTCTCACTGCAGCTCATACCTGAGATGCTTTGTCTTGGAAGGAGCCTTCTGCTGTCAGCTCAGCTTTGGCAGAGGAGCAAATGAAAAGCCAGGCCTTGCATCCTCAGACTCAGGATAAATAGCATTTTTGGGGGGAATAGATAAATAGCTTTCTCAATCAGACAGACATATAATTATAAATAAAAAAAGCTCCATCAGAAAAACTGAATGG
>JAOTQZ010000480.1:24064785-24085189 GCA_026546895.1 Pogonocichla stellata | reverse complement strand
CTTTTTCTTTCCATAATGTTTTTAACTTAGAGCAGAGAGAGAATATTTTGCCATCCTGTAAATAATAGTAGGGTTTTCAGCTACTGCCTTTCATCCACAGTGTGGAGCATAGCAGACTGTGAATAAGCCTATTCCAAACAGACATTAAAAGCACATTGTCAATTTAAGTCACATATGTGCCTAAAGATGTTTTATACTCTACTGTCACAAACAACACCTACAATCTGCGAGAAATTAATGGGATAAGAGGATGCAAAGCACGTCTCTCTGGTTCAGTGAGCATTTGATGGACACCATGGGTGGGATTTATATCAAGTCAGCAAGTTGCTCCCATTTGAATTTGCTGAATTTAGCTACAGTGCTTTACTTCGTTTCTAGCCCTGCCTCCATTCCCTGTCTTGTGTGAAATGAAATAAGTGATTTTCAGCTGAGGTTCTCACTGATAGTCATCTGTGTCATGAAATCGTCTCACACCAGACATCCTGCTTTACTGCAGGTTCTGGAAACCTGATAGCTGAGCCTCTGCTGCAGAGCTGCTCGAGGAAATGTTTATGTGTGGTTTCTCAAAGGCATCCCTTCTGCAGTGAAGGGTGCTCACAGGTGAGTGCTAAAATAACCAGCTGGGCAGAGTGGGGGAAATTTCTGCTTTTGTATCTGTTGCCTCTGCTGCTAGTTTCCCTCTGTTAGCCTAAGCAAGGGAAAAAAAGCCACCTCAAAATACACACACACACAAAAAGGAAAAAAGAAAACCTTTATGAAAAAACCCTCACATAAAATCAACAAAAAATATTTTACCCCTAAATGATAGTGACACCTATAAATTAAAGATATCTCTTTTTTTCTTTTCTTTTTTTTTCTTTTGCCATTGGTTGTCACAGTGGGAAAGGCACTGTTAGCTTTATAACTGTTTAGTTCTAAATGGGGAAATCTTTTACTTTCACCTCCTTTTTCTGTCTTTAAATTAGCACTTGGAGTGTTAGTCTTTGTTGCTGCAGCCCTTATCAGCAGGGCAGGAGACAGTGATTGCCTGGTATCTGAAAACTACAGTGAAATTAAACCTTAATTAGTCGTTTCAACGGGGTATGATATAGACCTTGAAAGACTTAAAGGTACGTGTTCCAAATTGGTTTCAGGTTTACTGTGAAGGTCTGAGCATATACACTTTGCATGATTAAAAAGAAGTACACCAGACTTTCTTCCAGGAAAAAGTCTGGTCATTTACCATGATGTCATTAATGAAATTACAAGAGGAAAACTAGAGAAGATTTTCCATGCACAGTCTACTATTCCCTCCCTCTGGGATGACAGGTCATAGCTTATTTCTGCACCACAGCCTCTCCAAAGCAGAGCAAAAACAAGCAGCCAAAATAAATAGATGAAAAACGGCAACATAAGCGTTTACTCATTTCTTGCAAACTCTCTTAGGGGGCAAAAAAAAAAGAAACCTTATGAAAATGCTAATTAGAAGAGGCAGAAGGAAGAGAGAGAAACAACTGGATGCCCGTGGCACCAAAGACAGATTTACCAAGCTCTGTGGCAGAAAAACACCTGACCAAAAAGGCATGAAACATTCCAGCCTCACTTTCTAGGGAGTGTTTAGCAGCTCACACACTCCTGGGTGAGCTAGGCCCCGAGTCACTGGAGAAGCTTCCAACCCAAACAGCTGTCACATTCCATATTTCCCATCAAAGCAGCTCTTAGCTAAAACCCCGTGTTTCGCTTGGCCTGCAGGAACCTGCCAAGTGACTCACGGAGCGGATCCTCCCCCTCTGTGCTTTCTGCTTTCCTGGAAAGGAGCATCACAGCAGTAACACACACAGTGTAAAGTGGTCCTACAGCCTCAGACGGCTGAGCTGTGCTCAGTTTTGCCTCCAGATGCTAAAGAGCAGTGTAGGATCACTGCTGTCAGAGGGACAAGGCACACAGACAATCCACAGCTCCCCACTCCACTGCCATGGTCACAGGGGATGCAGCTGGGCTGGAGTTTCAAGGCATAAATCTGTAATGGTGGTATTTGCACCACTTAATTAGTGGCTTGTCTTCATTTTCTTCTGTCTTCACTCAGAGTCAGGATTAAAAACGCGAAGGAGACGAATTTCTCGTGTTTGAGCTTGGTTGTTTATTAAATCTTATCCAAAGTACAGAGAATTTTGCAAGACTTCTAGCCACCAGCTAAAAGTGAGCAAAATGGAGGTGAATCTAGCTGGCTACAAGGTCTTCTAAAGCTAAACAGTCCAATAAATAAATAACACTTATATTATTTATATTTTTGACCTAATAGCCAAACTCCTGTGACCTGCAGTGCAGCACTAACTGTCCAACTAGAAACTACCACCTGAAAGCATGAAGAAGGAAGAATACAGAAAGGAGACAACACCCAAAATCCTCCATCTTGTCCGATACCTATTACTATATTCTAAAACCTTCTAATTCAAAACCCTTCACCATGTGAAATCACACATTTCTATTTAACTACACACCATGATTTTAACTCCATCACTCAAATCTGGAAACCTTCTCCAAGGCCTCAGGTCAAAAGCAGTGTTCTCCAGGTAGTCAGTGCCAGAAAGCACAGAAAGCTCAGAACTCCCAGGTTCCTGGGATCCAGTATAAATCCATTAGTGAGAATTCCACTCTTTGAAAGCTGATCACAAGGTGATTTTGAAGAGAGCCTTCCTTGTGGCAAGTGGCTTTAGCAGTAAAAGGACAGGTCTCCCAGGGATGTGGTCTCAGCCTCAAGCCTGCCAGAGTTCAAGAAGTATTTGTACAATGCTCTTGGGCACATGGTGTGACTCTCGGGGCTGTATTTGAAGGACCCAGGAGTTGGACTCAGTGAAGAGATCCTGGAGGGTTCCTTCCAACTCAGGATATTCTATGTTGCCGTGGTTCTATGACTATGAAGACTTCAAGAGACCTCTCTGCTATTATTTCTTAAAGACTTCCATAAAATAGTGACAAAACAGTCGATGGTTGCAGCAAGATGATTTAATTTTTGTATGCTTTGGAAGCATATTGGAGTAGGGGCAGTGTGTATCTCAAAAATCTCCATTATAGTTTATCTCATGCAGCTTAATCATGGAATCCCAGGATGGCTGAGATTGGAAGAGACCTCTGGATGTCATTTGGACTCCCTCCAGTATGTCTGTGTCTCTTTAGCACTTGGGAGCCCAGGACTGGACCCAGTGCTTTACGTGTGGCTTAAGCAAGGAGGAAGGATCTCCTGCCCTGACCTGCTGGCATCACCCTCCAGGTGCAGCCCTGAGTCCAGTCCTGACCATGAACAAAGATGTTAAACAGGACTGGTGTTACTGGTCTCCTACTCGACTTTGTTCCACTTCTTTTTGTCACATATAAATTGTGTGAACTACAAAATGCAACCATGAAATCATGTTCATTTTTCTATGTCAACTGTGATACCGAGAATTTAAAAACACAGAAACTTAGACTAACAGAAAATGAAAACTTATTCAAAAGGGAATTTCAAGGCCTCATCTGTGAAGGACAGGAAAACCAAATGAACTTTCTGCTCTTCCTGCAGTGAGTTTAATGAAGAGCTGCTCATTAACTGGTTGAGTCCCTTACCTAACCATCACTTGGGCTTACAGAACTGTAATTTTAGAGCATGGAGAAGTCCTAGATAAAAGCTTTTCTTTTACTTGCAGCAATATATCCTCTCTTGATACTAGCTAAGAGAACAAAAACAGTGTGAAAATTAAAAAAGGGAAAACAAGGTGAATTCTAAGTATAATAGCATTAAAACACAAAAGAACAATTTTGTACCTACAGGGATCCTACATTTTGTAAATCCTTTATTCTGCACTACACAGAAGACAGTCCAAAATTCTTCTTTAAAATATTCTCTGTGCCTACAAAAAGATAATCATTACTATTTGCCCTTCAAAGAAGAGCATTCAAATCATCTGTTGTGCAGCCAAATGTCCTATTAAAGGCTGGCCTCAGGAAGTGTGGCAGACTGAACACTAGTGACTACTTTGGTTGCTGCATAAGCAGTTTCTCCTTGAGGGGGAAAAAAAAAAAAAGAAGGGAAAAAATCCCCCACAACCTCTCCCCAAACTCCACCTTATTACCATTTGCAAAGTTCTGGAGAGAATGGATACTTGCCAGTATTCAGGCAAGCAACTTCCTATTATCAAAGGTGTTATGGAAAACCTTCCTCAATAAAATTTGTGTTTAGAAGGGTTTCTGTGATTCAAGACAGTGTGCCCTACAAAAGGCTTTTACCTGTGCTCACACAGGACATTTAAAGGGTGTTTTGGTGAAGGAAAGGCACTTTTGCTCTGCACTTTGATGTCATTTGTTGAGAACAGAGTCTTCTATTCCTGTGCCAGCCTTCTCCACGCCCTCCTCCAGGAGGTTTCCTCCCTTCTCTTCCCAGGAACTCATGCTGCTGTTTATGTCTCCAGTGGGGATTTTCAGCAGCCTCAGCATCTCATCCTGCCAGGCCTGAGCTGGAGGCAGGGGCTGCAGAATTTAAAATCAATGTTAGACCTTCAGAGACACGATCTGAATGCAAACAGTGTTTTCCTATTACAATGATTGCATGATCTGATTCCTGAAGTGTCAATTCCTTTATGTAATTTGGGCTGTAACAGCTTGATATCAACAAGAAATAAGATGATCTTGGATCCTGTGTGACTGACATCATTTTATAGCAGAAGGTATTTGAGAGATGCATTAGGGATGCCACTACAGAAGCTCCTGAAACAAACCATGTGGAAATAAACAATGTTGAACTCCAGAAATAAACAATGTTGAACTCTTGCCTCTTTTCCCTCCCTCCCCGCGCCAGCAGCCCCTGGAGGTGGATCCTGCAACACAGTGCCCATCCCTTGGGATGCCTTTGGGCACATCCTTTGGCACACCTGCCATCCCCCCTGGCAGCACCCACACCTTGCACAGCTGAAGCCCTGCAGTGCTGTCACGCCAAGACACCACCACATCAAATCACATCTTTACACTGCCCAGCTGCACAAGCAGGGAGCAGCCCTCCTACTGACATGCTATACTGTCTTGGGTTGCAATACAGGATGTGACCAGAAATGTGTATTCTGTCACCATCTGCTGAAGCCGGGTAGGGCAGTGATTACCTGATCTCCGTGACACATATTATCTGCTAATGGGCCATCTTTAAAACCAGGTGAGGCAATCATCTTTATCTTTTCCACAACCCACCCTTCCTCCAGGAAGATATCATCTGCTGCTGGGCCATTCAGTCCCAGTGCATGACTGATAAAATTACATCATCCCATTGGGAGATGCTCCACCCAGGGGAGGAGCCAAGCCTTTCCTACCCAGATAAAAACTGAGATTTGGAACACCAAAGCAGCCTTTTCCACTGGATTCCAGAGGACAAGAGCTACCAGACCTTTCTACAGGATCACTGCTTCAACAAGACCCCTTCATCTGCACTGCTACCACCTGCTGACTAGCAGGGTGTCAGGTAGTGTTCTGACTGTGCCAGTGGTTTTTCTTTTGTACTATTGCATGTATTTTATTTTTCTCTTTCTTTCCTATTAAATTATATTTCTGACTTGGAGTGGCTCACTGGTTTTGCTTTCAAAACCATTACAGCCAGGACCCCACAAAATTCAGTTTTTCTAGCACTCCTGTGTCCATTTTCCCGCATCCATCTTTACAATAAATGTTCAGTGTGATAGAACTCGGGAATTTGTCATCCTACAGGTCTTAATTCTCATTACTGGGAAGGGATGGACCCCTGCAATCTCATATAATCTTTAATATGCTTTAAATAACTATTTAATAAAAATTATTCTAAAGATGAACTGGAAATATCTTTAAGGAAAACAAGCTGGTGAGAACTGGATTTTGTAATTTTTAAACTTTAAATCTGTCATTTTTAAGCACATTTTTAAATATTATGCTTTGCTCTTCAAGTCTCTTCAGAAATCTAAATTATTTATATCCCCCCCTTATTTTTACAATATAATCTCATTTTAAAAAAATTAAGGACATTGTTTCACTCACTGCAGCTGAACTAATGATTCTGATTTGTTCAAGAGCTTCAGAGAGGCTTCCTTCGATCTCAGCATCCTCCAGGGAGAAAAGATCCCCTGCCCGGGACAGGTCCTTCTGTGCCAAAACCAGCCCAAAGAGATGATGCATGGCCCTGCTCAGCCCCCCCCTGCAGGCACCATGGGCACGGAGAGCTCAGCTGGGGACAAAACGGGGACAATCCTGGCCAGGAGCAATCAGTTCCATATGAAGGATAAATCTGGGCTGTATTTCAAGGCTTCCTTGGACCCAGTCTAAAAGAAAACAGAAAGAAAAGAGGAAAAATCAGCAAATGCATTGGTTTTTAAATGTGTGAAAGCATCAGACAGGACCCCCTGAGCCACGGACATCCTTAAGCACATTCACGAACTGTGTGCATTTTTATTTTTAAACACTAAGTAGCCTAAAACTAGATTAAAAAAATACTGATTTTCAGTAATAACTGAACCCAAGGTTTTCTTCCTTTCTGTGCATGTTACCTGAACAGGCTGGTGCCTGGGCCAGCTGCTGAGGGCTCCAAACCCCTTTCCCTGGTCAGGAGCAGAGCTGGAGGAAGAAGAGGGTGAAGCCTCCTCCTTTATTTTCTGGGTTGTTGTGTCTTGACTTCAGAAAAACCTCATTAGCAAGATTAAGATGACAACGAGCTTTGTTTAAAAAAAAAACCTGTCACTTTGGTTGCCAAAATGATCCCTAGGGTCTTTTAAACTCCTGCGAAACAAAGCCTTGGCCGAGGTGGAACTCTGCTCTTCTCCTTGGCTGAGGAATGGAGCAGAGGCTGAGCCAGGCAGGGCCAGGCTCACACTTTGGGAAGTGTCCTGCACTTGAGTCCTAAAACTCTGCTTAGCTCCCACATGGATTCACTCTGGGTGTCAACTCCTCTGGATTCTCCTCTTGACTTGACAAAGCCACAAGATACATCCCTTATAATTATTATTTGAGATATGGAGTACCCTTAATCTCTGTTTTATTCTCTTTTTCCCAGGGGAAAACAAGTCAAATATAATCGCAGAATGTTAAGGTGTTGGGAGGGACCTTAAAGCCCATCCAGTCCCAACCCCCTGCCATGGGCAGGGCCACCTCCCACCAGCCCAGGTTGCCCAAGGCAACCCTGGGAACTGCCAGGGTTGGGGCATCCACAGAAGGGGCAAAACACTGAGAACCTTCTGGAAGCAACTCCCTGCTTGAAATAAAAATCTCTATTTTAATAGGCAGCCCAGTGCACTTGCTAATGCCACAAGGCAGGGCTGTTTTAATTTCCCAATTCTGTCAATACCATTCCACAGCACTCCCAATCTCATCAGGCAGAAGCAGAAAGGAGCTGAGATTGCAAATCCCGAGGCACAAACCACCCACCTGAGCCACAGCGATGGGTGGGAGCTCAGATATCTCACCCTACTCACACTCAGCCATTCCCAAATCCAAAAAATAAAAGTTCAGAAAGCCGCAGACACAAATAGATTTTTTTTTTTTTTTTACCTGCTCGGGCTCCCCCCGGGCCATCCTCAAGATGGGGCCAGGTGTTCTGAGGTCACCAGAGCCCTTTTGCTGCTCTCCCCCCGGCAGCATCCAGGGCAGGGTGGCAGGCAGGGATCCCGGAGCTGTTAATTGCGGTGAATTAACAGCGAAGGCATCCCAGGAATGCAGAATAAAGCAGCCTAAAAGTTACCCACGGCTCCGTCAGGTGACTGAAGGAACCCAAACGCAGCGAAGCCTTATCTCTGAATGAGCTGCTCTGTTTCCAGGGCAAAATACAAAGCCTGCTCCACTTGAGGGCAGTTGTTTTTAATAGAGGAAACAGAACTCTCTGTGTTAGTGGAAAAGCTATCCTTCCCTGGGAAGGAGGGGAAACAGCCCTCAGTAAGCTCACACTGTTTGGAAGAAAGAGAACAAGTGAACAGCTTTGCTGGAGAGGAGATTTCCTGGCCAAAGGAATAAATGCTGTCCTTCTGCAGCCTCTACATGAGCACAAAAGAGGGTCTGAGGTTTGCTCTGGCTTTTAACACGAGCCCCAGGAGCAAAATGTGTCCACATCATGCAGAAAAGTGCTCCAGGAAGAAAGGTGTGTGGAGCCCTCCCTTTGATCAGCTGCTCTGAGACACAGCAGCCCCTTCTGCAGGAGCTGGGCTTCATCCTCCTCCCCAGCCCCTTCCAGCCCAGGATATTCCCTTCCCTGAGCCTTGGGAACATCACTGGCCTTGTGCAAATGATCCTCCCCGGGTGTGCTCCTGCACAGGAGTTTCTCAGAGAGAAACTGAGCTCTACCTGAACAGAGAATTTGATGTGAGTTTTATAGACAACACTCAGGATAATGCAGAAAAACGTTTCTTTATTGTGAGCTCTTGGAAATGGCATTATGGCAAATCCTCTTAATGCTTACATTGTGTAACAGTGCTGGAAATACTTTCCTTGCATCAGCATTAAAGAGAATTGTTCCTGAAGCATTTCCTTGCTCACTACAAGATTTGCTATTAATAGGCAACAGGCACTGGGCAAGAGGGAAAACAAATCATGTGTCCTATAAAATGACATTTTAAAATTTTCTTCTTTTAAAGGGTCAAGCTGGGCAATAAGATAGCTTCAGAGTGTTTTTCCTGAGGTGTAATATCACCTTCAATCTACATCAGCCTGACTCCACACCACCCATCAGAGTTTTCTCACTTGCTGTATTTGTGTCCCACACACAGAAGGAATGGAAAAGGCAAAGGGTTTGGCCAAACTTTGTCCATCCTGCCTGGATCCCCCAGTGCTGGATCAGAGGGGGTTCACAGCAGGAATTTGCACCTTTCCAAGGCCAGAACGTTGGGAACAAAGCAGGAACTCCAGTGCTTGGAACAAACTTCAAGTCATTATGCAGGAAAAAACCCCTCAGCTTATAGCACAAACCACTTGCACTGGTTCTGGTGCAGTCCCACAGCAATTCCCAGGTTTGATCTGATTTTCAACACCTCCTTTCCCTTTTCATGCCAAGCTGAAAGAGCCACCCTTTCCCTGGGACCTTGAAGCTGCTCCCCTCCAAGGTGAATCTCTCCACTTGCTGCAGGCACAGCATTCTTACCAAAGCTCCTTATCAGAAGCAATCAGAATAAAAGCCAGCCTGACAGGTTTCGGGGCTTGAAGCTACTGAATTGGTCTGTTTGCAAAATAATTCCCCCAATAATAGGAGATTAACAATAAAAATTCCGTGTAAAAGGGCAGTTGGACCTACAGGCATCCAAAAGCCATTTGAACTTGAGCTGAAAGGCTGAGCCTTACAGTTTATCAGGAGCTCAACTTCTGCAGAATGACATTAGAAGGACAGGAAAAAAGTCTCTTTTAAACTAAAGAGGAAGAGAAAAGATTTTTTTTTTATATGTACAGTGAAGAAAATTCTACAAGAAAATTATTTCCTTAACTTCCAAAATGTAAATCCAGCTGCTTGATTTTCTAGGTGTTATCCCACTGGAAAGAGAAACACAACTTTCAAACAATTGTGCAATGACATTTTTTTATCTAGTTCTGTGCTACAGAGAATCAGGAAAGCCTTCTCCCTGTTTAAGGAATTTTAGGGAACTCAGGCCACTGGAGTTCATGTTGAGTGAACCTTAAGAGGATTTTTTGGTTTCTCCCTTGCTGGAGCTGCAGTGAGGACAGGGATGCTCCCAACCCAGCCCAGGCAGGGTTTCCAAGGAAATCCAATTAATTACCAGAGCCTCCATCCTCTAGGGCTCTGACACACCATGGTTCTCCCCAGGTGCTGCAGCACAACTCCCACATGGAGTTTCTTATTCCCCACAGAAAGGCTGAGCCACCCCAGGAGGCCAGAGCTCTTTGCTGAACACAAGGCCATGCTCATTTTCCAAAATCTCCAAAAATCTAAAAGGCACAGAATGAGCACCTGGTTCAAAACTGTAACTTAAAGTGTCTCCAGTAAATTCCATGGGAGAAGCAAGTGATCTGGGAATTCCCAGGAGCTGGAGAGACTCGTGTTAGAGAAGTGGGAGCTGTTTTATTGTGAACATCTTGGGCACAACACAGCCCAGAGCTTTGAGTGACCCTAAAGAGGAAACAAAACTCCCTTTCCTTACCTCCCACCACGCTGCCATGCTTAACCCATGGATTCCACACAGGGCTTTGGATGCCTTGGAGGAAAGGCACTGGAGGAAACAGAAGGAAAATAATGTTAGTGAGTCTTTGCCTTTCCAGACTGTAAAATTCCCCTCAGGACTCCTCCAGGAATGATTGGTTTGCACCAAAAAAAGTTTAATCCTCAGGACCTGGGCCCTTAAAGGCCAGGAGAGCAGCTCTGTGTTACTCACACATACATGGAGTGAACAGAGCAGGTTTGGATTTCCATGCTCTGGGGATAAATGTTGTAACAACTGCATATTTACTTTTAGTTTCCTTTTCCATGAATTGCAGGAAGATTAGAATAATCTTCAAAGAAAAATCTGAATTTCAGGTAGAATCCCCTTCTGTTGAAATTCTTCTTACAAGAAAAGATGTTGTGGAATTTCTGTCTCAAAGAGTTATAGAAGTTTGTAACATTGCCAAGATTGCTGGATGCTTCCTTCCCCCCCTGCACTGACCCAGGAAGAAAAAAAGCCTGGACACATTTTCCAAGAACATCCACATATGCAATTCATGCACAGAATATTACAAGATATTTCAGAAAATCTTTTCCCCTCTATGTTGCACTAATCAAAATTTATTTTATTTGTAAGCTTGGAAAGCATTTAGTCCCTTAAAACAGATCATTCTTTCAAAACTTGGAAATAAAGTTCTCACATTTTTCAGTGAAAGAAAAGGATTAAAGATTATATTGAGAGAGCATCATTTTCACACAGGGTGAATAGACTACAGCAGTTCCCATGGGATCAGCTGCATATATTTAAAATCTTCCCACAAGACAACCATTGTTTCCTACGAGCCTCTCTCTTTTCTTCTGTCAGGACAGGTTTCCACACTTCACATCCCTTGAAATCCCATAGATGCTGAGCTGGACCAGATGATGAAATTATAAATTATGAAGTCTATTAATTAATTTTAACCCCTAAAATTAATTTTAGGGGTTAAAGCTGGTTTTTACTAATGGAACAGCTCACTGCAGTGCTGGGAGCTGCTCTCAGCATCCAGCTCTTGGGCACAAGGCACCTGTGTCCCTGGGGAGGACAACCAGCAATTCCAGAGCCTTTCAAGAGATCTCTCCTACCAGAATTCCAGGGCTGTGCCACCACCCACAGCCTGAAGGCAGCTCAGGGTCCTTCCAGATGTGAGAATATTCTCCCCTGTGATGAGCTGGTTGAATCAGCAGCTTTATGGGTCAGAATCTGCCTGAACTGAAGCAGATCTCACCGAGCTCCAAGGCAATTTTGGCTGCACAACCCGTGCAGAAGCCACTGCTGCAGAGGGGTAAGAATGTACTTAGGAACTTGCCAACTTCTACTGCTGCAAACAGATAACTTGATCAATTTTTAATATAAATAAATTACTTGATAATCTGGATGCTGTTAAGACAGTTTCCTGTGATTTTCAATCTATAAAAAATCATATTTGGCTGCTGGTTTGGCACACACTGATGCTTTATATAGCACTTCATAAGACTTAGCATTCTTAACATCAGTAAGGCAGATTTGTAAGAATTCCATGTTTAAATGTCTCTGTGATATTAAAATATCAGGCTAAACTAAGCAACACTAAAATGGAATAAATTGCTTCATAACAAACACTAATCACTGTCACAACAATGCTGTCAAAAGCTGCTCGTTTTCAAGGTACACCTAATGAGCTTTTAGATCTGTGATTTGTTTTCAAGACCACAGTGATGTTACAGAAAAAGAATTTGGTTTAAAATTCTACAAAGGGAATAATGTGTATTTCTATCTAAAGAGAGTGAAGGGAGAAATGGGGCAAAGCATGAGGGACTGCAGGGTCAGAATCCTGGGACCCTGTCATGAAAAATGCCATTCTGGAAGGGAAAACTGGACTAAAGCAGTAAATAAATGCAAAAATCACTGAACCTCAAAGTCTCCTGAAGCAGCAGTCACCAGACAAGCACTGAATGTCCTGAAGTTCCTCCCAGGTACCTGGCAATCCACCCCAGAGTGTCTCCAGCTGGTGATTTAACAGGACCTGCAGTGTGCCAGGGTCCCCCAAAGCAAGGCTTTAATTCTGGAGCCCAGGGACAGAGTGCCCCTGAGCACAGCGAGGGGAAGGAGCAGCTGAGCCCCAGGGGGACGCAGGGGTGCTGCAGGTTCATGTCCCACACACAGACACTGCTTCTTCCTTCCCTGGCACCTCCAGCTCCCAGCCCTTCTCGCAGGCATCACTGTCATACATTCCTACATCTCACAACCACAGCTCCTGCACTCAGACGAACCCAGGAACAGGCAGGCTGGTAACGACCTCACTCCCTCCAAAACCTCCTCCATTATTTAACACCCAGCCCTGCTCCTCAACGCCCCTCCTCACAGCAATTTATTCATTATTCAAACTGTTACGTGAACACGTATTAAAGTTATTCATACCTCTCAGAAGCGAGACCTCGGAAAAACATGAATAATGGATGGCAAATCGGAGCTCTTCAGAGAAATTGGGATGGGCTCCATCCCAGCTGCCAGTGCCCCTTCCATCCCCCTGGCTCTGGTATGTGAGCCAGGCTGCTCAGCCCTGTCAACCCGAGCGTACAGGCTATTCAGTTACCCTGGAGTTGTCATGTGGAATCAAGCAAACAAATATCTTCTCTCCCTCTGCCCCAACCCCAGCGCTGGAAAACACATCAGGAATAATTCCTCACCCAGCTTAACTCGGGCAGCAGCTCGAGTGAAAGTGCTCCCAGCTCGATACGGAATTTGAATTAGTTAAAAGGATTTATCAACAGCCAGTGGTTACATTCAGTTAATTAATAACCTGCTTAAGAGTAACAAGGAAATTGCAGAAGTTAATATTACTTATGGGGCCTCTTCTGGAAGGCTGGAGCCTGTCAGTGCCTCTGGAGGAACTTCAGCCAAAGGAAAAATCAGGGGAGAGCAGGACTCTGAGGAGGTGCAGCCTTTCAGCTGACACTTGTGGCATCTCAGCAGCTCCTGAGGCTCAGCCAGCCCTTCCAAAGGGACCTGCCCAGGTGGAAACGTGCCCAGGACTGACCTGAGCAGCTCCAGAGCTCGGCAGCTGCAACAGAAATGATCTCCAAAGCACTCCAGAGGCTCTCCACACACACCTGATCCTCCCCCAGCAAGCCTGTCCTTACTTTTCCCCTTAACTTCCCTCTGACAAATAAACTCCAGATTCCCACCAAGTCAAGCTTAACTAAAACCGACCCCATGGATCTGAGCCTGGCTGTGTCCTCCTCTCCTGGAGAGCACAGCAGCAAGCCCCCACTGGCAGTGTCCCAGCAAGGACATTTTTCTAATAACAGCCAAAGAAATATCAAAGGAACCAACTGGGAACAGCCAAGTGTAAGGTCAAGCACCCTTGGGCAGCTGCTGGGAGAAAGGAAAGCCTGTTTGCCCAAAGATAATGAGGAGAAACGTTTGTACAACTCTTGTTAGGGCATTTGTAATACTGAAGGAGTTTATAAATTATAGTTTTTAAAAAAAATCTGCTCCCTAGAAAACACATTCAGTACACAAGTCCTCAGTTTTGATGGCAATTCCTCCTAATGGCTTTTTTTTTGCTCCTGCTCATTGCACCACAGCCTGGGCAATCAAACACAAAATTAATGGGGGGTGAACACATTCTTTTAACGATGTTAAAGTTGTTGTTCTTTAAGGGAAATCCAATTGTGTGTTTCCTACATCTTCCTTTTAGCTCAGGAACGACAGGAACACAGCTGGCTTCTCTCCCACTTCTATGAGACTGCAAAAAACCTTGTGAGATGATGGCAGGGCAGAAAATATTCTCACTCTGAAATTCATTTTCTAAACAAGAGATTTTAATATAATAAATTTCACAGGGCAGCTTGGTCTGACTAGGAGAGCACAGACAGGGGGTTGGATTTTATTTCTGCATCTCATAACGACTTTATCCATTGTACAGCAGGAATTCAGAACTTCCTCTGCTCACCATGAACCTCATTTTGACTCCTGGCAGCAACTAAAATCACCCAGAGATTGTGAATTCCCCACCCCTGAAAATGTCCTGGACTGGGCTGGAGCAGCCTGGGATAGTGGAAGGTGCTCCTGGCAGGGGTGGAACAAGATGAGCTTTAAAGTCTTTGCTGTAATAATAAGACAAACCAAGATATTGTGGTAATAAAGCAAAAAGGTTCACACTCATCTTTCACCAGCTGAAAAAAGAGAATTTTCTTTATGTAGGTTTTTCCCCATCTTGGAAAAAAATAAATTTGTTTTAACTTTTATTATAACAGCTACAATGAATGACGCCCTTTTTCAGCAAAGCCCTGAAAATATTTATTTTGTTAGACTTTTAAAAACAAACATCTTGTTAGGGAAGAGACAGGCTATTGTTCTCCCTCTGACTAATTGGGGAAAAGCAACAGAATATTCCATATTCATTGCATTTCACCAAAATGACTCATGTTATCTTCCACCCAGACAAAGTGTTTTAATTTTAATAACGACAATGCTGACAGCTACAATACTGTTTTTTGCAGAAGTTTGCTTGTAAATAATTAACATTTGTTGTATAATGACAGAGGGGGGGTTGATAGCTCTATTAATTTCACAGTCAGGCTGGAGTCTCTTTAATTTCAGGTATTCTTAGGAGCCCACTCCCCTCCCAACATAAAAGGCTAATGGCAAAATCAGGTTTATGTCCCTGCAGCCTGTCCCAATGCCAAAATCCTGTTGTAGGCCAGGAATCAGCCATGGAAAACCAAGGAGAATCGTGCAGGACTCACAGATCACACCTCCAGAGGGTTTCAGTTTGGCTAATAATTGTCTGGGTTTGAGGCTGAAATCTGGGATGGGATAAATGAGTTTCAAATCCTGCTCTGTGCTGGGGTGGCCTCGGCAGGGGACAGGTCCAGGACAGGGCACCACTTATTAATGACCTTTAAATATGTGCACTCCAAGGCTCGCCAAGCCATGAATGTTCCCCTAGTCCACTCATATTCTTAAAATCAGGCAACATCCCCCTGATTCTGATGGAATCAGCCAGGACACAAACGCCTTGAGGATCATGTAAAAGTTTCCCTTGTTTCCATACCAAGCCTTGCTTATTCTCCGGTGTAGTCTCCAGTCACAGCCTCTGCTGGAATTAAAAGAGGTTTTCCCTGAATAAAACTCTGGGTTTATGACCCAGGTCTGGATGGGTTTGCAGGAGGGTATGGCCTTGTGCAATGCTCACAGCTCATTAACAGCTGCTCTGCTCCAAAGGCTCATTTGCATCACAAACCAAACATCTGTGGGGATAAAGTTTATCACAAATAGGGAAACTTAGCATTACTCATTTCTTTGTAACCACTGCTGGTTCAGAGAGGGCTCCAAAACACGCACAAGCAACAAAAAAGTCACCTCAGCCTCCTCTTGGTCAAACTCAAACACACTCAGGCTCGTTTTTACATCCCCACACACATTTCCCATCTCAGGTAACATTTTCATTAACCACCTGCATCATTTCCCCACTGAACGCATATTTTATTACTTCAGACATCTCCTTCCAGGGACAGGGCTTCCTTAATTGAGCTGCATAGTTTATGAACTGCGCTAATTGAGCTGCAGAACTCCGCTGCTGCCGGGGTTTCAGACCCTGAACCCGACCCAACATCGAGCGCTGGGTCGGTGCCACCGGAGCTGCAGCTCCGCAAGTGAAGGAGCCCTTAGGAGCTCCGCACTCCTGACATCCCTGGAGGTTTTAGTAACAACCCAAGGGCACAAAAGCCGCATTCGGCTGGCACAAGTTTATTTAAGGAGAGCCATGAAATGAACGAAGCTGCTGCTGGCAGCCCAAGGAACCCTGCGCTCTGAGAGCAGCAGCGAGGAAAACTCACCCAGGGAGTAAAAGCGGCTATTCCCATAGAGAAAAACCCCGTGTGACTGCAAGGACTGCTCCGAGCAGGCTGCCAGGTGCCGGGTAGGAGCCAGGAGCCTTCAGCAGGGTCCTGGAAGCAGGAAGGAGGAGCGGTATCGATAGGAGTGAGGACCTGCCGCTCCCAGCTGCCCCAGCTCAGAGATCTGCAATCAGGGCAGAGACACCGCGTCTGGAGCCGCGGCTGATTCCGCACAGCATCCAGCTGTTTCTCACCCTAATTAAGTCTATAGGCTAACAGGGGTTATTAATATTAATCGCCCAGCCTCTGAAGCTGCTAATGAAACCAGCTAATCCACAGCAGTGAAAATGAACCCAGGGATTTGTGCTGAGTTCCACGGGAGAGCAGCAGTACCTGCTCACACCTTGCCTGTGCACAGCTTCTCCTCCTGGCCATGATGCCTCAGCAAGGCACGAAAAACCCTAAAACATCTGCTGAATAAGCTTTCCATCACTGATACTACACCTCAGAGGAGCACAGGGCTTTGAAAGGGGAGCACGCTTCATTCCACAACAGCAGAGCTGAGCAGCATCAGTCACTTGGGAGCTTCAGGAAACCAGGCAGGGCAAAATAGAAGAGAGGCAGCACCTCACAAGAAACCTTATTTAAATTAATTTACACCAGCACTGATGTGGTAGTGGCTTGGCAAGCAAAGTTCTGTTTGCTAGATTTGTAGATTCTTTGTATAAATAAGCATGAAACTGCAGAATGTTGGATTGGAAAATCCTCGAGCTTACCGAACCCGTTGAGGCAAGAGCTGTCAGGTCTAGGCTCACCTGGTGTTTGTCCTGCTGCTGCTTCCCTAAGCAAAGCTTTTCAACATTCCACAATTAGCAGATTACTCATTAGCCAGAGATTTTCCCTACTCCGTTAGGAACAGAGGACACCAGAGCACTGGTTTGTTCTGGTGTCTGAATTAATGATTCTTTGCTCTCTCAAATGTCTCCTTTTGAAGGAAACACCTCTTTATTTTCATCTCTTTCTCACTCTGCTCTTTTGTCCTGCTCCTGAGCTATCCTAAGTTTTCATTTCCTCAGTTTCTCTGTGTTTTGGGGGTTTTGTTAGTTTGGGTTTGTTTATGGAGTGGTTGTTTTGGGGTATTTTGAGTGGTATCACTGTATCTGTTGTGTTTTTCCTCCAAAATCCTCCCTAACCTGAGGACCTCCTGCTCCAGAAACCAAGTCCCTGAATTCTCGACACATTTTGCAGAGAAACCATTTTCCTCTCATTACTTCAAAATTTAAACCAATAGTTCCTGCAAAATAAAACAAGATCTGATCCTTTGTGCCCAAAATGTGGTTCCTGGCTTTTCCCCAGCAGGTCTGAATTTATCAAATCCTGAGGTGTACACATTGCATTAAAACCAAGTAATAGAAAATTCAGTGTTCACCTTTCAAGTCCAACTCGGTAGGAAACCGATTCAATTTTGCTGTCAATTACGTTAGGGAGAAATAGGAGAAAATAGAAAAAAAAAATCAGATTAATGCATTCTGAGATAAATGGTATTTCAGATAAGTTTAATCTTACTTTTGAGAGGTGCAAACTCATCACGTGCGTCTACATGGAGGAGCCTGGAAGGCACAACACCAAAACAGTTTTTCACCCTCATCTAACTGAATTAGGGTTTCCTTTTTTTCCCTCTGCAGGATTCACAGGACAGGACAAGGATTTCAGCTGGGGCCTGAAATTCCATATCCAGTTTAACTGACTTTAACCATAAAGGCAATTTTCTCCTAATCAGAAGTTCCACCGGCCCTTTGGTCTCCCTTGTCAGGCTGTAAATAGCTGCTCCCCTCTCTCCTTGGGAGGACAAGAATTAAAGGAAGATAACATGGAAAAAGAGATTGAAACCCACAGGAACTGAGGGTGGAGATTTCAGAGATGTTTTCAGGAGGTTCCAGATCTCAGCTCATCAGATTCTTCAGCTTAACTTTAACCATCCCAGCAACAATCTCATCATCGTGTCCCATCTCTTAGAGGGGGGTTGGAAGGTGCCTCCAGAGACCAAGTCCAGCCCAGCAGGGTGGTCAGGGTCACCTCCAGCTGGATTTTGAACCATTTTCCTGTCACTCTCCTGGATTCTGAACCATTTTCCTGTCACTCCCCTGGATTCAGTGCATGCCTGTCCTTCTTGTACTGAGAAGTTTGTTTTTCAGAAGTGAAGTGCATTCATCACCTCTCATCCATAGAAAAAAAACAACCTTCCTGAATGTCCTCAAATCCCTAACATTATTTCACCTATAAAATAATAAAATCTAACAGTGCCTTCACCCACCCTGTATTTTTCTCCCAGAAGGGGTTAATGTCACACATACACACACACCAAGGATTTTTGTATTTTCATAGCAAGGCAACAAAGAAATTCACTTAATGACAAGTTCTTGGACTGATGCATTATTCATTTGGTTATGTGACAGCAGAACAAAATTGTAGCCATAAATATATAATGTTACACACCACTTTTACTGTCGTTTACATTTATAGAGTAATCGGCTGTCTCCCACTATATCCCTTCTTTAGTCACTTCTTTTTTAAGGGAGTGTCATGAAATGCAGCTTGTGACATCAAAGATGTGTTTATTCAGGAACAGGGACAGCAAAAGTCCTGGATAAACCCAGGAACCTCAATCTCTGCTTATGAAAACTGGAAGGATTTTAGAGGTATCTTTACACTGTTTTCCCACGTAGAAATTGCTTTTTTGCTCCTATGGTTAACACGAGTTTTTAAATATTCAGGAGCAAAAGGAGACAAGGTGAGAAAGAGGACCTGTGGCAAGGCTACAGCAGAGATCCAAAGGAAACAGGGATAGATTCAGGCTGGCAGAGCAATGTGCTTGCATGAAGGGTCCATCCAGGAGTTCCCCTCCTACAACCACAGAATCCTGGAGTGCCTGGGATGGAGGCGACACCTTCCACTCCAGCCTGGTCTTCCCCACCTAATAAAACCTGTTCCTTCCACAAGCCTGGCTCTAGAACTGTTACAAACCCTCCTGCTCATCCTCAACAGAGGAGCGTCATGGACACAAAACAGGGAATTTCACCGTGCCAGACAAAAGCAGCTCAACTGCCAAAACCAGCACTGAATCATTGCCTGAGCAGCAATTAAAGCAGAACAATGCAGATACCCAGAGCCTGCCTTTAATCATCCCCCCAGCCCTCTGTTAATTAGCTAGGCTGCAGCAACCACTGACATGATGAGCCTGTATGAGAATAAAAAGTAAAACTGTATTAAAAATTCAGTAAATTATACAACACTCTTCCTTATCAAAATATTCTGAAATATTTATGTCTGGCTTTCCAGGACCTAAAGGGGGCTTGCAAAGAGGCTGGAGGGGCACTTTGCACAAGGGCCTGGAGTGATAAAATGAGGGGGAATAGAAGATGGGCAGGGTTGGATGGGATATTAGGGAAAAATCCTTCACTGTGAGGGTGGGGAAACCCTGGTACAGGTACCCAGAGGAGCTGTGGCTGTCCCTGGATCTCTGGAAGTGTCCAAGGCCAGGCTGGACATGGGAATTTGGGACAGTGGAAGGTGTCCCTGTGCCCATGGCAGGGTGGCACTGGATGGGCTTTAGGTCCTTCCCACCCAAACCATCCTGGGATTCAGAGATTCTGAGCGATTCCAGCAGCAATTCCATTGGAATTACACAGGCAGATAGTGATAAAACAGAGGAAGAAAAAGGAAGAAAGATTTGGATTAGATATTAGGCAGAAATCCCTTCCTGTGAGGGTGGGGAGGCCCTGGCACAGCCTGGGGCAGTGGAAGGTGGCACTGGATGGGCATTAAGGTCTTTTCAACCCAAACCACTCTGTTCCTAAAATGACAAAGATCCCTAAAAAGATCCCAGGATTGTAATTTACAATTCTTTCCACTGCGGTCTTTATTGATCAGATTAAATGAGTTGAAGCCAGCAGGCGGGTGCTGGTGCCGCGCTGGGAAGGTCTCATGGCGTTTTCCTCAGCTCAGGGGGTGATCCTGCCGCTCTGCCCAGCCCGGCAGGGCACATCTGAGGCGGGGGGCAGCTGAGCCGCTGTGAGCCCTGCCCAGGCGGGGATTCAGGGATGGAACTGCGGCCCCGCGGCCGCTCGGGCTGTGAGGGGCCCATGGCCGCCCTCAGGCGGGATCAGCTCTCCCCAGGCGGGCTCAGACCCTCCCCCGGGCGGGCTCAGCCCTCGCTCAGGCGGGCTCAGCTCTCTCCAGGCGGTCTCAGCCCTCCCCCAGGCGGGCTCAGCTCTCCCCAGGCGGGCTCAGACCCTCCCCCGGGCGGGCTCAGCCCTCCCTCAGGCGGGCTCAGCTCTCCCTCGGGCGGGCTCAGCCCTCCCTCAGCCGGGCTCAACCCTCTCCAAGCGGGCTCAGACCCTCCCGCGGGCGGGCTCAGCTCTCCCTCGGGCGGGCTCAGCCCTC
>JAOTQZ010000480.1:24043476-24057272 GCA_026546895.1 Pogonocichla stellata | reverse complement strand
TCTATTCTATTCTATTCTATTCTATTCTATTCTATTCTATTCTATTCTATTCTATTCTATTCTACTCTGTTCTGTTCATCAGTTTTGTTTATTAGCTGTTATTTAATCATAAATTTGATATCATACACAATTATCATATAAGAGAGAAGGTGAGAATGAACATTTCCTGTCAGGAGCAATGCCCACCGAGGAGTTCTGCAGCAGTGCCTCCACTGCCACCCTCAGCTCTACAACAGTGAGCAGGGGTGGGCACAGAGCCCAGAAAAAAGAGGTGGAACTTCCACTGTTGCCAAGAAAAAGAGACATGAAATTCTACCTTTACATTTGCATATTTGTACTGCAAACAAAAGTGACCTCAAATCAACAGCAGATGTTATTTTTCAGCTAATTTGTTTGTGTGTCATTCCAGGCAGTCCCAGCCTGAGGAATTTGGGCACAGGGTGGATTGTGGAGTGTGGAGCTCTGTGTATCACTGCCCTCTATCAGCTGCTCCTCAGGAATCAGCAGCACAGTCCAGCAACCCCAAGGAATAATGTCAATTCTTACCTTTTTTCCCATTAAAAAAAAAAATCCCACCCAGAAGTGTCTTGAAAAGTTTGTGTACTTTAAAAAAACCCAAAGGATTTTTTTAACAAGGATTTAGCAATCAGGTATGTGGATGCTTTTCCCACCCCTCCCAAAATAAAGATGGTATAAAATTACTTCTTTCAGCAGCTTCCCAGGCTTCTTGTGTCCTTTGGGCCCTGAGGATGGGCTGCTCTGAACTAACAGAACATAAATGTTGTGCCTCTGCCTGTGGGAAATGCTGTAAACATCCACGTGGAGGCCACAAAAAAATCAATAAGAGTGGAAAATCCCCATTGTAGCTGCTGCTGTGGGTGCAGCAGCAGAGTTCACAGCCCACTGCAGCAGTCTGATGGCCTTGCTGCTAATGCCAGGGAAATAATTGTAATCCAGCAGCACAGCCCAGCAGGGAGGCAGCTCATTGTCACAACACAGCCAGCCTGAGAAAACCAGCCACTCTTCAACTGAGAAAAATGACTATTTTGCTTTCTCCAGACAGGATGATTCTTTTTTTTTAATATTTTTTTTTTCTTGTGGATCGAGCTACAGTTTTTCGTTTTGGTTTGGGTAATTGTGCCCAGGCTTTTTTTAGCAGGAGGACTGGGTTGCTATCAGTGCCATAACCCAAAGCCTGGTGCCAGTTTTGATCTGCATTGTTGTGAGATGAAGTTTGAACCCTTCCTTGCCCTCTCAGGCCATCTGAAGAGCAGCACTGCCTGAAAGGAGCTCTGTCCACAGCCCCAGCCCACGGCTCAGTTTAACCCCCTGCAATGCCTCAGAGTGTTCTTGCCAAAATCCCTGTGCTTTTCTTTCCCAGAGCTCTCCTGATCTGATTGAAATGCCAGGCTTCATTTGTGCCTCTGTGTCCTGGGCAGCAGATTCCCTCAGCTCCAGAAAAACCTCACTGGCTTTTTGACACTTGTTTATTTGATTTTCTGTTCCTTCCAGTGTTGGACTGTCCCTCATACTGAGCTTTCCTCAACTCAAACCCCCACTTTGCTTTTGGGACTGAAAAAAAAAAGGGAATTTGTTTCCCATTCAGACAAGGGTGATGAGAATTTTAGGAAAATGCTGGTCCTGGATTGCTGGAAAAAGATTGATTGGTAGGGGAAGAGGAAGGGAATATTCACAGGTGGAATTACCAGCAGAAATCTGCTTTAAATGATTGTTGTCATGAGCAAGTGACATTCCCCCTTTTCTTTCTCCAAATTATTCCATCCTGGAAATAAAAGTCAGAATTAGAGGAAAATTAGTTTTAAATCTTAGCCCCTTTTCACCAAGGTGCCATTACCTTTCACCACGGCCTCTTCACTATCATTATATTTAAAAAACCCCAACAAACACATCAAAAGTCCAGAAGATTTTACTTTGTCAATTATATACAGACATTTTAATTGATTATGGAAGTGATTAATTAATTTCTAAGCCAATTCATATTCCTTGTCTCCCTGGAGTGCCACAATATTTTCAAAAAGATCTGCTGAATAGACATAAACAGATTCC
The DNA here is from genome assembly GCA_026546895.1 of Pogonocichla stellata. Lineage (NCBI taxonomy): Eukaryota > Metazoa > Chordata > Aves > Passeriformes > Muscicapidae > Pogonocichla > Pogonocichla stellata. The sequence goes on along the minus strand of JAOTQZ010000480.1, from coordinate 24,055,205 downwards.
TTAAAAACTAGTTACAATTTGGGAGCAGATTATCCTGCTGTTTGCAGTCCCACAAAAATGGCATTCACCAGAGATCTCAGCTCTGTAACAATCCCTGAATTTTCAGTGATTTGTGCTGAAACTCAGAAAATTCAGAGCCCCAGGAAGACAGGACAAGAATGACTGAAAGTCTTTGAATGGGTTATACCACAAAATGCCCAAATTATCTTTAACTGTCTACTATGGGTACATGTTAACATTTATTTGTATTTATAAAACTGTTATTTTAATGATTGGTGTATAAAAATTTGTGTTTAGTTCCAGAGAGGATGCACAGAAGGCACCTTTTACCTGCTCTTTGCCTTGGCCACAATAGGAAATTGCACCTGTGGACTGAGCCTTGCTCTAAAGATGCCAAAATCCAAATTCTCCAGGTCCTCTGCTTTGTTCACCACCTTCCCTGACTCATTGGGAGCTTTGGAGTTTTGTTCCTTGACATTTTCGTATCATTTTCCTGTTACAGCTAAAGATTCAGGGTAGGCTTGTTAATAAATAAATCAGAAATGAAGTGGATTTTTTTAAATCCCATTTTTTCTAACCTGATAATAAAATCTCCTGGCTGAACAATAATTTGTGCCCTTTCTATAATGACAATTTTAACAAGGATAGCAAGTTTACAGAAAATACCAATATTAAAGCTACTTTGAACAGGTTGATTTATAACTTGGAGACAATAAGCAGACACTAAAATTTGGGAGGGGCTGCACACAGTGCTGGGGTGTTTTTAAATTCAATATATTCATACCCAGTGTAGTAGCCATTGTTAATCGTGCCCTTTCCAGGTGGAGCATTGGCATTTTGTGCTCAAAAAATGAAAAGAAGAATCTTTGGAGAAACTTTTGTACCTTGGCTTTAAATACCTGGTGGACAGAGATGGATTGGGACTGTGCTCTACAGGCACCTGTCTTGTTACCACAGCTTGGATTTGCACTTTAAAGAGTATAAAAAGAAGATTTTCTGATTTTTTTTTCTGTAGGAAAAATTGTAGGTCTGTGTGTGAGAACATCTCAGTGCTTAACTCCATGAGCTGGAGGCATAAACCAGGATGGAACAAGGAGGGATTCCAGGCAGTTTGGGTTAATCCATTCCAGATTAAAGCAAGTTCTTCAGCAGATTTACCTGGAGCTCTTCCAGGAGTTCTGATTCCCAGGGGTTCTGATTCCCAGGAGTTCTGATTCCAGTCGGTGTTGTCTGTCTGATTAAAGGAATTTCAGAAGGCTCTGCAATCAGAGCAGTGACCAGACAGCCCTGGCCTCAGGATGGGCCCCAAAATTCCAGCATCATTCCCAAAGCCTGGGTTGTGGGCTGGATAAAACCTTCTGCACCATGGAACACAATCCCCCACTGAGGTGGGGACACTCAGCTGTGGGTCCTGAAACAAATTCTCTTTTCTCTTTTATGGGACAGTGCATTCTGTGAGCAGGCTGGGGGATTCAGGGGGTTACCCCATGAACAAAGTCCTGACTTTCTCCTGCTCCAGCCCCCAGCTGAAAACACAAACCAGGCAGTATTTATTTACCCAAAAACCCCCAGAACTTGATTTTGACAACTCTCACAGTACATTCTGTACAGATTTGCAGATGCTTTTCTATGGCAGACTCTGAAAATCAAGTTTTTATTGCCCTCAAAGCTCTCCCCCATCATTCCCTGTCCTGGGATTGCAGTGCCAGCCTGCACATGACATCAATTCCTGGGTTCTGGCTTGATTTGGGTCTGAATCCAATCTTGTTAATAGTCCTCCAGTTCAAATTGTATTGGAAACAGATGCTTCCAGATCAGGTTGAGGAGCTTACAGGAATCTGCTCAAGTATAAAGTGTTGGTTGGGAATGGATGAAGTATTTGTAATCAAGAGAAAACAAAAGCAGACCTCCTGCTTGGAGAGCCCTGAAGGTAAGGAAGGCACTGCTTTTCAAAAGAGCTTCACTGCTGCCTCTTGCCAAGCAAGAAAATAAAAATCTGACAAATTTATTTATCACTTCAGTCCAGAAACCAAAGGACAGGCTCACCTGGCTCTTGGAAAAGAGGAATTCAGCCCAAAAGTCCTAATTTCTAAGAGGGAGGTGTTTCATCATTGCTATTTGTGTAACAGTCTGTTTTGAGGAGAAATTGCTTAATTCTGGCTGACTTTATTCCTGATTGTGTCCAGAGTTTCATTAGGTGGAAAACAAACCCTCATTTCTCAAGGTCCAAGGCAGGATTAGGAGTTCACTCACTCTGTGTCTGCTGCACTATCCCTGTGCCTCCATCTGCCACAGACTCACCCTGGAAACAAATTCCCCTGGAATCCTTCAGCCTGCTGTGACAGGAGAGCCACACCCTCACCCCAAAGCTTTGGTGGCTGCAGTTCCCGGGCTTTGGTGGCACAAGTTTTCCCATAATTAATGGGAATGTTCAATTGTACAGCATGAGCTGCCCTCCTGTTCACTTTGAGGGGAGTGTCATCACTCACATTTGAATTATAAACTGGAGAGAGTTTCCTTGTCCAGCCAGTGTTTCCTCTCACTTTGCAGCAGGAGCTGGTTGGGATTCCTGGAGATGTTCTGGAGCTTGCCAGAGATGCTAAATCCAGGTTTGGATTTTAGTAGAGCCTCATGTTCTGTGCATGACTATTTAATGTTTCCCTTGTGCACTGGGCTGCAGTCCTACATGTTTTCAAGTCCTAAATCATCCCAGCCCTTGCTCTTGGAGCAGCACCATCCTGAAGTTTCTAAGAGCCTGAACCTAGTGCAAGTTTTTCTGGAAAACTTCATCCTTTCCTCTTATTTCCTCCCCTAAGTCCTTCCTCCCCTGCTCCCTCCAAACCCAAACAACTCTGCTTTGTGTCTAGTGCAGAAAAAAACCTTCACCGAGATTTTTTCCTTGTTTTTTTTGCTTTGACATCACCCTATTGTGAGGGAATTGTGTTCAGCTCTTCCACATGTTTTCCTTTTCATTAAGCATGGCCAGGCTGTGACTGGATAGCCAGAGTTTATTCAGCATGAGCCAAGATGCTGTACACAGACTTCTCCTGCACCTTTGGAATCCTTTCTATCCCTCCACAAAACATCAGGTTCTGCAATTTAATTACTGGGCTAAAAGTAGAAACCTGTCCTGGCAATTGAGCCAGGAGAGTTTCCCAGCCAGACATTCAACTTCTCTGCACTCCTGTAAATGCTTGGGGTTGCCTCCAGTTTTTAAACTCAGTTTTTAAACTCATCTCAAATTTTTTAGTTGTCAGTACATTGTTTAATTTCGTGGAATAAATTTGCTGCAGTAGCTCAGTGGCTGCTGGAAATTTTACCCTGAAGCTCACTTTGGTTGTGTCCTCCACTCTGGGCTCTGAAAGTTCCTGGATTCAGTATTTTGGCAGTTTAGCATTAAAAAAAAAATAAATTAAAATAAAATAATGAAAGAAGCAGCTGATATATTTGCTGGAAAACCCTTCTGGAAATACTCTTTGATAAGCTGCACATAATTAGTGTTTATCATTTATCCACCTGCAGAGCTCTGGGGGTGTTGCCAATGTGGTGGCTCAGGGTGCTGCAGCCCAGGGGCTTGGGGTGACTTTTCCAGCCTTAAAAACTCCAAGATTCTCCATCTTTCTCCAACCCCAGTTCACAGAGAAACCTCCACTAGAAACCCAAGTGGTTTGTACCAAGCTCAGAACTCAAAACTCCTCGATTATCCAGCAAAACTCACGGAGAATTGTGATTATTTTGCATTTAAAGGTTGTCCGTGCCCCAAGTCAATAATTTTACTGGAGAGCTGACACCACCAGGAGAAAGGACAAGGACACATTTGTTAATTCTTTTTAGATGAGCAGTGTTTCAACGGTCTGCTTTACAATGGGGATAAATAATTACATTTAATTGCACAACTGGTGTTGAAAACAGCTCTAAATTGAGTCATTTGTTGTCTGAGTGGCAGTGCCTGGAAATGTGACTGCCTGGAAGTTCTGCAGGAGATGAGAATTGTGTTTTGTGAGCAGGCCCTGCTGAGCTATTGCTAAGATGAGTTCTGAAATAATTTTAAACAACTTTTTCTCCTTACCAGCCTCTCCTTTTATACATCTGTGGGCTGATCATGAAGCTCCTTTGATTTCAGGTAACTTCAAGGGACACAAAATAAATTTTGGGTTTAAATAATAAAAATTAATAAAAGAAAAATTTATTTTTAAATAATAAACTACTGGATTCAATAGATTATATTTAAATTCCTGCCAAAAGCACACACTGAAAATGAAATGTTTTCCCTGTGTTTTTGAGGATCCACCTTGGAGAACTCCATTGCTTTATTAGTTCCAGTCTATATTTCCCTGATTTCTGGAGTGAGTAGAGGGAATTAAAAATTAACCTCTTCAGTCCATAAATTGAAATGCAATTTGTTGTCCTCCCAGATTTATCTGCTGTACACACGAGATTAGCAATCTCCTGCCTGGCTGTGATTGAAACCATGACTTGTTCCTTCTTAATGCCCTTAGAATTTGTTCTTCCATCATTTCTTCAAAGATTATTTCTGCTTTCATTGCTGCTCTGTGTAATCCTGTTTTGGGATGTCTTTTATCCCTATTTCATACTGCTGGTTAGAACAGCCAAATGTGGGGTGCATAAAGTTGCTGTGATTTAATTTGAGGCTTTTGATTGAAAATAATTTGAATTTTTAAATGTGAAGCTGTGGCAGTTATTTACTGATAGGTCATATATAAGTAAGTAGTGTATGGGTTAAATCAAATTGTAGGCTTGAGAAAATATTATTTCCATGCTCAAATATTCCAGGTTAGAGGCTGAAAGACAGATCCTGCTCACCTCTTCCTTAATCCCAGGAAAACACAGCACAGAGCTCCCATCCCAGCTACTTTATTGGAGAGCAAAGTGCTTTAAATCTTCTTGATTTATTTTACTAATTCTTCCCTGGTGCTGCTTGTAATCCCAGATTAACGGCATTGTTTGCTAATTTCATTGTTTCAACTATCATGGAAATCTCATTAACTAAAGGAAACATCTAAAATGTCTCCGGGGCTTTATTTTTAAACAAATTAATCCCGTTTAAAACAAATTCACCCCACCACAGTTCTCTGTCAGAGGACTCCTCCAAGACTGGAGTTACTCCTGGTTGCTACACCCCACGTTTGGTCCCTTGTTCAGTAAGAAAACTGTGTCTGAAGTAAGAAAACTCTGCTTTATTTGCACTCCTGCCTTTCTCCTGAAATGTGAGCTTTTCCCAGCTCCATCCTTGTGCTCCCACTCCCCAAATTTGTGTTCTTGGGAGGCTGGTTCAGCTCAAGTGTGGAGCAGCACAGCCACAGTTGGTCACTCCAGCCTCTCATTCCCTCTGTGCCCTATCAAGGAGCTCTTCAGCATCCTCTGGAAGCAACAAAAGGTGCTCCTACAATATTTTTTATAAATAAAAATGGATATTTTGGAAAGGACATGGAATGTTCTTGTACCAGTGGCTGCAGTGCCACCGAGCAGGGTCCCTGCAGCCCCTGGGACACATCCCAGTTCCCCTGCTCCGTGCTGGGATGAGCTGGGATTGCTGCTGGAACATCCCAGTTCCCCTTTTCTGTGCTGGGATGAGCTGGGATTGCTGCTGGAACATCCCAGTTCCCATTTTCCATGCTGGGATGAACTGGGATTGCTGCTGGAACATCCCAGTTCCCTTGCTCCGTGCTGGGATTGCTGCTGGAACATCCCAGTTCCCCTGCTCCGTGCTGGGATGAGCTGGGATCGCTGCTGGAACATCCCAGTTCCCCTTTTCCGTGCTGGGATGAACTGGGATCGCTGCCGGGCTGTGTCCCCTGCCCTGGGGGGTGACAGGGATGCCCCCAGACAGTCCCTGCCAGCACAGCACTCGCCCCAAATCTCTGTCCCTCTCCCCTGGGAGCTGCTCCAGCCTCTCCAAACCCCACCCCTGCATCCCCCCCCTCCTGCCGACAGGACAGCGCGGGGTTAAGGAGCCCCATAGCGGGAGGGAGGGTTCATGAATATTAACAGCTCCTAGTGCCTCGGTGTCCATCGTGTGGCTGCTTGTGAGAGGCTGCTGGAAATATATGGGATGGAGACAGGGCATTGATTCATTCCAGGATGAGGGGGGTCGCCCTAATGTGCTCCAAACAGCTTTTAAATAATGACTGCCGAGGAATTAAGACCAGTTTAATCCGACTAAATAATACTCCTAATGATAAACCATTAAAATCAAGTTGCCTTTTAGATTCTAGCAATTGTATCAGACAAGGTGATTACACTCACCATCAGTATTGATAATCATTAAAATAGATTAAACCATGGACTGAGAAATGAGAGATGCTGGGTGACTCTGGCAGAAACGCTGCCTTGACTTTCCAGCAGGGCCCCTCCTGCTCCCTGGGGATTCAGGGACCAGGCAGAGCTCTCCATGAGCCCCACAATGAGCAGCTCCCAAAACAGCACATTTTATCTCCAAATGTCTTTGGAGGGTGCTGCAGACAGCAGGAGGGATGAGGATTGTGTGTCTTGCCTTGGTCCAGCCTCTCCTGCCTGGAGCTCAGCCCCTGATCTGCTGGAGGAAATTTTCCAGGCTGGGAACACATCCAGAGGGAATGGCCCTCACTGGGAACTGAGCTTGGATTTTTTCAGCAGAGGTTTCTCCTCTTGAAGGAAGTTCCTGTGGCCCCAAGTGACTCTGAGGAAGTTGAATATTGGGAGCTGGCCACGAGCAGAGCCTCAGACTCTGGCTGGCTGTGGCTGGGCAGGAGATGTCCCCAAAGGCAGCAGCCCACGGGCTCAGAACCACATGGGTTTGAGGCCCCTTCCAACCCCAACCATTCCTGTGACAATGGGAAGGACCAGGAGCAGCCCAGGCAGGGGGGAGAGGAGGAACCACCTCCTCAGGACTGATCTTTTCTTGCCACAGGCAAAATTCTGCCCTGTGGGCCAGCCAGACTCCCAGAGCTTGATGATAAAAATCCCCTCCACACCAATGAGAGAAGCTGTTCTGTGAGTGGGTGATGCAGAAAACTGTGGGCACGCTGGAGAAGGAATTTCTCAATATTCCAAAAGACTCGTTGGAAATGAATCCTCCCCCTCCAGTGCCCCCTGTGAGCCCTCATCCCTCTGAGGGCTCTAACTCAGCCTGGAGTGTTTGGGGGGCTCCAGGGCAGCGTGGCTGCTGCTCTGCCCTGGGAATATTGATATGGAGCACTCACTTGTCTGTGCCTTCAATTGCAAAGGGCTTTTTCAAATTGATTACTGGTCTGGCTCAAGTTATTGGATGACCCTGTAAATACAGAGCGAGGATGGGCGTTTTATGATGTCTGACTTCCCTACAATATTTTTTTATTAAGTAAACGGTAATGGAAATATTGGGTTTTCATTCCTCGCTTGCTCCTTTTCCAACAAGTGCCAGTAAATCAAAGTTGCAAAGAGCTGCTCCGTGCTGGCAGAGCTGACAGAGCCTGGTGGGCACTCATTTTGGAGATGATATCCCCTTATTTCTAGGCACTCAGCAGACTTCAGCGCTGATGTATTGACACTCCCAGCTTTCAGGTCAAGGAAATAGTGCAGGAAAGCATTTCCAGCAGAGAAATGCCCATATTTTAAAGGAAGGACTGCCCGTGGTAGTGACGCCGATTTGCTGAGGCACAAAAATGCCACGCTTAGAAAGCAAGGAAGTATTTCTTCCTTTATCCTTCCAACATCCATGCCTGGCTGTCTCCATATCCATCAGGCACTTTGGGTAGCACAGAACCCTTGTGAGCCTCTGGGCCCAGGGCCAGGCTCTCCCATCACACATCTGAGCACCCATAGCCAGGCAATTGGTCTTTTTTGGGGCACTTTGATCCCTTCTGGGGTGTTTTGATTCCACCAGGGGCATTTTGATCCCTTCTGGGATGGTTTGATATCACCAAGGGCATTCTGATCCCTTCTGGGTTGGTTTGATTCCACTGGGGGTATTTTGATCTCTTCTTGGGTGGTTTGGTTCCACCAGGGGCATTTTGATCCCTTCTGGGGTGGGGGTTCATTCAGGTTGGCCCAGGACAAATAAATGCATGGAGCCATCGATATCCAAGCAGTTCCACAATCATTAATTCAGGGGTGAGTCCTGCAGTCTCCTCATATCCGATCAGATGTTCCCCTCGTACCTGATCAAATCCCGTTCCTTTTAAGTGATTCGTTTCTAACCCGAGGGCAGCCGGCCGGGCTCAGCTCGGTGTCTTTAGGACCGCGCCCTGTCCCGCCCTCCAGCCGGGATTCCCGGGACACTGCGGGCTCCGGGATGCCGGGACTGCCGGGACATCGCTGCTGCTCTGCTGGGGGAGCTGCGAGCCCGCATCCCGCACGATATCCCACATCCCATCCCGCATCCCACATCCCATCCCGCATCCCGCACGATATCCCACATCCCATCCCGCCTCCCGCATCCCACATCCCATCCCGCATCCCGCATGATATCCCACATCCCACATCCCATCCCGCATCCCACATCACATCCTGCATCCCACATCCCACATCACATCCCACATCCCATCCCATCCCGCATCCCACAGCCCATCCCGCATCCTGCATCCCGCATCCCACATCACATCCCATATCCCACATCACATTCTGCATCCCACATCACATCCTGCATCACACCCCGCATGCCATCACATCTCACATCACATCCCGCATCCCACATCACATCCTGCATCCCACATCCCACATCACATCCTACATCCCATCCCATCCCGCATCCCATAGCCCATCCCGCATCCCGCATCCCATCCCGCATCCCACATGATATCCCACATCCCACATCACATCCCTCATCCCACGTGATATCCCACATCCCACATCACATCCTGCATCCCATCCCGCATCCCGCATCCCACATCCCACATCACATCCCATATCCCACATCTCACCCCACATCCCATCCCAATCCCATCCGCCCCCCGTGGCTGCCGGAGCCGCTCCCAGCAGATGGAGCAGTTGCTGTTCCAGCGCTGCCGAGCCGTGAATCCCGAACTCTGCGGCGCTCGGCTCCGCACGGAGCCGCTGCTCCTGCTCTGCTCCCGCCTGGAAATCTGCCACGGCACGAGAACCAAACTGCAGCCGTGCTGCTTTAGTCCTTCACTCCTTTATTCCTTCACTCCTTTATTCCTTTATTCCTTCACTTCTCTGGTTTTAGCAGCCTCTGCTGCCCCAGCGTGTCCAAGCCGTGCCCGTCATTTCCCAGCTGTGCCAGGGAAATTTTTCAGCTTGGCACAGAGCCGCTGCTCTTTTGGCAAACTTTTCACCTGGTTTGGCCAAAATGTCAAACAGGTGATCAAAGATCAGGCAAGACTTGACAGTGAGACGTGCTCCAGGTGTGGATTTGGGGTTTTATCCTAAGGGGGAGCAAGGGATGCCCCGGCTGTTCCACATTGAACAATTCCCTGAGTCTGTTCCTTTTTCCTATTGCTTTAAAAAGAAATTTAAAAAAGAAATCCCACCCCACCCTGCACATTGCCATGGAGGGTGATGCCCTCTCCCTGTGTGCTGCTACTTCTGTGATAACCACAAGAGTTAAAACTTCAGATCTTTCCATCTGCTCTGCTGGAGCTGAACCTTGGGGTCCAGGTACCCCCAGAATTTGGAAGGCCCAGCCAGAGCTCCAGATGTTGCAGTTTGGAGCTGGCTCTGATCTGGTGAAACACAAAGATTTGATTTATTATTGCAGCATTCGTCTGCACATCGAAAATAAGATTGTGTTACATAATCAGATCTCATTTGTTATTTATTGCTTTCTCTCCCGGCACACATGTGGATGTTTCTCCCTCTCTCCTGGTGGATAATCCCTGTGGTTTTCCTGCTGGGGCTGTGGGAGGTGCTGTGGGATGGGTGGGGAGCCAGGGGCTGGAGGGTTGAAGTTTTTCCAAAGAAAACCAACATCTTTTGCCTGTTTGTGCCTACAGAACTGCAGGAACTTCTGCAAAGGGCGAGTTCAGGGGCCATGGCTTGTCCTGGGAGGCGAAATGCTTGGATATCGAGCTGACACCCTACAAAAAACACCCCAAAAATGCTGCTGACACCAAATCCCACCACTGCTTGTGCAGATAACCCTCCTGCTGCCTTTTCCTGGCAGTGGAAGTGCAGGCAGGGCAGGCAGAGTCACCCCAGTCCTTGTGGGTCCCTCCCAGCTCAGGATGTTTGGTGGTTCTGGGACTCTTCTGTCCCACAGAACATCCCACTGAGCTGAGCCCATCCAAACCCTGGGTAAAATCCACATCTCCCTGATTGGAAGTGAGATTTAGGGTTTAGAAACAGTGTGAGGTGAAAGGGCTTGGGAAGGGCTCTGCACTGCCCCAAAACCTCAGAGCACTCAGAATAGATTCTGAAATCTCATCCAGATGCAGCAATTCCTTCCTCCCAGTCTCCCCCATGCCCACACGTATCAGTTCCATCTCCCAAACCACAACAGACAAATGATTTGTGTTTTGGATCCCCACAGCCAATTTAACACGACCCTGGCAGTGCTGGCGCTGCAAGAATTTGCCCCAAGCACAAAGCTGGAGACAGGTTTGATTTTAAACCCTCTTTATCCAATATTCCATTTCATACTTAAAAGCAGGTGTATGATGGGGATGTAATAAATGTTGATCTTCTCGCTCCAACTCTCTGCTAATGTGATTTTTGGTGCTGAATCTGAATTCTTGTATTTTTATGTAAAAGTGCTGTCACAAACCCCAGCAAGTTTTCAGTGTGATGAGACCCTTAGAAAAGGGGGGGGGGATTTTTGTTGTGTTGTAGTTTCTGATGTCTTCTGCAAAGGAGATCCTTAGGACAGGAACAGCTCTGGCTGCCAGTGTTGGGAACCACTTGGACCCTCATGGGATGCAGGGACAGTGATGGAAAACCTCCTCAGCTTCTTGGCAGCTGCCTGGGTTTGTCCTGCCTTTGCTTCATGCTCCTCTGAGGTTTTTCAGTTTCAACCAGCCTGTGTCCCTCACACTTTTCCTGCCAGCCCAGCACTGCTTGTCTCAACTCTGGTGTCCTCAGGGTGACAGCCAGGGGCACAGGGACACTTTCCTCTCATGCAAAACCCCCCAGGAATGCTGTCCTGGCTCTGGCTGCTGCACAGCACAAGGGGTTCTCACTGCCAGTCCCAAAGGTGAAGCTGTTGGTGAATGCTTGATCATTCCTCTCAGCCCAAATTAATTAAATGACACTGGATCTGTTGTATAAATAAATGGGAATTGTTTAATGTGGTGGAGTGTACACAGTGATTATAATGTGTGATCTGCCAGGGCAAATCTGGGAAATTTGCTGGGGTGGGGAGGGAGCTCCCCTGCTTTTCCCTACATCCCTGAGTGAAGAGGAAATCTGCAGTAACCCAGGGTGACTTCACAGCCAACATGACAGATGGAAAACCCGGACCCATGTAAAACGTTGTAAGCACCAGCTGCACGTGACCACCCTTCATCCAAAACATGTGTGCATCTCCAGCATTCCCTGCACAGCATTCCCTGCACAGCACAGCATTCCCTGCACCAGAATTCCCTGCACAGCATTTCCTGCACCAGAATTCCCTGAACAGCATTCCCTGCACAGCATCCCCTGCACAGCATCCCCTGCACAGCATTCCCTGCACCAGAATTCCCTGCACTGCATTCCCTGCACTGCATTCCCTGCACAGCATTCCCTGCACCAGAATTCCCTGCACAGCATTTCCTGCACCAGCATTCCCTGCACAGCATTCCCTGCACCAGAAT
>JAOTQZ010000480.1:24012252-24027259 GCA_026546895.1 Pogonocichla stellata | reverse complement strand
CCTTCTCCTTCTCCTTCTCCTTCTCCTTCTCCTTCTCCTTCTCCTTCTCCTTCTCCTTCTCCTTCTCCTTCTCCTTCATATCAGTATTTTTAATCTCCAGCCTTCCCTCTCCTCCTGCCCATTTCCAACCCCCAGAACATTTCTGTGCCTCTTTGGATCTGTCCCTGCCTGGTCTTTTCTGAGTTTCCAGGAGACAGGCCCCAGGTAATTCGTGGGCTAATGGGGCCCTTTGCTGTTAGGACTGGCAGATGAAATGCTGCAATATCTTTGCAAAATAAAAAGAAAGGAGAAAATCAGATTCTTAACTGAGCAAGGGGAGCCAGGTGTGCAGGAACAGCTCTGTTTCCCCCTTGGATCTTCCATCCCAAGAAGGGTGCAGGCTGTACATGGGATTTACGTGCTGCCTTTTGTTTTGGTGTTGATTTATTTATGCTGAGGCTCTGAACTGAGAGGCTGCAAAGTGCCTGCTGAATGCCATTCAGATAAATCACTGCTGGTATTTATTGTATTCCTTGCTGGACTGGTGTTGCACACACTGATATAAAAAAAAATGGACGGGAAATCAATGTGGCTCAGTGTAAAATATCTTGACTATAAAGATTTTTCAGATCTATCAAACACACAGTGTGTTTGCTGTGTCTGGAGGCCGTTCCCTTGACATGGGCATTGTACTAATTGTCCAAGTATTTGATTTAATTTGCCGTGGGAGCCAGGAGGGAGCACACAATTCCTGCCTCAGGGATTTCACTGGGAGTTTGGGGCAGGAAAATGCTCTGTACAGGGGCAGCCATGGGATAGAATCCCTTCCAGGAATCTGAGCCCAATCCAAAGCCCCCAGGGCTGTTTTCCCTTCCTTTCCCCCCACTCCCTGGTGTCTGTAGGGATGCTGCAGGACTTCTTCACACCACAGAAACCAGAACACCACAAGCTCTGTCCATGGACACTCCACAGATTTATTCTTGGCTCAGGGATGTCCTCCAGCCTGGGAAGATCCATTTCCATTTCCATTTCCATTTCCATTTCCATTTCCATTTCCATTTCCATTTCATGTTTATAACAAGTACACAAAATAAGCCTTTTCAAAGTGTTTTTCTACAACTTGTTAAAACCCTTCAAAGCCACTAAAACATAAATTGTGCTAAATCGAAAAGGAAAAAGCTAAAAAACAGAATGCCAAAATTAGAAAACCCAAAATGAAAGTGGACAGTGAAGTTCTAAACAACCACCTATCATTGTACCTGAAGGGCTTGTGCAAAGCATGTGAACAGCATAGAAGCACCAAACAAAAAATACGTAATTGAGTAAACAGTAGTCTTAAAATGCTAAAAAGTAAACAGGAAATAAATTAATTTGCTGCCCAAAAGTCCTGTTTCTCCCCCAGGGGCTCCCCTGGGAGCAGCACCCACGCCTCACTCTCCTGTTTGGATAGAAGGGAGCAGAACAATTCCAGTATTTCAAACACCACTCAAGCCCCCTGCTCTAATCACTGCCTGCCCAACCTGCCTGGGGTCACTAATGCATTCAAACATGGCTAATGCCCAGATAAGGGTGGGCTGGGGGTGAGTGACTGCACAAAGGCAACGTGGCCAAAGGCACCAGAGCCTCACGTGGGCCCAGACGCCGAATTTCGTGAGCAGCTGAACCCCCCCAGATAACCCCAGTGCTGGGAGCTGGGGCTGGGCCACCCCTGCAACTCAGCTGCCATGAACATGAACCAATTTGCAGCCCAGAACCCACTTCCATTTCCCTCCATTAATTAGACAAATTAATTAAAAGACCTCTTCGGAATCTATTCCCCATTCAAGACGAGGATGCTGCAGAGATTTTGTTAAATGCTTCAGAGAAGGCTTATTAATCCTGAAATGAATTCTATCAAGCCCTGTAAAGCACCAACTTCAAGTGCATTTGTGGAGAAGAAAGCTTTGCAAATCAGATAGGAAAGCTACAAAAGTGCTGGGTATTATCCTAATCTGGGGAGTGTTTAATTTGACACTCTTATGTCAAGATATTAGAAGAGAATGAGCAAATGGCCTGATAAATATGTACTTAAAGAATGACAATCCTCATAATCAGTTAATTTCTATTTATCTTGTGATACCCTTTTCCGCAGAAACTTGTATTAGAAAATAAATAAGATTACAGGGTAATTCTGAGAGCTGTAAAAACATAAAACACTTGTCTGCCCTTAAAGGCAGAAGTTGTGCTTTATTGTGCAGCACTTCCACGGTGATTCCATCCACTCCCAGACGTGGGATTTTCTCCTGCAGGGACTGGAACCATCAAACCCCCACTGTGAGCATCTCCCTGCAGCCCAGGGATGTGGAGCAGCCTTGGGAGAGGGATCAGAGCTTGGGGAGCTTCTTATGGCAAAGCTTGGGATTTCTTCTGCAAACCACACTGCAAAGGGGAGCACAGCCTGACTGAGGCAAGGCTTGCTTTGGGGGTCTGCTCCTGCTCCTGGGAGGGTCTGGACTCAAAATTCCTCATCAGACAGGCCAAAGAACAGCCTTAAAGGCTTCAGGGTATGACCCAGGCCTGAAACAATAGCCAGCCCAGAAGAAATGAGTTTATTATCTGCTCTAAAGGGATTTTATTGACTTGCTGGGGAAAAAAAAAAAAAGTCATATTTAATATTGAAGTATAACTTTTAAAAACAGAGATGCTGACTCTATAAAAATGTGCTCTGGAGCTGAGACCTTGACTCCAAAGCGTAATCCAGAGTTTTTTAATAGCTGTGCTATAAATCATCAAAATTAAATGTTTGCATTAGCAGCAGCCTATGCAGAGTGTGGGGATGTGTCACCAGCACAGAGCTCAGCAGCTGCACACCCTGGGGTGGTTCTGACCCAGGGAAGGGCTGTGAGTGGGGTTTGCCTCTATTTCTATGGGAGTTTTGCTGTTCCTTTGTGGAGTTTTCCCAGTATGGGGAGGCTCCCAGTTCACTGAGTCCCTGCTGGGGCTGGGTGCTATGGGGGTGAGGTGGGAGAGCAGGATGGGGAGAGGGTGAAAAAATGAGGGATTTCCCCCCATCCACACTGAGGGCACCAGGCTGGCACCACCTGGGCTCAGCCCTCCTGAGCTGTTTTCTCCCCATAATCATCACAGGAATATCATCTTTAAGCAGGAACTGGCCAGATCCCCTTCAGCAGGCTGGCCCCAGGGGGTTTGCAGCCCTGGCCTGGCTGGAGGAGGGTTTGCTGTGCTGTCCTGCACATGAACCCCTCCCCTGCACCGGAGTCCGCCCAGCCAACCTGTTAACATCCTCTCCTTCACACTCCTGCAACGAGCCAGCTGCTCTGCCTAGCAAAATACAGCTGGGGAGGTTTATAAATAGTAAATTAAGGCTTGCTGCAGCCACTCCAGCTGGGCACTGTTAGAGGAGTGAGTAATTCATCACCCCCCTTGATGTGCTGCCCACCAGCACCGCGCTGGGGACGCCTCGCTTGGCTTGGCTCAGCTCATTCAGTGCTTGAGCCTCCTCTCAGAATTAATTTTGCCAGGAGGGGAAGTGTGGGTGACAGGTCGCTCACAGAGGCTTCAGGACATCACTGCCAGGAGGGGATTCCATTAATGATTCCATCATTGCCAGGAGGGGATTCCATTAATGATCCCAGCATCGCCAGGGAGGGGATTCCATCAGTGATTCCATCGTTGCCAGGGAGGGATGGGTGCTGCAGGAGCCCCCACTCTGCCCCACTGCCCCCTTGGCCACTGCAGGGACACTTCAGGGCCGGTCCAGTGCACCCAAAGCAGCTCCATGTCTGCTGGGCAGGAGGGGCTGGAGAGATGAGCCCGGACATCTGACACATCCTCCTGCTGTGCCTCTGCTTCAGGGAGAGGGGAGAGAGGGCTTGGTCCCTCCATCTGGTGTGTGCATCAGCCCAGGGTCCCCTGGGTGTGTATCCATATCAAAACTCAATTAGAAAATGAGCCCTGCATGTGAAGGACTATTGTGTTTCAAGTATTTTTATAATTAAATCTGAGAAGGTGGGACAGGCTGTCTGTGAAGGGCCTTCACGGAACATTTCCTGGTGCATGGAGGAAGGGGGTAGGAGAGTTTATTTTATATGGTTATATCATTTTCAGTGCACAATAGGGAAAAAGTTCTCTGAGGGGTCAGGATCCCAAATGCACATCATCATCATCACCCTGCAGTGCTGCTGGTTAATTGTTTAATTCCCCCCCCAGTCACTGAGCAGAGATTTCATCCCAGGAGCTGGAGGGGTGCAAGAGGGACCAGCACCTCCATCCATGGAGCAGCCTCCAGTGGAACTGCTGCTGGAATCGCTCAGAATCTCTGAATCCCAGAATGGTTTGGATTGGAAGGGACCTTAAAGCTCATTGAGTGCCACCCTGCCATGGGGACACCTCCCACTGCCCCAGGCTGCCCGAAACCCCAGTGTCCAGCCTGGCCTTGGGCACTGCCAGGGATCCAGGGGCAGCCACAGCTGCTCTGGGAACCTGTGCCAGGGTGTGCCACCCTCCCAGAAGGGATTTCTCCCTAACATCTAATCCAAGTCTTTCTTCCTTTATATTAAGGCCATTCTCCCTTATCCTATCACTACCTGACTGTGTAAAAAGTTGCTTCCCTTCTATTTTGTAAACCCCCTTCAAGTACTGGGAACTGTGGGACTTTGGCTTTGTGCTGCTTCTCTTGAAGTCCTGCACTCAGAAGAAAAGTTACTCCCTTTCCACATCCCTGCCTGAATTATTTCCCACTTGCAGAGCTGCTACCTACAGGATATAATCATGAGCACAGTAAATCATTGTGCCATGTCAAGCTGCAAGTGGTTTTGGAGTTAGATCTGGAGCTCAAATCTGCATCTGACTGTGTATTTTATCTCAAATGTACTTTTTAATTTGTCCATCTGAAATTCTTCTAAATTTAGGAGGTATCCAGCAAGTACAGCAGAAGTTTTTCTAAGTGACTGTGGTTATTTTACTGCCAAAGTCTCTGTGAGAAATCTCAGCCCAGTGCTGGAGTTAGGGCTGAGTTCAGGACTGGGTGTCCCTTTCCTGCACCCCAGACTCTGCTCTGCCCAGCCCACAGAAACACTCAAAGATTTTTCAGCCACAAATGGTATTTCTGTTCCTTGCACAGATCCATTTAATCCCCATCATGATTTTAATAATTTTTATCTATCCATTTTTTATTCTGTTAAAAAGCCAGCGTGATGGCTCCCGTTAATCACCCGAAGGAGTGGGAGTTTTAATATTCTTCAGAGCAGGTGAATATTGGATGTGCAGATGTCACCTCCTTTGGTGGCTCTGTGATGGGGACACTGTGACAGCACAGGGCAGTGGGGAGGGGACGGGAGGCACAGCTCAGTGCTGTCCTTGAGCTCCCCTTGCTGAGGGGTGGCAGGAGGGGGATAAGGAGGACTTGGCCAGGCTGATGCGGGAAGAGAACAATTCAGGGCCCAAAATGAGACGTCTTGGCGTTTTCTGGGCTGGCTCCCTGGAGCCTGGCTTGGAGGCTGGGCTGGCTGAGCCATGATCCAGCTGCCAAGGCTGCCAAGGCTCCACACTGGAGCGTCGCTGCGCTCACATTCACGCCTCGGAGTTTGCATTGTCTCAGAAAATAATCCCCGCTCCATAATTCCCCTGTAGTTCTGCACATGAGGGTCTTTCCTGCCCAGACAGGGGATGGGAAATGGAAATGGGAAATGGGAAAAATGAGAAATGGAAATGGGAAATGGATGGGAAAAGGGAAATGGAAATGGGAAATGAGAAATGGGAAATGGGAAATGGGAAATGGAAATGGAAATGGAAATGGAAATGGGAAATGGAAATGGGAAATGGAAATGGGAAATGGGAAATGGGAAATGGAAATGGGAAATGGGAAGTGGGAAATGGGAAATGGGAAGTGGGAAGTGGGAAATGGAAAATGGGAAGTGGGAAGTGGGAAATGGGAAATGAGAAATGGGAAGTGGGAAATGGGAAATGGGAAATGGAAATGGGAAATGGGAATGGGAAATGGGAATGGGAAGTGGGAAATGGGAAATGGAAATGGGAAATGGGAATGGGAAATGGGAATGGGAAGTGGGAAATGGGAAATGGGAAATGGGAAGGCAGCAGAAGCTCTTCCACAGTCAGTGATCCCAAAGTGCGTTGTGCCGGACGCGGAGCGTGGCTCTGCCAGCACCAAACCCACAGGCCATGGAGACCACAGGTCATCGTGGCTGAATTAAAAAAATAACATCCTGGCAGAAGGGACTGTCTTCAAAGCACAAAGGCCAGAAAGAACAATTGTATTAAACTGCATTCATGAATTCATAATAAAGTTCAATTTGCCGACATTTGTCATGTGACTTAAAATTAAATTGAGTTTTTAGTGCAAAAGAAAAGGGTTTTGTGCTTTTTTGAAAATAATGCAAAATCTTTCATGCCGTTCACAAATCATTTGTATTAGCACCAGTGTATACAGATTAATTTATTTATTTTCATTAAATCGTTGCTGCTTCCCATTGTTCCATTATCCTCGGGGACAATCCTTATTCTTTCATTAATTTTTAAGAGCTGAAGACTCACATAGAAAAATAACAGACTTAAAAGACACAGTGGCTTTAATTGTATTTGGGTTTGGAGTGCTGGAAGGAGTTAAAAACCACGAGCTGCAGGAGGTCATTGTGGTGGTGATGGCATTGACCATGGCATCGATGTTGACGTTGGTATTGATTTGGCATTGGTGTTGGCTTTGTTTTTGGTGTTAATTTTGGCGATGGTGTTGGTGTTGGCTTTGCTTTTGGTGTTAATTTTGCAATTGGTGTTTATTCTGGCGGTGGTATTGCTGTTGGCTGTGGTTTTGATTTCGCCATTGTTTTTGGTGTTGGTGTTGGTTTTGGTGTTGATTTTGATGTTGGTGTTAGCTTTGCTTTTGGTGTCAGTTTTGGTGTTGGTGTTGGTTTCGGTGTTGATTTTGCCGTTGTTTTTGGGGTTGGCTTTGGTTTTGGTGTTGGTGTTGATTTTGGCATTGGTGTTGGCTTTGGTGTTGATTTTGCCATTGGCTTTGGTTTTGGTGTTGATTTTGCCATTGGTGTTGATTCTGGCAGTGATATTGGTGTTGGCTTTGGTTTTGGTGTTGATTTTGCCATTGGTTTTGGTGCTGTCTTTGGTTTTGGTGTTGATTTTGCCATTGGTGTTGATTCTGGCTTTGGTGTTGACATTGGCATTGGAATTGATGCTGATGCTGGTGTTGACATTGGCATTGATGTTGGTGTTGACATTGGCATTGATGTCAGTGTTGGCCCATCAGGACAGGACCCAGGAAACAGAGAGGCACCAAAACAGAGACTCCATCCCCTGAGAGCTGGCCTGTCAGAGGGAGACCGGCAGCCAACCCTCCTCCCCACCAACACCCACATGGAAATCATGCAAACCCAAGCCCTGTGGGCACTGCACAAACAGCGTGCAGGCCTGGAGCAGGAGCTGCTCACTGGGAGCCATCACCCCGTGCAGGATACAGAGCAAATCCAGCCCAGCTTCCCCGGCCGCCCCCGCCGAGCCGCTCCTTATCAGCGCCGTTTGTGCGCCCGCCGAAAATAATCATCTGTGAATGGAGCCCTAATTACATTAGAGCTAATCCATTTTCCTCTCTGAAGCTGGTAGTCAACAGTTTATTCTCTCACCTCCGAGATGAAACCGAATGTCAATTTTGGAGATAACATTGACGTGAACTTATGTATCAGGCAAGTAGACAAATACCATTATAATCATTTATAATCCTTTAAAGCTGTGACTGAGAAGTGGCATTTGGACTGGATTTAAACTTGGCGTTGTCCGTGCGGAAGATTAACCGCTCCATAAGACTTTGATTTCGGAATATTGCCCATTAGAGAGTTTTGACATAGGAAATTGAAGTATTATATATAGTTTTAACGTGGTTAACAGAGTCTGACACAAACAATAACATTCCAACTTCAGTTAATTCTTTCGCATCCCATTTTTCCCAGCAGGGAAAACTCTGCTGTCTTCCAAAAGCACCCCAGCAGGACTTTGAAGATTATTCCTGATGGATGGGAATTGCACATCCCCAGTTTGTCCCTGCTGCTGCCGATCGCTATCGATGCTCTCTGGGAGCTGCTCTGCATCAGCCAACTCTGTGCAGCAAGCCCCGGCCTCTAGGGCCAACACCAGTCAAAAAAAATCATAAAATCATGGAATTGTATAGGTTGGAAAAATCTGAGATCGAGTTCAACCATTCCCCCAGTGCTGCCAAGGCCACCACTAACCCATGTCCCCGAGTGCCACATGCCCAGGGCTGTCAAATCCCTCCACGGATGGCGACTCCACCACTGCCCTGGGCAGCTGTGCCAGGCTGGACAATCCTTTCCTTGGAAATTTTCCATGGATGGAGAAAAGAAATGGCCAGAGTGCTGCAATGCTTAGAGCTCATCCTTCCCAAATGCTCTGCAGAGGGTGATGGCAGAAGCCAGTGCTGACTGCTGACAAAGGAATGGATCTTACCCAGTGCCACTGGATTTTCTTGCTGATTTTGTACTAAAACTACAAGTTCCAGACATTGCCCGTGCAGAGGTAAAGAGCCAAACCCCAGCAGGGAATGGTGCTGTGGCCTTGCTGGATGCTCCCAGCCCTGCAGCTGCTCCAGGGAAAATGAACACCAGGAGCTTCCAGGAGGAAATTAGTGATTAGTGTTTAACACTTTTACTGCCACTCATTCCTCAGTATCAGAAGCAGCTTAGGAGGGGTATAAAGGAGATTTCAGTGGTGTCTGCTAGATGAGGAGAAGGCAAGAAGGGAGGGTGGCCAAGGGAGAGGTGGAAATGCCCAGTTGCTCTGGGTTAGATGTTCTCCAAGGCACAGGGTGTGCCAGGCTGCTGTGGGCTTTTGGTGTGGGCTGGGCCCTCTCCAACCTTGGAAAAGCTTGAGGTGCTTTCCATGTGCCATTCACGGATCGTGCCCTGATGTGAGGCCTCTCCTTTTACCACAGGAGGGATGTGAGTGCCTGTGAGCAGGTCCCAGGGGAGCAGGAGTGCCCAGCCATGGTTGGGCAGGGAAGTTTGGGGCTCTGGAGGAGGCCGGGGGGGAATGAACCACCCAGGGCTGCCCCCACGTTCCCCCTGGGTCCCCAGCCTGGAGAACTGGGTGTCTGTTGGAGGCACATTCCAGCCCATGCACACATCTTGCTGTCATCTGGGTTCAATCTAGGGATAAATGGGCTCCAGAAGTTTTGGAATATTTGTATAAGACCACAACGCTTCTTATCAAAACATTTCCCATTATTATTTTCCACTCTTCCCTCCATCCCCAGCTACCTCCTCCTTCCCTTCGGTGCCCAGCCATGCCCCAGCCATTAGCAGTGCTATCATTTTTTCTCTCCATATGGGAAGCAGAGCAGAGCTTTCCTCTAAAGAGGGCAGCCCAAATCCTCCTGGGGCTCCCAACCCACCCTCCATCTGCGGTCACACGAGTGTTTCCTCCCGGGCATTATCCCTGGAAATGAAAGAATGTGAACACGCCAGGCTCATTTGTTTTGTGTGTTTAATTTCGGCCTAGGTTTGTGTAAGTACTTATCGTCTTCTCCTCGGGAGATAATCCAAGACAAATGTGCAGCTCTAACAAATGGGGCTGCCTCCTGAAAACTCCCTGGAATGAATTGGGATGGAGGAGCAGGGCTGGAGCTTGGGAGAAGGGATGCTCCCAGGAAAAACAGAAAGTTATGAGCACAGCTCGAATCAGCACGACCCCGTCATCAATATTCATAGAGCCCAGACAAAACATTTCGTGTTGGAGCTGCTCATAAATCAGAGGGAGAAGAAGGGGGAAAGGGAAGAGGTGAGGAGAAAGGGGGAGATAGAAAGGAAGGAATGGCTGGGGGATGAGGGGATGGCGAGGGGGGACTCGGCTCATTCAGGGTAACATCTGCTCCCTCTGAAGTGGAACCACCTGTTAGTTTATTAAACTGTGCAATTAATTTATGTGGAAGGCAGGGAAGGCTACATCTCATCCAAACCTTCTTTTCTAGCCTCTTCCTCCAAAAGGGAGCTGGGTAAAACTGTGCAGGGCCCCATTGCTTCCACAGGGAATGAGGGACAGTCCCCAGCATGTCCCCCCAGGGTGCTCTCATGGCTGGGAGCCAACAGAATCCCAAAATCCCTCTGGTTGGAAAAGCTCCTCAAGATCAAATCCAACCATTGCCCCAGCAGTGCCAAGAGCACTGCCCCATGTCCCCAAGTGCCACATGCACAGGGCTGCTAAACCACTGCCCTGTTCCAGGCCTTGACAACCCTCTCCATGAAAAAACCTTCCCTAAAATCCAACCTGAACCTCCCCTAGTGCACCTTGAGGTTGTTTCTTGTCCTGTCAATTGTTCCCTCAGAGGACAACTCGACCCCCTCCTGGCTTTAACCTCCTTCAGGTGGAGGGTGAGGATCACAGAGCATCTCTGCAAGGAACCTCATCATCCTGAGCAGGCAAACAGGGGCTGCAAACCCCTGCTCGAACACATCCCAAAGGCTTGTCTCCAAAATCCTGCAGCAAGAGGGGAAAGGAGTGTCCAGGAGAGGCTTTGCACCAGCTCTCCACCACTTAGCCATGTCTAAACACTTGAATTTTTCATTATCAAAAAAAAAAGAGAAAAGAATAAAAACCCCAAAGATTTTCAATAATTTATTTCAGGCATCTATTTTGGAACGAGTCCCAATGTCTCCTTCCTGCAAGTCCCGACCAGAGGAGGGCTCAGAGCCCCCAGGGGGTCCTGGCCCTTCCCAGCTCGCAGGATTGGGCTCCAATTAAGTGCAATGCTCTCCAGATTTGGTTCCCATTATTGTCTTCCCTCGGCATGACCGACCAGAGCACTCAAATTGGAAAGGCCCCAGAATCTTCAGTCTCCTAAAATATTTTTAATAACGTTGAGAGCAATTTTCCTTAGAGCATGTAAGGATTTCAGCAGAGGAGCCAACTTTCCCAGAGGAATGATCCAATTACGAGCACTGGATGCTCTTGTCAATCTCTCCCTCAGGGACGTGGAAAATCAAAATTATGATTTATTTTTTCGAATGTGACAGCGAGCGTAAAGGCAGAAATCTAAACCATGCCCTTATCTCCCCATGCACCCCCAGCTCCCTCTCTGATAAAGTCAGCTAAAAATACCCAACCCTCCTGAAGTTCTGCTCTAATGACAGCACAGGCAGGACCCAGGGAGCAGCTGAATGATGACTTTTTAATGGTGACCTTTGCATGTAAAAATTGAGTCAAAATTACTCCGCTGCTCGCTAATGCAATGAGGGGAATGTGGTTTGAACCCCGTGGTTTGTGCTCAGTGACAAAGGGGGGAGAGGCACCAGCAGGCCCCAAAAGCTAAAAATAGCTCCCACAGGGGAGGAGGTGGGGGAGTGAGTGAGGAATTGGCTGGGTTTTGCTCAGGAGGCTGTGGGTGAGGTCCCCAGGGTGCTGAACGTGGGCTCTGCCAACTGGGATGGGATCAAAATGGCACCAAGGGACATTCTAACTGGGATGGGATCCCAGTGGGCACCATGAGCTGTGCCAATGAGGATGGGATCCCAATGGGCACCATGGGACATTCCAACTGGGATGGGATCCCAATGGGCACCATGGGCTGTGCTAACAGGGATGGGATCCCAATGGTCCTTTCTAACTGGGATGGGATCCCAATGGGCACCATGGGCTGTGCCAATGAGGATGGGATCCCAATGGGCACCACGGGCTGTGCCAGCAGGGATGGGATCCCAATGGTCCTTTCTAACTGGGATGGGATCCCAATGGGCTCCATGGGCTGTGCCAGCAGGGATGGGAACCCAATGGGCTCCATGGGCTGTGCCAGCAGGAATCCAAATGGGCACAACTGGGACAGCACCCCCACGACCTCCCTTGCATTCCAGCTCCCTGCAGCCCCTGCTCTGCCCAGCCAGCCCTGTGTGGGGCAGCCTGGGGGTGCAGCTGGGCCCTGCATTGTGCAGGGAAGGAGCTGCCTTTGTCTGGCGGGCAGCAGGGAGCCTTTGTCCCCACGGGGCCGCCTGGCTCCCGGGGCTGAGCAGCGAGATCAAGGCGGGGGCACTGGGATGTGCAGCCACCCGCTCCCCCTTAGAAGTTGTTGTTGCTATGGGGTCTATTGTTGGCAGCTTTCCCCCGGTGCTTTACATCCTGCACCTTGCTTTTCACTGGGTGAACAATAATGCAAACTCTTTTTGCTCCTGGAGTTGCCTTTTCACAGTTCCCCCCCGCTTTTGCAACCTATAATGAGTGATAACTCTAAAGAACAGCACAATTCTTGGAGGGATCCCCCCCCCCCGCAGCTCACACTGTGCTGCTGGCTGGGTTATTCTGCCTGAGAAGCCCAGGAAAATCTGCATATTTGGGGATGTATTAATTACCCAGTGTGATGTGTCTAACTCTGCAAAGATTGTCTCTGGCTAATGAAGCTGTCAGGGCAGGCTGGGCTCTGATGCTGCCCTGCCCAGCTCCTGCTCTTCCCAGCCCCAGCAGCACAGGAGCAGGGTCCAGCCCTGGCTGCTCCCATCAGAACCACAACTGGTCCATCCTCCAGCACTTCTGGATGGCCTCAGCAAAAAAAAAAACCAGCTGGAAATCAAAACTGTTGGGTCTCATCCATTAATCCTTGAGGTTGAACCTGGAACAGGAGGAACCAGAGCTTTGATCCTTTCAGGGTGTGACCTGCAGATCCTCTGGGTGCTCCTGCAGGGCTCTGGGGAAGACACATGGATTGAATTTGATGCTGTGCCAGGGACAGGAGCAGGATCCCTTGCCTCGTGCCAGAGGGCAGAGGATGGGCAGGTCCCTGCACCAACACCCCCCTCATTTCCTATGTCCTATGGTCAGGTTCCCATCCCTGTTCCAGCAGTGGGGAAACATCCTGAGGAGCTGGTCCTGCTCCTGAGAAACCTCAACCCCATCCTCGGGAATCTGGCTTTCATGAAACCCATTGTAAGGGATGAATAACCCCATGTTCAGAGCAATTTTCCATGACAGGAGGTATCTTTCCTTTTACAGACTGGGCTCCCTCAGCTCAAACCCAAGCTGTAGAACTCCTTAAATGGAAATTGATATTCTTGTTTAAATAAATTATTTTATTGGTTTAAGAATTCCTAATGATGAGGAGCAGGAGGGCTGCTGGAGCGTGTGCCAGATCGTCTGCTTCCCTAATGACAAATGTTTGAATTAAAATAATTCTAATTAAATGGATGTCAAAAAAATGTTTCAGTTCGAAACACACTTCACAGCCTCACATCACATCCTATCAGGCAGTGGAGCACATGACAAAACACAAAATAAACTGAGACCTTTATGCAGATATTCCTCAAAGGGCAGCAGTGATTCCCAGCGGGCTGTGCCGTGCTGCTGGCAGCCAGAGGGGTGGCAGGGCCAGCAGCCACCTGCACCAAACCAAAGCCATTTTTGGGGCTTTGATAACTCTGACAGCATGTAGGGCTTCAGCTCTCCTGCAGGAGATGAGAGTCTTCACTCTCACCCAGCACACACAGAGCCAGAGACCAAGGTTTGTTCTCCTCTACCCACGGTGGTTTTAAGGGTTGGATTTGGATTTCTGCTTTGGAGTGGTGGCCTGGGATCATGGAATCATCAACTGGTTTGAGTTGGGAGGGACATTAAAGCCCTGCCATGGGCAGGGACACCTCCCACTATCCAGGTTGCTCCAAGTCCATCCAGCCTGGCCTTGGACACTGCCAGGGGTGGGGCAGACACAGCTTTTTGTGATGCAGGACAAACTGGGAGCAAACTGCAGCCAGGTTCAGTGGCTCTGTGTGCTCAGGAATGCTGCAGAAGGGGAAAGGGGGGAGTGAGGAACACCAGCAGCATCCCCAGGACAGCTCTGAGCCCCACTCTCTGACCCCAAAGTGATGTAATAGGATTTGAGGCCATTTATCATTTTCTCCATCTGACCCTTTTAATTTCCCATCCCAGGAGTGTTTCCAGGGGATCCCCAGCCCCTCAGGGCTGCAGGTGAACCTGGCAGGATCCCATGAGATCCCCCATCCTCTATCCCACATCCCACACAAGTCAGGGCTGCTCTGCCAGCAGGGCCAAACACTGTAATTGGATCTTAATTACACAGCTCTGCGAGAGGTTATTTTTATTTCTTTGTTTGTTAATGCAATTATTTAGCTGCCCTATTTTAGCCTTGACCTTGCAGGAAGAGGGTATTTTCCAGTCAGCATAATGCTTTATCTTTGAAAGCTCCAATCAATAAGGATAATTAATGATGCCTGCTGCAATGATAGCCTCAGCAATCATTATCCCACATTAATCCCTGCAGTCAGCCTGGGGTCAAGGCCATCTAAATCATTCACCTGGGGGTGGAGAAATTCAAATAATTTACCCATTTAAATCCAAGCAAACAAATCCCACTGTATTTTTCTGAGCTGTTTGGGAGAGGCTGCAGCCTGTTGCAGCTGTAGGTTTGCAGGAGCTGTGGATCCTCCTTGCAGGAATCCAGGTGCCCTGGGAGCTGGGTATGAGCACAAACTGCAAAGCCACTGATCTGTTTTTCTTTCTTCAGCCTGTTCTTGGCACATCTATAATCTCTTAGGGACAGTATGGGAAGGCCAAGAAAACCCACGGCACGTTCCCTCTGGAATCTGCAGCCATCCTGTGGCTGCTGTGCCCAGCTTTTTTTGATGTCCCCCGTCACAGGGATGCAGCTTTTTGACATCTCTATGCTAGGAGTGAAGATATCCCTCTGTCTGCTCCGTGCAAAGATAATTTTTGGGGTACAGCCAGCACTGGGGTCGCATCCTGGTACATCCCAATGTTCTCAGCTGGGAGAATGCTGCATCCCTTTGACCCCAAGGTGAGGAGGAGGACAAGGATCCCATCCAGCCCCGGGTGCCAGCCCCAGCCAGAACGCTCATCCTGTGCTGCTGGGAGGAAAGAGGCACCAAGGACTTTGTCAGGATATGGAAAAACCCACAAAGCCGAGCTGGTGCTATTATAGAAAGGCTGCAGAGCAACGTCCTTGGCCAAAAACCGGCTTTGCTGATAATCAATACAG
>JAOTQZ010000480.1:23999106-24012152 GCA_026546895.1 Pogonocichla stellata | reverse complement strand
CCGAGCTGGTGCTATTATAGAAAGGCTGCAGAGCAACGTCCTTGGCCAAAAACCGGCTTTGCTGATAATCAATACAGCTCTGCTGATCTACTGCTGCCTCTGGTGGCTCCTGCAGGGCTGGGTCTACAGCTGGACATGTGGCCTGCTGCCCACTGCAATGTCCACTGCTGTGTCCACCCCGATGACCACAGCAATGCCCACCACCGTGTCCTCCATGATCCCCACTGTGATTCCCACTGCAGCACCCACCACAATTCCCACCATCATGCCCATGCAATGTCCACTGTGATATCCACCCCGATGACCACAGCAATGCCCACCAAGATGTCCCCCATAATTCCCACCACGATTCCCACTGCAGCACCCACCGCAGTTCTGACCATCGTGCCCATGCAATGTCCACCATGATGTCCACCACAATGACCACAGCAATGCCCCCCAAGATGTCTTCCATGATTCCCACCACGATTCCCACCATGATTCCCACTGCAATGCCCACCACAATTCCCACCATCACGGCCATGCAATGTCCACCATGAAGTCCTCCATGATTCCCACCCTAATTCCCATGATTCCCACAGCAATGCCCACCATGATTCCCACCGTGATTCCTACTGCAATCCCACCACAATGCCCACCATGATTCCCACCAGGATGTCCACCATGATGACCACAGCAATGTCCACCACAAAGTCCTCCATGATTCCCACAGTAATTCCCACCATGATTCTCACCATGATTCCCACCACAATTCCCACCATGATTCCCACCATGATGCCCACCATGATTCCCACCATGATTCCCACCATGATTCTCACCATGGTTCCCACCATGATTCCCATCACAATTCCCACCATCATTCTCACCATGATTCCCACCATGATTCTCACCATGATTCTCACCATGATTCCCACCATGATTCCCACCATGATTCTCACCATGATTCCCACCATGGTCCCCACCAAATGCCCACCACAATTCCCACCAGGATGCCCACCACCCCGCAGGACCAGCAGTGGAATGGGGTCTCAGACTGTCCCTGTGTCCCCTCAGGGTCTCAGCCCAGCTCAGGGCTTGGTGGCCCCCAGGGTGGGTGAAGTTTGAGACGTGCCAGCCTTGAGTCCCTCTGTGGAAACAAAAGGACAATTTGGATCAGTTCTGATTTATGGCTCTGTTATGACCAAGTTTGTGTTTTCACCAAAATCCTTCTCCCCCAGCCCCTGAATTAATTCTATATTAACAGCAGCATATAATTTATATGTGGACACATCCACATATCCAATAAATTATGGCCTAACTCTATAATTCCACAGCTATAATTAATTACATTAAAGACCTCCATTTTAAGCCCACAGTTAGATAACCCTGGGAGACAATCCCGTTAGCATTTTTAATAAATACTTGTGTTTGAAGCTGTTGAACAGAGCACCTGATAACTGATAGAGCAGTGTTAACATCTGTTCCATTATTTCCACAGGACGTTGCTTTAACGTAATGCTCCTCACATAAAATATGCATTTGTTCTTGACTGTCAAGTGCCTCTATTATTTTATTAAAAAGTCAAAAAAGAATATAATCAGACTTCATAATTTATGTGTGACATTTTCATTACAGAAAACTTTATGCAAAATTGAATTCTAAAATTTAATTTCCTGTGATGTTTAAATTACTTACTATCTGGCTCCTCTCCAAACATTGTGATCACTCCAGGCCCCATATGAATTCCATTAAGGATATGTTTAGCTGCTGCCAAAATGTATGGGGTATTTTTCTATGTAATTCCAAGAATATGCTCCTTAAATTTATTTTGTGCCAGTTTAAATAGTTTCTCTCATGCAGGAAAGAAACACAAGACATTTTAACAACTGCCATGGATTTTTTGTTGTTGTTTCCCTTGGGTTTTGATGCCCATAGTGGTTCTTTGATTCTCTTAGCCAGAGGAGAATTCCCAGCAGTCTGGGAGGACTGGATGGAGACCTGAGCTTTGAGGGTGCTCTGCCACACTCTCTGTGTGCACTGGAAATTAGCACATGCAAATTAGGTGTAATGAGTGTGTGCCTGAAGGAATATGGTGGTGCTGTTTCCAAAGTCTGGGTTTGTGTTGCCCCTGCTCCATATCATCTCCCTGGGATGTCCTCAGTATCCATGTGAGGAAAAGAAAGCAAATCAGGGCCTGGAGAAGAGCAGAATGGGGAATTGTGAGGGGCTTAATAGAACTTGAGGGGTTCAGACGTAGAATCCCAGAATCATTGAAGCCCTGAATCACTGAATCCCTGAATCACAGAATCCCAGAATCCCTGAATCCCAGAATCCCAGAATCCCAGAATCCCAGAATCACTGGATCACAGAATCACTGAATGCCTGAATCCCAGAATCCCAGAATCCCAGAATCCCAGAATATCCCGAGTTGGACCCACAAGGGTCAAGCCCAACTCCTGGGCCTGGAGCAGTGGGGGGTGTGGGAGACCCCAAGGAGGGACAGGAGGATGCTCCAACCCCACCAGGATCCACAGGATGTGTGGAGTCACCCCCTCCCTGACCCCATCACCACCACGCTCCATCCCTCCCCTGCAGCAGCGTCCTCCAGCCGTGCCCATGGTTGCGGACAAATATTTGAGGAATGAAACTGGTGCCTCTGCCATCCCTGAGCTATCCCAGCTCTTCCTGGCAGCTCTCTCTAAAATCAATCTGCGTTTTGCACGGCCTCATCCCCCCGGAGCCAAGGCACTCTCAGTGCTCAGATCAATACATCCTCCCGGCCCAGCTATTGGGTTCACTTCTCTGCTGAGCACAACAAGCCAGTAAAACTCAGCCTGCCTGGGAAATACAGCCTGATCCCATGAATCTTCAGAGAAATTCAGGGAAAACCTTCAGGCGTGTTTTTGGAAACAATTCTAAACATTTTTGTTGCTGTAAAACTCCGACGTTTCACGTGCTGTGATTGATGGTGATGCAGGAGTTCCCAAAGTGAAGGTGCTCTGGCAGATTCCTGCTTCCCTCCCTTTGCCTGGGATCTGTGAGCAGCAGTCACACCCTGATGCCTGCAGTGCCTGTGGGAAGAGTGACTGGGAATGAAGAGATGCTGGGAAAGGGGAACCCTTAGACAGAGCCATGCCCGTGCCTTTCACAGTCAGCTTTGGTGTGAATCGGGGAGCTGAGCATGGTGGTGAACATCCCAGCACATCCCAGCACATCCCAGCACATCCCACATCATCCCAGCACATCCCAGTACATTCCATGTCATCCCAACACATCCCAGCACATCCCAGTACATCCTAGTACATCCCAACACATCCCACATCATCCCAGCACATCCCAGTACATTCCACGTCATCCCAGCACATCCCACGTCATCCCAGCATGTGCCAGGATGTCCCAGCAGATCCCAGTACATCCCAGTACATCTCACATCATCCCAGCACATTGCAGCACATCCCATGTCATCCCTGCATGTGCCAGGATGTCCCAGTACATCCCAGCACATCCCAGCAAGTGCCAGGATGTCCCAGTACATCCCAGCACATCCCAGCTGATCCCAGCACATCCCAGTTGATCCCAGCACATCCCAGCAGCCCCCAGTGCTCCCAGCTCATCCCAACTCTTTGTCTCTTCAGGGATGTTCAGGAAAGGCCTGAGCTCACTGATTCCAAGTCAGGGGAGAAGATCCCAACACGCCTCCCCTGCCTGGACAGATCCTCCCTGGGATTTTGCACATTCCAAGGGCGGAATCCCTTCCAGTCCCTGCTCCCTGGCCGTGTGCATCCCCCTGTGCCATCCCCCTTTGCATCTGATCCCACTGCAGGTGGGGGGAGCTGATGCTGGGAACGGGGATGTCACTGCTGGGATGAGCCCCCTCCCAACCTTCCCTGGGCACTGGGAGGCCAAACTGGTGAGTGGGAAAGCTCCCAGTGCCACTGGGTGTTCCGGTAACCGGATCCAGCCGAGCACAGAACTAATAAAGGATGCAGCCGGGCTGATGCTGGAGGGAGGCTGGGCAGGAATAGGATGACAGAGCAATATCACAGGAGGTAGGATCCTGCTGAGTCTGGAAGTGCCTGATTTATTTATATTCAGCTAAACTGAAATATTCAGAAGGAGAAAATCTTCAAGCCGGACCCTTTGACTGCCTCCTTTCAGAGGGGCCAGGGAATGATGCTCATCCTGTTCCTCTTCCATTAATTCAGGCAGCACAACTCCAATACGATTTTTTTCCCTGATACTTTGTGGTTCACAAATTGGGTGATGACAAAATGAGGTAATTTATTACCACTATGTTAATTAATTTATTATTGAACACTTGATTAACCTGCACGCTTTGCTGCCTGCTCATCTTTAGGGGTTTATAGTAAAAATATTTATTTATTCCTGGGTGTGATCTGATACCTTCATAATTCACCTGTTAATTATTGCACCCAGGGTCTTTGTTTAAGGGTTAAACACTAACGAAGGTAAAGCACATTCTCATTCTGGAGAGCTGCTTCCCTCAAAATCCACTTCCCCATTCCAGGCTCAGCCCTCCTTGTGTGAACAGATCACGCATTTATATGGAGTCCAGCATTTGTAGCCTATTTCCAATCCTTAATGGATCAGAACTGTTTAGCCAGGTTGGAATAAATATGGAGAAGTGGGTATAGAGGGTGGTCACCATTCCTGTAGGCTGCTCATGAAATAGAATCACAAAATCTCCTGAGCTGGAAGGGACCACCAGGGATCATTCAGTCCAACCAACCCCTGCCCCTGCACAGACACCCCAAAATCCCACCCTGGGCATCCCTGGTGTCCAAACTCTCCTGGAGCTCTGGCAGCCTCAGGTCTGTGCCCATTCCCTAGGCAGTGCCCAGCCTCTCTGGGGGAAGAACCTTTTCCTAAAATTCTAGTACCCAACCCAAACATCCCCTGGCACAGCTCCAGCCATTCCCTGGTTCCTGTCCCAGGGAGCAGAGGTCGCTGCCTGATGCTAGCAGACCAGGGCTGTTGGTGGATGATGGACATTTGACCCCAGAGAGAAGATGTTCCCTCGCAGGTGAAGCCCTTGGCCACCTTGGCAGCCACCGCTGGTGCTGAGGGCAGTTTTGGGGCAGATCTGGCATTTTGGGGTAGAAAACTTGAGGGGAAAAAAAGGACATCTCACAGCGCAGGCGGTAAAAATAGTATCGTGGGGAGGGAGGGAGGGGGGCTGTAATAAAAAACACGTTGGGCTGGAAATAACTTAATTCTGTCACAAACACCAGCTTAATGTATGCCCTTAAACTCGCAGCCATCTAGGTTTCCCTGCAACATCCGCCCGTATCGGGAGGATCTGCTCCATCCAGACACCGTGGTGCCTCACGCCCGCGCTCGCAGCAGCTTTTAATGAGCATTTCTCTATTTATCTCATGTCACTGCTTCCCCAGCAGCCCCGTGCCCGGCCTGGCCAGTAAAAGCCATTATCTCTATTATGCTGCCGATAGCCCATCGCTGGGATTGCTGCTCCCTAATTGCTCGAGCACCCTCCTCCTCCTCCTCCTCCTCCTCCTCCTCTCGCTGATAGATTACCCCATACTAACAGCCCCAGAGCCCAGCCCCAGCGCCAGCCGAGCCCCAGCTATTGGGCTGTGCTCTCAGGAATAAATCCTAAGCTATCAATATATAATAGAGCTAAATAATCAACAGCTCGAGACGTTGTCTGCTCCGGGAGGGCTCCGCCGCGCCGGGCACTTTTTATCGGCTATAATTAGCAGCAGGCAGAGCTGTGCCTGGCCAGGCTGTGCAGGAACGAGGACAGGTTTTATGCACGTTCAAACATGATTTAATCGGCTGCTCTGCCTGTCTCGATAATGTGCAGGGGTGTAAAAAAGTCCAGCTGGCCGGGGAACGTGTGGGAAACATAAATCCTGCGGCTCTGGAGGGAGCTCTGCCCTCGCCGCTGCAGAGGTGCCTTATTCCTGATAGCAGGGGAGCAGCCGTGGGAGAAATCCCGGGACAGGATTTGGACGGGGCTTGGAGCAGCCTGGACTAGTGGAAGGAGCCCCTGGCCACGGCAGGGAGTGGGACTGGACGGAGTTTAAGGTCCCTTCCCGTGGAAACCACTCCATGACTCTGGGATTCCAAGATTCTGGGATTCTGGGATTCCAAGATACTGGGATTCTCTGATTCCAAGATTCTGTGATTCTGTGATTCTGGGATTCAGGGATTCAGGGATTCTGGGATTCTGGGATTCTGGGATTCTGGGACTCCAAGATTTTATGATTCCAAGATTATGTGATTCTGCAATTCTGTGATTCTGGGATTCCAAGATTCTGTGATTCTGGGATTCTGTGATTCCAAGATTCTGGGATTCTGGGATTCTGTGATTCAGGGATTCTGGGATTCAGTGATTCTGTGCTCAGCCTGGGGAGCTTTGATAGGAGGGGCTTTGGATCCACTTTAGGAGGGGCTTTGCAGCCGAGAGCAGAGGATGCTGCTGGAAAACGTTCCCAGCCAAATCCGCTCGGGTACAGTAGCTGTGCACCAGCCACAGGACGGGAGGAAGGGAAGGTGCCCCAAAACAAGGCAGTAAAACTATAAAGTTAATGAGGAACCCGTGTCCTTTTTTACAGTATCACCGTTTACGACCC
This sequence comes from Pogonocichla stellata, assembly GCA_026546895.1. NCBI lineage: Eukaryota > Metazoa > Chordata > Aves > Passeriformes > Muscicapidae > Pogonocichla > Pogonocichla stellata. Next base: position 24,005,556 of record JAOTQZ010000480.1, on the reverse strand, counting down.
CCTCCTCGGGAGCCAGGCTTTCAGGGGAGCACAGCAAACGCTGTAAAATGGATGTTTAATGTAGCTGGGGGCCAAGAAAAACATTGTATAATTGTAGTAAGCAGCGTGCTAAGTAAAGTGATAGCTTTTAAAGGAGGAAATACAGCTTGGGTTTGCTGGGCTGTGCAGGCTCCAGCCTCAGATTGCCTCAATACAGTTTCCTCCTTCCACTTACAAATGTATCTCTGAGAAGATTTGGCACCAGCATCTCTGGCTTTGGAGATCAGCTGCTGACTAGCTCTGCTCTGGGAATAAATGACCTGGGACGGTCAGTCCTCGCCCACTTGCATCAAATTTGTTTTATTTTGATGTTTTTATGCCAGCAGGATCTGTCTCCCGTGCCCCAGCAGGGCTGGCAGGGCGCTGGGGCAGCGAGGGATGCTCCCTGGGATGCCCACCCCGGCTGCACCCACACTTCATTTGGCTCCTGGGGGTTCCACGGGCCCCCAGCCCACCCCAGTCCCACCAAAACCACAGTTCCAGTGCTTCCCAGCCCGTGTGATGTGGTTTGGGCTGGGTTTCTGAGGAAAAGGGCTGCAGAGGGAGGGATTTGGATTTGGTGGAGTTAAAGCCTTCTTTGTCTCCTGACACGGGTTGCTGTTGAGCCCTTGTAAATTCAAATTAAAGGGCACCTATGGCTTGGCTGGGCTTTGTAACACAGAAATTAACCTGCTGTGTGTCATCTATGTCCTCAGGAGGTGGGAAGGGGAGGGCACTGCTCAGGATTTGTGGTGTCTGTGGTGCATCTTCCCCCCTGCCCCAGCTGTCCCCCGTCACCACTGAGAGCCACGATGCCCAGCCTGGGCCATCCCCCAGGGTCTGCAGCTTCTGCTGGAAAAACTGATCACTTTTCATGTGATATTTCCTGTTCAAAGGTGATGAAGGTGTCGTTGGTAAGCTCTGGCTCAGTGAAGTGAAGGGCTGAGCCTTTCTGGTGGCAACCAGGAGATGGTAGCACTGCAGAGAACCGTGACCGAAGCACAGTCTGGTATCACAGTCACAATACTCTCAATTTGGGCAGGAAAAGCGAGATTCAAGAACAAAATACCCTCCTTGGCTCCTAATTCTGGGGCCTGTTCAAACTGAGAATAAACCCACGCACCTCTGCTTTCTGTGTGTGCACATAATGGGAAATTTCATCAGCTGCAATATTCCTGAAGACAGGACTCGTGAGATATATCACATGTAAATGGACACATCATCTGAGCAAGGCCCCATTCATCAATAGCACTTGGAAATGCAGTGGAAGATCTGATGGGATTATGTAGATCTCAACTATCCACGGGTGAATGAAATTGGGTAACCTTAGCAACCCCAGGTACGCTTGTGCAGCAATGAATCAAACGTCAGCCCGATGAGCTCTGTGCAAAATAAAGAAATAATTCTTTGAAATATTCATAACAGGCTGCAGAGTATTATTTTATAAGGCTCTGCCTGTTATGCATTTTGGAAGCCAGGTTTTAAAAGAACCAACATTAGCATTTACATCCCCCACGCTGGCATAAATGCTTATAAATAAACCCAAGATGAAACACAAGCAGCAACTGCAACAAACCAGGGCTCCTCTTCCTGCTGGTGGAAAGGGCATCTCCCACCAAGCAAATATTCCAGCTAGAGGAATGGGTCATCCACAAAGGTCTGGAACAGCACCTCCCATGATCAGGTTGGATAAAAACAAAAGTTTCACACTGTCCTTTCACTTGTGTTAAATTCATCAGGCTGCTTTAATGCCAGGGAAAAAAAAAAAAGAGTGGGAAAAGCTGAAAGTCTCCCTTAAACGTTGATGAAGTCAAGAAAATGTATGGTTTGGGGTACTTTCTACTCAGTTGTGCATATGTATTTTGGATGTCCAAAAGATAGTTTAAATATATACTGTATCTCAGTTGAAATATAGATAATTACATCTGAATTTGCAGAGAATTCCATATCCCTCTGCCCTTGGCTTGTGTTCAGCTCCAGAGAACATTCAGGCACGCTCTAGCTTTGCTCTCCACCACACTAAAGCACTGAAGTTTTCAAAGTTTTTTGTTTTTTCCCACATGGAAAGCCATCCTTTAGCCCTGGCATTGCTTGGAGACTATAGTTCTCAACCTGCAAATTTATTTTTAATTAATTAATGGCCACTGCAGTGACCTGCAGCTGTTGAGATCGCCCACTCCAGGACAAGCAACCTCTGAGCAACCTGATCCAATGGAAGGTTGGATGATCCCTGAAGGTCCTTTCTAACCCAAACTGTTCTGGGATTCCATGGTGAGGAAAAGACAGGGCATGGCCAGGATGCTCAAACACCTCCAAGCTGCCTCCTCCTCCGTGGTGCTCCCTGCAGATGTTCTAAGGTTTATCTGTGGCAAAATAACAGAATTCTGCATTGGGTTGGGTTGGAAGGGACCTTAAAAATCAACCAGTTCCAAGCCTAAGGCTGGAACAAGGTAGCTGAAGTTTTCCTTACAGCCCGAACACCAGAAGTTACGTCAACAATTCAAGAATCTCAATTTTCCTCCAGAATAATTCCTCGTACTTGTGGTCAATGCAAAACCCCAAACATATTTGACCCTTGGGCTTCAGATCCCTCTTGCTTTCCACGTCCTGAACACTGGAGAAGTCAGATTACAGCTCCCCAGTCCTCTCAGCACCACGTGCCCTGTGGAGGGCTCCAATTTCAGAGCTGAGAACACCCATTTATTTATTTTATGGCGCTTTAACCCACCCTCACTCTTAACAGGCTGGCAAGCTCTGCGCTCTGTTTCTTTATTTCCCAAGCAGCTCTTAAAGAATTAGTGTTTCCATAAATGCTTCTCGTTGCCATTAAACATTTTGGGTGGTGCTGGAGAGCTCAGCAGTGAAACCACCCAGAGAATTGCAGCGGCAGCTCTGGAGCTGCAGCCTTGCTTGTTCCAAATCACCTCCTCCGATGGCTCTCCCCAACGAGCTGGATTAATTGTTCAGGACCTATAGCACATGCTTCAGTGAAAATAAATTACTTTATTTCTATTACACCACCAGTGGCTGTGTAACTTAATTTCATTAGCTCAAACCTGTTGAGAGTGTTCAGATTTCCATGGCAGAACGCACTCGAAATGAAAAGACGCCTTCGATTCCCAATTAACAGAATCGCTCCCTTTCAAGTGAAATGAATGTTATTGAAACCAATTAGCATAGACTGGAAAATCTCTCATTAATGAGGGGAGTGTGGGTGAGTAAACAGCAATGAAAAGATGAAATTAGAGAAGAGGCTCTTCTTGTTGGCCTGAATAATTACATGCTTAGTTGCCTAATTGTCTGGTGAAAAGCCTCGCCGTGCTGGTAACAGATTGCCGTGTTCATTAGGCTGCAAAAGGCCACCTGCTGCTGAGGCTCATTTTCCTGCAGTCTATATCCACGTGTTGCTCCCCAGGGACTGCTATTTGGACACAACACTGGCTGTGAAAAGCAAATGAGCTTGCCAATATGCTGCAATATTGTGTCCTTTATGCCAAGATACAGAAGCTTAATATGTCAAATATAATGAATAAAACCAACAGCGATAACGAAGTTTATGAGGAGACTGACCTTCCAACACGGCCTGGTGCAGGAGGGCAGGCATCTCCATGCAGATGTTCCTGCCTGGCCTGGACTGCTCCAAATTACGGAGCACAAAAGAGAAATTACAACCACCACCCCTCAGACAATGGCAGGAGGAAAGCCCACAATGGCAACTGGTAAAATTGGAAACAAATGTGAAATTCCGAGCGCTAAGCAGGGCTCACGGAGCCCGGCATTGTTCCGATTTGCTCTGCTGTGGCAATAAACATCAAAGGCAGGAGGCCTCTGCTCCAGCCCTGCCTCAGATCATTCCGTGCCTTATAATTGCTGGGTTTATGGGGCTTTTAAGCCAGGCTTTATTGTGCTGTTGGCAGGGAGGAGTCACCCTGGGCACGGAGTCCAGGGGTTCTTGCTCCTCCGTGAGCCCCGGCACGTGCTGAGAGTCCGACCTGCCAAGGTGGGATGGAGCCTGCTGGAGATGGGGGCTGTGCAGGAGTGTCCAGAGAAGGGAATGGAGCTGGGGGGGCTCAGCCTGGAGAAAGGGAAGCTCAGGAGGGACCCTGTGGCTCTGCACAACTCCCTGACAGGAGCAGGGCAGCCAGGTGAGGGTTGGTCTCTTTACCCAAAGAACAAGTGGAAAAACCTCAAGTTACACCAGAAGAGATTTAGGTTGGATATTGGGAAAATTTCTTCATGGAAAAGGCTGTCCAGCCTTGGCACAGCTGCCCAGAACAGTGGTGGAATTTCCATCCCTGGAAGGATTTAAGAGCCATGTGGATGTGGCACTTGGGGACATGGTCATTGGTGGCCTTGGCAGTGCTGGGAGATGGTCAGGCTCCCTGGTCTTAGAGGGTGTTTCCAAATTAAAACTCCATGATTCCATGTCCTGCACGGAGCAGGAGGAATTGCCAGGGTACAGCAGGTTGGTTCATAGTCCACCAGCAAAGAAATCAGGGATGTGTGGATCTGAGTGTATTGGTGTACACATTGCAGGGTATCACATTACTGCAACTACTATTAATAAACAGCTGAGGTAACTAATACTAATTGCATTAGGAGGGGACTGGCTGTTCCCCCCTGTGGGGACAGTATCTGTGTCCCTGGCAGCATTCCCAGGACCACACTGGGTGAGGAGCAGCCCTGTCGCCACTTCACAGCACAAAACTTCTTCCTCCTCAGAGTTAAAACACCCCATGGCAGCAGTTTGATGATGGTGGCACATCCTGTGGCATCACACTGAGCAGCCCCCATTGTCCCCATGTCCCACCTGTGCCCAGTCTGGATCCACAGGGTTAAACCCAAGGCTCGGTGACCATGGGGGAACAAACACTGCTGCTTTGCCAGGTTTTTGATTGCTTTTTGTGGACTGGGGAGCGTGGAATGAGCCCCTTCATGAGTGAGAAGATGTGATTAAGAAATGTTTTTATCGTTGGGAAGCGAGGATAATGTTTCTGGCATTCCCTGTGTGCCAGTGGCACAGGTGGCACTCAAGGGAGCGCTGGGAATGTGGTGGAGCCTGCACAGTGCCCACCCCACCAACAGGGCACTGCTAGGCTTTGCTAGCATTGTTATCTACCTAATGTTAGATACTTATTATTGTCAGACACTTATCTGTCATTAAATACTTATTGCCAGTAAATATTTAGAACAGAGACTCTACAAGGTAGAGGCCTTGTGGAGCCTCTAGAGGGGGGAAATTGATGCCTTAAGTTTAAAGTTTCTCTGTTCTGCTTTGGTGTGCAGCTTTTAGTTTTATATTAAGGGTTACTAGGATCATTTCACAGGGTGACGAAGGCAAAACTGTCCTATTCCAGCTGGGGACTCAAGGACAATCTCTTCAAACTTCAGGCCCTAAGCATGAACAACATGAAAAGAGGAGGGCAGGCAAGCAAGCAAGGAGGATGAAACTTCATGATTTGAGGCTGTTAATTGGGCAGTTGACTTCTGCATGCAAATGGACTAAAACCTATAAAAATGTGAGATCTGGTGACCAAGCTCTCTTTTGCTTCCATCTTGGAGCCATCAGGGCAGGGCCACGACTGTGGCACTGGGACTGCTGGGGTGTGGCTTTGAAGGCCCCTCAATAAATATTAATTATTTCTCTTAATTCTGCCTAGCCTCTGTTCCAGCTCCTCCAGGCATCATAGCAAACTCTCCCTCCCTGACCATCAGCACAGCCTTTATTTAACTCCATAAATTGCAGCACGTGGATTTCACCTCAATTATCCACTGAGTGTCCATTGAAATCCCTTTGGAAGAGCTGCTGGTGTTTCCAGGGTGTCCTGGTTTAGGGTAAATTTGGGAGGAAACTTTTGGATGAGGTTTTTCTAGGAAACAGATTTAAGCAGTCTCTCTTTTAACTGGGGAAATATTTTTTCAGAGAGAAGGGGGAAAAAAACCTGTTTATTTAACAGGCAAAGCAATTCCCAAACAAGAATGAACAAGACTAAACAGAAAAACCTCTCTCTGCTCTGAAGAGATGACAAATTCAGGAGAGTCCCTTCTGTGGGTCACAGCCCAGCTCACTCAGGCTGTTTTTAGCTTTTTTGGCCCTGGGAAATGTCACAGCCCAGGCCGGGCCTGGTGGGCCACAGGTGTGAGCCTGGTGCTCCTCTGGGTTTTCAGTCCAGAGCAGGTTCCAACAATTCCAAGAAAAAGGCAAAAAACACAGTCCAGGAGTTTCTTTGCCTCAGCTAGGCAGAAAAAGTAACCAAGAGCAAAGGAGGCTCTGTCCTGCTGCCCAGTGCAGACAGCACAGGCTGTGTGAAGGATGTGGGGGAGCGAGTGCAGCCTCTGACAACAAACTCTGCACCTCTGCTCTCCCCCTTCACTCCTGGAACCAGGCTGAAAGCTGAAATTCAACATTCAGCACCAACAGAACAGACCATG
>JAOTQZ010000480.1:23984716-23999006 GCA_026546895.1 Pogonocichla stellata | reverse complement strand
CTCTGCTCTCCCCCTTCACTCCTGGAACCAGGCTGAAAGCTGAAATTCAACATTCAGCACCAACAGAACAGACCATGGGGGATACAAGCATCAGAAAGTCACCCCAAGACACAGGTGTAGGAGCAGGCCCTTCCCACCTGGATGTGCACAATCTGCTGATTTCTCTGGAAATCCAGAGGATTAATGAACACACAAAACACACAAAACACACAAAATACACAAATCCTGCTCTGAGCCAGCTCAGGAATTGCTGTTTGACTCTCGCCATACAAAACTTGCTGAGGCCTGCAGGCCCAGCTCCCAGGAAAATGGTGGATTTGTGGCTGTTCTCCCCCAGCTCCGGGGGCTGAGCCACGGCCCCAGGGCCAAAGCTCTGAGACCATTCTGGGGGTGTCAGAGCCAACAGAGTCCCCTCCACCTACAGACAGGGACCCCAAAAGGCTCCTCCATCCCACACAGCTCCAGCAGAGCCAGGAGGCCTCACAGCCATCTCCCCTCACCACAAAAAACATTTCTGCCTGTGCCTGGGGCCGTGTGCCCACCTGAGCTGTTGGAGTCTGTGAGTCAGGGGTCTCTAGTGCAGGGATTGAATAAGTCTTAGAATGAGTTCTGGTGTTTTTAGTGAGTAAAAGGTCTGGATTCCACAGTAGTAACTTGTGTTCTGAAGGTTGCAAACGTTCTGATATCTTCAGAACCACAGTTGTAGACAGGACTTAGACATAATAGAGTTATAGTAAGAATATTGCTGACATTTCTTGGATAGAACACGATAGATTCTATGTATAGTGCTGTACGTAACCTGGTGTGCTAAGAAACTAGAATTCTAATAGGTTAAGGAGTGGTGGTCTGAGTTTGCATCTTAGCTTGTTAGAAAAATCCTATATAAGAGTTTGTATTGGGAGAGTTGTTGCTTTTAGCTATTGGCTTTTGCCAGGGCTTCTAGCCATTCACTTATTGCTTATTGCTGCTGCTTTTGCCATTGCTTGCCATTGCTTTTGCTATTGCCTTTTGAGACTGATGTGCTTTGTAATAAGATGTGTTTTGTAGTAAATAACCTTTTTAACTATTAGCTGCTTTGCTTATTTAAGTTACCTGCCCTGTAAGAACCTAAGAGCTCAGAGCAGGAGCCTATAGAGCTCCAGAGTTAGGTGCCATAGAGCACCTGGGGGTCAGAAAAAACCCCCACATCAGATGCCACACTGAGCCACAGCTCTGTGTCACATCCCAAACCAAAATTACAGTTCCATGTTACTCTGAATGATTTTTATGCCTCTCTCAAGTTTTATTCTGTGAAAAACCCGATGCGATTACATTATTTAGGCCACTTGCCAACTGGTTAAATATAATTGACTAAATTAATTACTAAGATCAGTTTAACAGCAGATTAGGATAATTTATTGGGCAGTTTGTTGTTTTCCTAATAGTCTCACCTGATTGATGGAGAGGCTTGGCTATAAATGATTTTTTATGACTGAGAACAGCAAACACAAACTTAATCAGGTGTTCCACTCTGGACTGAGGAAAGCCTGTGCAACTTGGATAATGTGCAGGTATAATTCTTTGGAATGCCTGGGAAAATTTTGAGTGATTTAAGGGGAAAAAACTCAGAGAGAGGCATTTATGTGAAGCAGCTGGTTTGGGGGGCAGCCCCAGCTCAGCTCTGCTGAGCTTTGGGGTGATGGGGATGTAGATAAGAGCTCAGCCTCGGGGTTCACCCTGCAGTCCTTCTCTACTGCCCATGTGGGGATAAACTGGCACCTTGGGGGATTCTCTCTTTTGGGCCAAAAGTTATTGTTAGTGACAAATCAACAGCAGAAAATTGAGAAACAACACCCCAAACTGAATTAAGGAGTTCAAAAAAAAGAGCAAAGCCTCTGTGGGTGTGCAGCAGCAGGTTGAGATCCCCTCTCTCAGAAAGGCACCGCCTGCAGGGGGTGAGGCACAGCATGTTAATTTGATTGCACTGATTCCTTTTCATGCAAAGAGTGAATTGTTTTCAGGCTGCTGATGATTAATGTGGTTATTGATTAGTTGATCAATAAGGCCATGGTGTCTAATTATTGATAATCCTTCCCCAAATGAAAGATCGAGTGTAAGGAGTGCTACTTACAGAGCTCAAAATATAAAGTGATTCAGTGTGAAGCCTGGTAATTGAAAGTCAAACTAATCCCATAAATTAAATCACAGCAATCCATAACATTTACCTGATAAACCCTTTGGAAAGCTTTATTTAACTCTCAGTGCTCATTGAGGAAGCTTTGGAGGCTCTCAGTAAAATGCCTGTAAGTCTGGGTTTGAGATGCCATTTATTAATAGAAAAGTATAATTTAATATAAATGTGTATAATAATGACACTGGTTTGAAATGTCTGATCTCACAGCTATAACTGAATACATTTTGCTACAACTGAATTTATTTTGGAACTATAAGGATACTGGTACCAGTCACACCAGTGTATAACCTGTACACCAAACTGTTTTCCAAACTTCCCCTCTAAGCCCTTTCCTGCCAACCATTTATTTCATAATTAAATGGGAGAAAGCAACCTAATTGCTTTTCCCTGACAGCCTCTGCAAGACTTTTTAGGTACTTGGAGGAAACTGAAATAAAATGGAAGAAATGATCCTGTATTTTAAGTAAACCCATGGACCAATTAAAATCTCAACTGTTTAGGCACCTAATTCATCCCCACAGCATCCTCTGGAGCTGTAATATCCAATAATCGAATTAAAGCAATTTTAAGTGACTCTAATCAGATAATCCTAAAAATATCCCACTCCTCAGACTCTGAGAATGGCCAGGATTAGGACATCCAAAACACTGGGCAGAGTGGATTCTCCACAATGTCAGCACAGCCATGGCAGGGATTTTCCACAGCTCCCTGAGCACATGGATCTGCTCAGAGCTGGGCTGTGCCAGCCCTTCAGAAGTTTTCATTTTGCTCCTGTCACGCTGCTCCTCTTGAACAAGCCTCAATTTGCTGTTTGCTCCTAATGTGGTGTTATGGCTTTGGCCAAAATTGCATTTCAGGAGCTGAAATAACAGGAGTCGGGGATTTATGAATCCTCATTAGAGGCTCCCCACACCCCAAATGAACTCATGCAAATCCTGGAACACCTGAGAGGTGTCTCAGTGGGCTGTGGAGGAATCTGAGTGTCAGATAAATCACACTGGACACCAACACAGCCTTCCCTTAATGCTGGCTGTCACCTCTCCACCAGCAGCACCCACGGCACTTCCCTGCTCTTCTCCTGTTTAATTTTAAACTTTCCACCACCACTTGCAGGAACTGCTCCTGTTTGGAAACAATCCCCAGGATTTCCCAAAGTTCCTGATTTCTGACCCTTCAGCCTGGGCACAGACCATGGGGTCTCACCCAAATATTTTTTCTGGAAGTTTAATTCTGTCCCAAATTTCCAGGGCCGAACTGAAGCACTCACAAGCTCATTCCTCTTGCCCAGGAGAGCCGATTTTTGGATGTTTAATTCCTGATGGAAGAGCTGAACAAATCTCCAGAAACTTTTCCCAGTTTCGAAGTCGCAGGAAGCGATTTAAGCCTGCATATCCATATTTTATTCTCCCTTTTTATCACTGTTTGTAGGGAGCAATTAATAACTCCTGCATTGATAACCAGCACAATTAAAAGTGTCCCATCATTGTGGGGAGCCCAGCAGGGGGTCCATGGTGGTCTCTGCCATCAGGGCATGGAGGAGGTGATGGAGCAGCCCCAGCCTGGAGCTCTTCTGGCTCTGACCTCACACAATTTTTTCTCCCAGTGGAAAGGAAGGAAAAGAAGACAAAATAAACAAAATTATCTTTTTTTAAAGAAAGGGGTTTCTCTTTGAAAATCTAAGCATTGGAAGATCATTTTGAAAAAGACATTCATTAGGAATTTGTGTTAAATACAATGTAATGCTCCCCAAATGACAGCAGTGATTTGGTTCTAAAAATTGCCCCATATCTAATAACAGCATAAATCACCTGTAAAAGATTCTTCACACCAAGCGAAACTGCTTTACATGCATAAACCCCATAATTTGTTTTTATTGAAAAGATTCCGACAGTCGAAGGTTATTTATGTTTTTAATTTGTCTGCACTACTAAATAACTCCCTCCTCAGCCTGCAGCCCCGTGGGAAGCCTTGGATGGGCAGGGGGAGGCAGGGCTGCCTGTGGGTTTGGTTCTGTTCGGGGTGAACACGTTGCACGAAACACCTTTGTCCCGAGCTGGGACACCCCAGAGCCAGGGGTGGATATGGAAACATGTCCTAAAGTCTTTGCAGTTCCCCACCAAAGCCTATCTAAGCTCTTTTATACCATCATTAGCCCTGGAGCAAACCAAAAAATTGTGTCCCCGAGAGAGAAAATAAAAGAAATGGGTGGCATTTAAATATCAGCTGGGAATGTGGTGTAAGAACAGGATCTGTCCGTGGGGTGATGAGGGTGAGGATGGGGCTTGGAGCAGCCCTTCCTGGCAGCTCCCAGCCCTTCCTGGCAGGGGAAGCTGGTGGCACCAGCTGATGCTGGGCCCTGCCATGGCTGGAGAGGGCACCGTGCCCCAGACTGGGGTGGGCGATCCAGGTGTTGCTCTCTTGGCTCTGGGATGAGCAGGGAAGTGGGAACAGCTGAGTGGGGTGATGATCCCGTGCTTCCCAGAGGGCAGGGACCGTGGGGTGGCACAGAACTGGAGTTTGGGGTTTGTCCTGCTGAGTAAAATCCTTGTGCTGTGAGAAACCCCCGCGGGTGGCAGCGCTGTCCCCACGGGAGCATCAGCAGGGCACAGACACCCCAGGCAGCCCTGGGGCCAGGGGACAGCTGGACATTAGTGTGTGGCAGTGCCAGAGGGACACTGGGGTCTGGCAGTGCCAGAGGGACAGTGGGGTCTGGCAGTGCCAGAGGGACAGTGGGCTGTGGCACTGCCAGGGGGACACGGGTATGGCAGTGCCAACAGGACACTGGGGTGTGGCACTGCCAGGGGGACACTGGGGTGTGGCAGTGCCAGGGGGACAGGGGTGTGGCAGTGCCACCTCCCTGTCCCCGCGCTGTCGCGCTGCCGGCACGCGGCTCTGGCAGCTGTGACAGCCTGATTTAATCTGCGGGAGCCTCGCTGCCTCTGACCACTGCGCCGAGTCATTAACCTTGACTCGCATAATTGAATTCAAGGTTGATTGCCTGTGACCCTCCTCGGCGAGGTCCTCCAAATGTACATATTCATTATGAGGCGCGGGGCTAAATGGATTGCACAGGGAAAGCTGTAGCAATCAGCCTGCTTGGTATGCGAGGGGCGAGGAGGGCACTAATTGCATGTTAGAGCTGAGGATTAGATTATGAAAAGAGTGAGAAAATGAAGATAGATCCCTGTGACACTGTCAGATTAAGGGCAGCCACACACAGGAATATGACATTGAAAATTTACAGGGCTGTTAAGGGGAGATTTGAAAGGGGGTGGTGGGTGTTTGTTTGGGTTTGTTTTTTGGGGGTTTTTTTTAATTCACATTTATTTGCTCAGTTAGGAGCTATTTAAAAGCACAAGCTGACAAATGTGTATTTTGAATCTCAGTAAATTAGTGAATGCTGGAGTGGTTTTGATGTCTCTGATGGTTGCTGTAAGGAAGAACATTTTGAACATTTAGCCCCACACCCCCTACTTGTTGTTTAATACCACCCTGAGCAACCTGGAGTGGGGAATGCCCATGGCAGGAGTGCTATGGGATGATCCTTCCAATCCAAACTATTCCATAACGATTCTGTGATTCAGGTTGTCCAGTCAGGGACAAATATCCACAGTGTGACAGGCTCAGGATGCTCCAGGAATCCAGCAAAGCCCACCTTGGGAAGGGGGAAATGTCTGAGCCCCCAAAACTTTGCCTTGCCCTGATCCCAGCCAAACCTGGCTCTGCCCAGCCCCAGAGGGAATGGGGTGAGGGGAGGTGGCCACGAGCAATTTTGGGTTCACATCGATGTTGTTGTGATAGCTGGCTAAAGATTTTCCCATGTTTTGCTGCAACTCCAGCCAGATGGGATTTTTTTTTTTCTTGAATTAAACGAAAGTTAAGTACAAAAACATTTTGCCCACAGGGAATTCAGATTCTCAATGTGCTTTTAATAACTGTTTGTGAAACATTTAGGAAAATCTATGGCAACATGTTTGAGGGGAGGGGGGAAATCAAATTATTCTTGCCTGAGGATGTTATTCTGGTATCTAAACTTTATGAATCATCCTGTGTGGCCCAATTTCTAGGCAGTCACACTGTGGAACAGAATGGAAGTGTCTGAATTTAATCCATGTAAAAATTTTTAATAAAGCTGTTAATCACATCCATTGGCTGAAAATCTATTAAGAGCTTTGTACTAATTTAGATGTCCAAACCTCTGCAGTCTAATAAAGCTTTAAGAGCCCAGTTCAAATTGATGTTCTTGTTAGAACTGATTGTAATGGGTAGGTCCCAATTTTGGGCCACCTCTTTAAGGCTGCTCCTGTGTTAAAATCAGGCTTAAAATCACAGAATGGTTTGGTTTGGCAGGGACTTAAAGCTCTTTTCATTCCACCCCTCTACCATGAGCAGGGGCACTTTCCACTATCCCAGGTTGCTCCAAGCCCTGTCCAACCTGGCCTTGGACACTTCAATCTGCCATTAAAATTGTGTTTAATTCCAGCATTTCTGGAGATGGAAGGTGAACACCAAAATCCCAATCCAAACATTTTGCCAACACCACAGGGGTTGCTGTTAAATAGAAAAATTCAGGTTGCAAATGGGGCAAAAGCTCATTCAGATTTTTATCCCATCCCTACAAAAGAAGGTTTCTGGGAAGCTTTTCCCCTGCAATTCCCAGTTCTTGTCATTCCAGGTGTCAGGGGAGGCTGTGAGCACCTCCTGATGGAAGGACCAGGCAGAAAGAACCTAAATGCCTTCACACAGGTGCAACCTGTATCTTTCCTTGACAGCAATCTCACCTTTTATTTGGAAAAAAACCCAAACAAACCTCTTTTCACAAAACACACAAATCCTGGAAAGCTGCAAACAGCTTGCAGAGCTCCTGGGATCTCTCAGCTCCCCCTCATCGAGGAGCAGAGCTCTTCAGCCAGGCTCCAGGTCACTCCCTGCTCAGGGCACGTCTCTCAACCACCTCTCCAGAACAGCAGCTCCATTAATCTGATTAAATTCCCAATGTCCAGACCTTGTGCTGTTGTAATAACAATGGGATCGGAGGTGGCAGCACATCCCAAAAATACCAACCTTGTGAATTGCCGGGGTTTTGGGGCTCTGATGTGTTGAGGACATAATTAATGGGATAACTTTGAGCTCTGTCCTGAAAGGAGGGCTTCTCACTAAACGATCTGTCAGGACCACTGCCAGGTGGGTATGAGCAGAATTTTGATGTCCCACTCATTAAATTACCACGGGCTATGACTTTCTAGGCACTGAAAGTCAAGGGGAATCGTTGCTGACTGACAATCTGGGACTGCAGGTTACCAACAGCTGCTCAAGTTGAATAAGGCTGACAAACGAGTGCTCCTTGCACGGGCCTCTAATAAAATTACCCTGCGACGTGGAGGTGTCTGTGTGGGAGGATGGTGGCACCCACAGAAGGGGAAAAGAATCATTTATTCACAGGGGGGAAAAAGGGTGAAGTTTCTGAAGTGTTCGGATTCACCAGCAGCATGCTGGATCTGTGGAGTTGCAGGCAGGCAATGAGACAGCTCAAATCCATTTGTCTCCAAAAATCCCTTTGATTTGTTTCAATTTATGAATGAGCTGCAGAGAGCGAGGCAAGTGCCCAAGGAATGTAAATGAAGTGGCTGTGCCACGCTCTGTGAAAAAGGCCCCCAGACATCTGATGAAGGAAATTTTCCGTGAGGAAAACCCGGTTTGTTGGCATTTTGTGAATCCTAAAAATACCCCAAGACAAATAGTCTAACTCACTACTGCTGAAATTTCATTTACTTACCAACCACACTAATGAGGCACTGCAGAGGGACTTCTAATTAGATCCACTTTATTCCTGTCACTGAAATTAATTTATTTGCTTCAGCTCCTAGAACTAGTTTGATATTACCCTGATTTTTAAGCCAGGCTGCACAAAGCTGGGGCTGGCTCTGATGTTTGCACGCTGCTCACCCAAGGCTGGAAGTGCAGGGTTTGCTGCTGGTTTTGTCCCACCCAGAAGCTCTTTCTCAGCAGGTTTGGAGCATCCCTGTGCTGAGCAGGAGACGGGGGAGCTGGCTGTCCCCAGAGCCCCGGGCAGGGCTCGAAGTAAGCACTAAAGCAGCAATATTGTGCCACTTGGCGATTTCCTGCCTCATGCATATTCAAAGAGGGAAGAGGCTGCATGCATAATTCATCAGCCATTACAATTGCATTATACTATTTATACTATTACTTCGGGAGCTGTTTAAATTAAGGGTTACAAATGGCTCGTTTGTTTTTCCACTGCTCCGGCAAGAGGGTTCAGCCCCTCCAAGCTGCTGGGAGGGCTCTGGCCAGGGCCAGGGGCACACAGGGGTCCCCAGCCAGGGCACCCGGGGACTTTGCAAACTTTTTGTGCCGCTGGGATTTGATTTTACGATGCATGGAGCTCCCTGGTTGAAAGCCCAGACTGTCAGGGACCCAGGAGAAGCTTGGTTGGGACACTGGGAATCCTGAATAAATCACAGCTGTGACAGTGACATGGCTTGAAATCCTCTTCACACCCCAGTAAAACTCAGAGAAACATGGGAAACCCTCAGCTGGTAACTAATTGTCGACTAACTGCTAAACCCCGGGTCTGGCTGCACAGATTATGACTCTTGGTGCCTTTCCAAACATTATTTTATTAATATGAATAATATATTAACTATTGAACAGTCTGGACTGCATCCAAACCACTCTGTTGTAAGTGCTTTGCTAAGACTTACCAAGGATATTTACTTCTCTAAACAACAGGCAACATTTGTATCGGTTTTGGTTTTATTATTGTTTTACTAAATAGTTGTGAGAGCACCAAGAGGGGGATCTGAAGATTTTTAAAACGGTTTGAAAGATAGTCCATAAAGTGCTTTACATCTTGGTGAGTTTAAAAGGTGAATTACTGTTCTTTAATTATTTAAAGAAAACCCTGCAGAATGCATTTTGAAATGTATTTCCAGCTAAACCCAGGATCCTGTCCTGGGCTCTCATCACCAGGGGATCACGTCAGGATGAATCACAGCAGTGTAATCGAGAGCAAAGCTGCCAAGAGAAGAGCTGCTCCCTGGGGACACCCAGCAGATACCTCTGTTCATTACCCTGTGCCCAGGTCACAGGCCAGGGATGGATCTGATTTAGATATGACTTAAAATTCAATTTCTCAAAGTTTACTTAAAATTACTGCGATCCACAAACGCTTTTATAGAGGGATGGGGCATTAAAATGAGAGATTAGAAATCCTTTGTGGTGGAAGGTCCCAATGGAGCTGGGGCATCAGGAGCTGGACTCGATGATCTTTGTGGGTCCCTTCAAACTCAGGTTACTCTGTGATTCTCTGATTCTGAGAATAGGAGGGGATTGCTCCCTGGGAGGGTGTGAGGCCCTGGCAGATTCCCAGAGAAACTATGGCAGCCCCTGGATCCCTGGCAGTGCCCAAGGCCAGACTGGAGGTGTCCCTGCCATGGCAGGGGGTGAAATGGGATGATGTTTAAGGTCCCTTCCAACCCAAAACATTCTGGGATTAACAGATATTTAGGGTCCCTTCCAGCCCAAACCATTCTGGGATTAACAGATCCCTCCCATACCTTGCAGAGCTGCAGGACTCGGGGTTCACACAGCAACAGGAAAATATTCCATGAAAACAGAACTGGCTGTGACAGGAATCCCTCTCTGAGTCTGCAGGGTGAGGAGCTTTGGGGATGGTTCCCACATCACCCTGGGGATGGTTCCCAGATCACTTTGGGGCTGGTTCCCAGATCACTTTGGGGCTGGTTCCCACATCACCCCGGGGATGGTTCCCACATCACCCCGGGGATGGTTCCTACATCACCCCGGGGATGGTTCCCACATCACCCCAGGGATGGTTCCCGCATCACTTTGGGGATGGTTCCCACATTGCCCCAGGGATGGTTCCCACATCACTTTGGGGATGGTTCCCACATCGCCCCAGGGGTGGTTCCCACATCACTTTGGGGGTCACTCCCACATCACCTCCCCTTCACAGCTGGAGCAGTTTTGGTATCCAGCTCGTTCCCTCCCCCCAGGCTGGCTGTGACACGGGTGTGCCCAGCTCTGAGCATCCCTCGGGGTGACCCCGCTCTCTCCCCCCACTGATGCTCCATCCCACGGGTGCAGGGTGAGTTTAACCCTCGCTGAGCTGCACAGACACAAAAGCCACCTCTCACTCATGAACCCTCCAACTCCCTCAGACTCACATTAACGCTTCCCTAAGTGCATTTTTTGCCCAGCAGACCCTTCAGGAAGGTGCATTTTGCCCTCCAGCTCCAGTTCCTGCGTTTTTCTGCCTCATGGGGAGATGCTGTTTCACCTTTCCCACAGGCTGGGGGCTGGGCTGGCAGGGGACAGTCCCCCCACAGCAGGGTTAAGGCAGGAGCTGCCTGCCCAGCAATGAGGATCCTCTTCCAGACAGCCCATCATCCACTAATGGGACTGAAGACATTGCTGCCTCATCGGCAGGAGCGTAATGATCGCTGGGCAGGGAGAGACCCATTATCCATCATCCACCCTTCTCCTCTGGCTGATGATAATGATTTCTTAGTTCAACAGTGGTGCTCTGGGACCTCGGTGCTTTGTGCACGACTGGGGTTTAATATCCTGATCAAGACAAATACAGATCGTGGCCGGGCCATGGGGCCACTGCAGAGGACAAAGCCAAAAGGGGCTCCCTGGAAAACTCAGAGGATGCACAAGAGCCTGAAAAAACCTGGGAAGTGCCTGTCTGTGTTTTTTATGGTGAGGAGAAAGTCACTCCCTTCCCCCACAGTGCACAACTTTGAGGTGAGGATTTGTGTGTAAAGAGCCCAATCAACAGGCCAAGAGAAAACCTGAAACCTCTGGAAAATGTATTTTTACTTCCCATTTCAGATCACTCTATAATTGCATTGATTGAATATCGTCATTTAAATAATTACAACTCCTGGATTTAAACGAAAGAGTGCAGATTCAAACTGGATATTGGGCAGGAATTGAGGGTGGGGAGGCCATGGAATGGAATTCCCAGAGCAGCTGTGGCTGCCCCTGGATCCCTGTCCAAGGCCAGGCTGGACATGGGGGCTTGGAGCAGCCTGGGGTGGTGGGAGGTGTCCCCATGGCAGGGGGTGAATGGGATGGTTTTTAAGGTCCCTTCCCACCCAAACCGCGTGGGCATTGCTGGTGCCCAGTGTCACGGTGATGCTGAGCCTCTGCCCCCTGTCCCAGCCCCAGGAGCTGCACTCCACTGGCAGGGAGAGGGTGAAACCATCTCACCACACCCTCCCTGCCACTCTCGGCAACTTCAACTCCAATAAAGGCTGCTCAGAAGAAACACAATAGCGAGAGCGGAGCCGCCGCTGGAAATTAAATCTGAAAGACGAGTATTTATTCTTGTCGGGGCTCCTCCAGGAGCGCGGGCACACGGGCAGCATGTTAAACACTGCTCAGGTTCAGCCAGACAAATGTCCAGGCAGGTCTGCTGCAATATCCATTTGAAAGGAGCTTAGTGCCACGAGCCTTTCATCTCAATATTCCTGAGGCCGGATTTGAAAGTGCTTAAGGTTAAATATTGCTCACTCTTGGAAAGAACAGCTCCATCTGTCTCGTAAAAAAAAAAAAAATAAAAAAGCTTTCAGTCCTGGAGGTGCTCAGGGAAACTCACCCATAAACACGGTCAGGAGAGGATGCAGAGGGAAAAACTCCTCTAGGCCCTGTCCCAGGAGTAATTAGCCCCTCAAATTCAGCAGGGATTAAGCCCAAAAGCCCAATATACAAAATACAACCCATATTTTCTGTGGGGTGAGTGAGCAGGACTCTGCCTGAACCAGCGCTGCACAGCTGGATCCTCACATCTGGGCATCCTGAAGAGTGAGGCAAGGAGAAAAGTTCCAGCAAACCCATCTGAGGCTGAAGGGTCCCAGAAAGGCACTCCTGACGTGGTCCCTGGCCTCAGGACAGAGCCTCTGGGTGCTCCTGCCTGACTGGAAGCTGCCACAGCATCTCAGAGACAAGAGAATCTCAGGCTGCTAAATGCCCAATTCACTTTTGAAAACCGGATTTAAGCAGCTGGTTTTGAACATTTGTGGTAAAAGAGAGACCCGAAATAGCATTGTGTGATTTGGGGTGAAGTGCCCCGAGGCCTGGTGATAACAATTGTAGAACTCTTTAAAAAGAAAAATGACATTTTTTTCAAGGCGGTGAAAGCCGCTGACGACATCCCCGGGGAGCTGGGGAGGCTTTGGAGAGGAGGAATTCTGTCTTTTCAGAGGCTGACAAATGACAGCACTCAGCAGCCTGGAACGTGTCTCCTGGAGTCCGGGATCAGAGTGACGGTGACACTGCCCTGGGTGTGGTGTCACCGACCGCAGGCACCGTGGGATCCCCGTCCAGCAGCTGGAAACCAGCTGGGCTTTCCAGGGAAGCTCTGCTTTAGGAATCACTCCCTGCTCGTCCTCTGGGAAGGAGCTGAGGTGGGTCCTGCTGCAGGCTGTGAAGTGTGGCTGGTTCTCCTCCCAGCTGTGAATTTTCCTGAGGCTGTCCCCAGGCCAGGAGGGGAGATCTGAAAGGTCCCAATCCCTGCTGCTGATGGGTCTGTCAGAGTAAAACTGATCCCAAGGTTAAGCTGCGTTCAAATGGCTCCTCATTCTATGAAAAACACTTTATTGTCCAGTTCTTCTTCCCACCACCATCCTCATTCCTGCTGCATTTCCCTGCTCTGCTCAGCCCCCAACATGACCTGGGGTCTTTTTAACCCCCCCAAACTCCAGTTTAATGATTGACTGGGAAGGTGATGCCACACTGGTCACTCCACGTTGCCAGGAGAGGCTTCCAAGGAAAACTGACTTTTAATGTATTGATCGCTGCAATTTGATTACACTGGGAAAAAGGTCGGAGAGAAAATGCCAATAACGGTGCAAAACTTGAAAGCAAATTAATGTTTTTCCATCGTCGCCCTCCAGCACCGCAGAGCAGCAGGAAGGAGAGACTTGCACAGAGATTTTATGGTGAGGTGTTCTCCTTCCCACTGCAGGTGAAGCAGGGAAAGATGTGAGGTCTTGTCCTGATTAAATGGCCCCAGTCTGTGCCCCAAGGTCACACCACTGAGATGTGGGTGCAGGGACAGCTCCTCAGTCCCATGGACAGAGGATAAAGGGTGCCAGGAACTCAAAACCAAGACACTTTTTCAAACACACTGCGTTTGAAAGAAGGGCTCTGATGTTTTAAGTGACTCAGGAAGGACAAGAACCCCATAAAATCCAGAGGCACCTACACCAGGGATATCCTTTGGCAGAAAGATTTTCCTGGATTGGGATGTTCAGGAGCCACTGCCAGCCCACACTTGCCCAAAGGGGCTCTGTGGTGTGGGTGAAAAACAAACCCAGCCAGGAGGACCAATGAGAGATCTCACAGAAACACACAAAAGGGACCCAATCAATACCAATAAACTCCTTCAGATGGTGATTAATTAATAGCAATTAATTTTGAAAAGAAGAGGATATTGACTTAAATTGACAGAGGGGCTAACCTTTGAGCAATTCAGAGAAAATGTCTTTAAAGCACAGTGATTAAGTTGTAGAAAGTAATAAAAGGGCTGCACTGCCTCCAGGACGAGCTGAACCCAGCTTGGGAGCAGTGTCAGGAGAGCTCTAATTAGACTTTGGAGCTTGATAAGGTAAATTGATTAGCTTGCCTCTGCCAGGTGGGATTTAAGGAGTCACCTCAGTTGAGAATGTGTCCTTTGTACCAAGAGACCCAAATTCTGGCAGATCATTAAAAAATGCCAGAAGATTTTCAGGCTGGATGTGCTGCAGCAAGGGAAGCTCCGTGGTGTCCCTGCCCAGGGCTGGAATGAGATGGTTCCTTCCAACCCAAACCATTCCATGGGTGTATGATCTGTGACACTTCACCTCCTCAGAGGTCACAACTGTTCCAAAACTTCTTTATTAATGGGAGAACAAATGTCCAAATGTCCCCAGATCATCCAGGCCCTGCTGCTGGGATAGGGGTTGGTGCTTTGCTGGTGTCCTGGTTTGAAGGACAGGTGTCTGCCAATAAAGGCAGGAGCTTCTCTTTGAAATGGAGAATGGAAACCCCCTCCCTCCAAATTATTATAATTTTGAAATTAAGGGGCTC
>JAOTQZ010000480.1:23970106-23983826 GCA_026546895.1 Pogonocichla stellata | reverse complement strand
GTCACTGCCCCACCTGGTTTAACAGATGGGGACAGAATCCACATTTCTGGCCACATCCTGTATTGCAACCCAAGACACGTGGGAAGCATTCCTGCAGGTTCCCCCATTCCTCAGGAGGTTTTGGCACCTTTTCCTTCTGATCCAGGCACAGGGGTTGTTGTCTTTGAGTGAGCAAAGCTCCAGAGTCAACCCAGGTTAAGTTGGGGGTGAAATAAATTAATTGTGAGCTGGCATTACAGACATGAGGCCTAAACTCCACTCTGACAATTTGCTGATAATTAATTTCGAGTAATTGGTTGTTGTGGGGCTGCATGTGGTGATGGCAAGTGGGCAAAGCCCGTGGCCACAGCAGACATGAGTCAGCCTTGGTTTTTGGGCTTCTCGTTTTCCTGGGAATGTAAATTATTGGAACACTCCTGGAAACGAGACAGGGACATCTGGTAGTTCTTTGTGGCAGGATCAGGAGACACAACAGCTTAGCAGGTCAAAATTGTCTTCTGAAGGCCTTAATTTCTTCTCCCTTTTCTTCCTCGACATCCTGAAGTCCTGGCAGCTCATTTGAAGAGAGTCCTAACCATAATCAAGCAAAACCAATTTCCCAACCTTCATAAAATGCATCCCCCAGAATGACCCTCCATCACAACAGGATGCTCAGAAATTCCTGAAATCTGCTCCTGCTGGGAGCTCCCCCCGGGCAGGAGAGCCCAGCTGTGGGTTTTCCAAAGAAGAGGCTGTTTCTTTTATAAACAACTTTGCTCTACCTTTATTCTTGAGTGGAACGAGGATTCAGGAGCTGAAGGAAATGAGGAATCACAGCCACGTTGTTTGGGATGCAGCACGTGGCCTTGAGAATTACCTGATCACTCTGTGGGTTTGGAAAAATCATCTCCTTCCCCAAAATGTGCCATTTTTAGCTGGCTTGTACACGTCTGGTGAGCATCTTTAGAGCAGGCACGGAGCTGTTTACCAACAATTATTCCCAAACAGATCATCAAAATCTGATTTCGATAAACCCTTAAAAACAGAGGCATTCTAGAAACCTTCTCAGCTCCTTTTGAAACAGCTCTTTTTTAAATGTCAGCGAATGAAAACATCATCCAGCAACAGGGAGCTGGGCCCTGTTTTGAAAAACAAATAGCAGTGATTGGATTCAGCTGTGCAACAAAGGGAAAATGCTGGAAAAGCCCAGCCAGGGCTTCACCCCCACGGAAGAGCCCCGTCCCTCCCGCTGGCTCCGGGGCCCAAGAGGTGCCAGAGCCTCGTGGGGACCCCCCTTGTCACCCCTGGCCTGGGCAAAATGGAGCCATTGTTGTTGGCAGAGGTTTGGGAAGGTTCCCACGGCGTGATGGAGTTTCTCCCTCCGAGCTGAGAGGTTGAGGACAGCCCTGTCTGCAGCAGCTCGCCCAGCAAATCATCATCGAGGCTCAGGACCTAAAACGACCTTGCAGAAAGGAAAAAAAAAAATGTTATGGCAAGGGAGAAAAACCCACCCCCAGAGGGTCTATTGTTAGTGGCTGGCACAGGCATAAAGTTCACAATTGGTAACTTATTTAAAGGTTATTTTTCCTCGGATTTTTTTTTGCGCTTTGTGCAAATCTGACTTGAAAGGAATGCCATTCTCTCAGCCCTCTCCCAGCGCTGGTGTTTGCAGCCATGGGCAGCCCCTAAACTCGTGTTTCAGCACTGAAGACAATTGCAGAAGCAGATCCAGATTCTTGATAGGACTTTTTAAAAACAAATAAACATCCCCCAGTGGGATTTGCAGCCCGTGGCTGCAGGGCCACGCTGATGAGTGGGAGCTGGAAAAGCTCATTTCTCGGGGCTCACCAAGGCACAGAAGGAACCAAACCAGTTCTTGGCTGTTCCAGCAGAGAGTGAGAGAAGAAAACCAACGAGATGAGATGAGGTTTTTAGATTTCTCTCGATGTTATTAATCTACAATGCTGCCTTTTAGCACTGCTGACCAACATTTTAATACAATTTTCGCTGGCGCTGCTCCCGACGGCTGGGCAGTGATCACAAGCTGGTTTTGGTGTTGGATTTTCACACATTAACGGGTGAGGACAGTGCTGCATCCCACTGCAGTCAGCCAGGAGGCTCCTCCTCGCTTGTGGGGCTGGAGGAACCAGAGTGAGACCTCAGCAAACCCCCAGTGAGCCACTTCCAGTGTGGTGGAGCCCTGAGCCATGAAAATTAAGAAAGAAAGAAATAAAAAAAAAAAGCAGCCAGTTGGAACAACAGAACATTGGCCTGTTCTAAATGTCAGTTTATCTCTGGTTTAAATATCAGCCTAATTCAATTTTCAGTGCCAGGGCCTGATTCTCCTCCAGGTCACACAGGACTGGTGTAGGCTCTGCTCCCTGCAGAGCCCAGGGATGCTCAGCCTCCCCCTCCAAGGGGGCTCAGAGCCTCCCAGAGCCAGGCAGCAGCAGCCTGGCTGCCCCTAAAACTGGGAGGAAGAGGAGATGTCAGATGTGGGGCAGAGTAAAGGATCTCGTGGATGGGACCCACTGGAGCTGTGACCACAAAGGACAAATCTGCTCCTTTCCAACCACTCTGCTGGCTCCCAGGAACCCTCAGGAACACTTTGGATAGAAAGCCATGGATTTTTTGGTCAATACTTGCAGCAAAGGGACTTTTATAATAATATTTTACTGGCTGTAGCATGCCTGGTATTACACGGGAAAGAACAAGATAGGAAACACATGTGCAGATATTATTTGCTGCAGAAGTTAAATTCCATCAAAGACCACAGAAATATTTACATTTCTAGTTTGTAATGAAAAACCGAGTTGTAATTATGGATTTGCAGAGGTGGGAGCACAATAGCAGCACGGCATCTGTAAAAAAAAATATCAATTCCCAATCCTGAAGCCCCCAGTCAGAGTGAATCTCAGAAACACAGGGACACCTCCCTTCACGTCCCACATGTCCAAAATCCCTTTTCTTTTATGACCCAACTCATGCACAAAGTTTAATAACGTTGTATTTCCTTTACCAAAGGCACTGAGTGCACGGATGTGGAGGGATGAAGAGAGAATGTCTCAGGAAGGGGGAAGATGTTCAGCTGCACCGTGGAGAGGAGTGAGGTGGGATGTGGCTGCCCAGCAAAGCTGCAGAATGAAATCCTTGCACCAGAAACTCCACCCGAGATTGAGGCACTCACCTGAGCCCTTGAGAGATGAAATCTTGTCTTGCTGAGGAATCAGGGTGTTGGATCCCAGAAATCTGGGATTTTTGAGCTTTCTGTGCTTTCTGGCACTGACCCCCAGGAGAACACTGCTTTGGACTTGAGGCCGTGGGGAAATGGAGAAATCACTCAAATTTCAGTGATGGAGTTAAAATCATGGGTGTGTGGTTAAACAGAAGTGTGTGATTTCACATGGGAAGGGTTTGGAATTTAGAGCTTTTAGAATATAGTAACAGGTATGGGACAAGATGGAGGTTCTTGGGCATTGTCTCGTCCATAATTTCAGGCAGTAGTTTTTAGTTGGACGGTTAGTGCTGCACTGCAGGTCAAAAATGTTTAGTTATTGGGTCAAAAGTATAAATAATATCAATGTTAACTTTTAATTAAATAGTTGGTCTTTATAAGACCTTGTAATACACTCTCCATTTTCACACTTTTGACTTATTAACTAAAAGTACTGAAGAACTCTCTGTACTGTAAATAGGAATTAATAAACAACTAAGCCCAAACATGAAAAAAGAAAACAAGCCACTAATGAAATAATAATGCTGTATCAGGGATGGGATTGGGAAGAGGCCAAGTGAGCATCCAAGGGATCCCAGCACGGGGACCATGATGGAGTCACCATCCCTGGATGTTTAATGTTTATTATGTTTAAAAACAGACTGGACGTGGCACTGGGTGCCATGGGTTAGTTGAGGTGTTAGGGCTGGGTTGGACTCGATGATCTTGAAGGTCCCTTCCAACTCCAAATTCTGTGATTCTGTGAATTTTGTGATTCTGTGATTCTGTGAATTTTGTGATTCTGTGAATTTTGTCATTCTGTAATTCTGTGATTCTGTAAATCTGTGAATTTTGTGATTTTGTGATTCTGTAATTCTGTAATTCTGTGAATTTTGTGATTTTGTGATTCTGTAATTCTGTGATTCTGTGAATTTTGTGATTCTGTGAATTCTCCAAAGCCAGCCAAGTCCAGAGCCCAGGAGGTGGCTCCTGTGGCTGGAAGCTCCTGTTTGATGGGATGGCATTCACCCTTCAAACAGCATTTTGCACTCCCTTAGGGATGGAGGGATTTAGTGCAGCTGCTCTGGTGCCCAGGGGAGCTCAGGAGCTTCTCCAGCACTTTGGTGCTTTCTCCTGCACTGGGAAGGTGCAAACGCCCTCCTGGCATCACCCAGGGGAGGGTGAGGTGTTCACACACCTCTCCCATCACCCATTTGGGAGAAATCCCACTGCCTACTGTGGGTTTTCCTGGGAGAACCTTAGGGGCTGCACCTGCCAGCATTGCTGGCCCAGTGATCATCCCCAAACCCTGCGTTGGACAGCCCAGACATTGTCAGAAATACTTTCAGAAAAGTTAAAATGAAGAGAGATGACTTTTCACTGCTCAGTCTGAGGCAGCAGAACTAAGAATAACTAAAATAAACTCAACTAATGAGCAAAAAAATCCTTGGTTATGGATGTGTCCAGAGGTGGTGACGACTCTTTATTGATTAGGTTGAACAGGATTGCTCTCTAATTATGTGACCCACTGATGCTCTAAAAATCTTGGCAAAAACTCAAAGTTGGAGCTTCGAGGCCGATTATTAAACAAGGTTTTAGCCCTGGGTTTCCCTTTAATCAATCATAACAATGTGGTTGAAAGGACTCATTGAGCACATTTCGTTTTTTCCCCCCATTTTGCAGGAGTTGGGTGGCAGAGGAGCTGGCACAGCCTGCAGACCACCACAGCTGCTCCAGGAATTATAAGGAGCTAAATTTCCAAACTCCAGCCACCTCCTTGAGTGGTGCCACCCTACAGGCGTTAGGGGAGAGCATTTTAATAATGAAAACCTTAAAAATTATAGATCTGTACGGGTCGAATAAGCTGTCACACCTTCAATGAAGATAACAGATCTGTACAAGCACCTAAAATATTCCTGCAGACTTTGGAATTTAGGCTTATGGCATAATAGCATTTGCACAATAATTCAATCTAATTGTGTAGGGAAGCTGTAAAACTGCTCCATCTCTGATGCTTTACTGTGCAGGGGAAAAAAAAAAAAGGATGCTGTTCCACCTTTTTCGCTGACATCTAATGTTTCAGGTTTTTAAAAATACTGTATAAAGACTGAGATTTATTTCCTAAGATGTTTCATTAATGGTTGTGGCAGGCAGCTGGCCTGAGGTTTGACACACAATAAAATCCATGTCAAGAATATTAAAGATAGTGCAAAAGATAACTATGAATTTACATTCAAACAGGCTTTTGACAAAGCCATTGCAACAGGCTCCTAATCAGGTCTTGAGACCCAGCCTGCCCTCTCTTTAAACCCGTGATCTTGAAAAGGAGCTTTAAATTGGAAATTATTACACATTAAAACCTCAACATGGGCCGGATCGAAGCGGATCGATATCTTGCCGAGCACAATAAATCAGCTGCTGCTCTGCGGTTACTGTTTGCTGAACATATTTAAATTTTCTTGTAACAAATTAATTCCAACATTTTCCCTTGATTGAATTAGGGCAAGTGTTGGAGCTGTCACAAGTATTTCACTGCTTCAGGGAGACAAATTGCTCGTCTGGACATGGGTAACAAGCCAAAGTGTTGAGTCCCTGATAATCTTTCCACTAATTCTCCATTACAGCAAAATGAAGCCATAAATCACCGTGACAGCTGATCGATGCAAACATTGTTTCCGCCGTGATTGCCAGCGCTCCCCGCGGACCCACTGTCCGCTCGCCGTTCCCGGGAATTACTCCTGCCCAGGCTCCCCGTGCCACAAGTAACCATCTCATTTTGGGGCTCCCAGCCCACCCCCAGAACTGGGAACATCAGCTCCCTGCTCGGGGCAATCCCTTAAAACTCGGCACTGGCCCTCCCGCCGGCGCTCTTCCAAAAAAAAAATAAATGGGATTTTAAACTTTCTGTTTTATCAGATGATTCTGGGGGTTGTAACAACATCAGGCTCCAGCCTTGTCTCTTCCCCTTAACTAACTGGTGGCAAGTTGGATGAAATTACTTGACCCTTTATCGAGTTCTGCTAATGCCTTCTAAAAAAGAAATTAAAGGCGCCCGCGGCGCGGCCCCCGGCAGCTCTCCGTGCACATTTAATTCCAGGGAAGATGGATTAAGTAGTTCCCAGCACTAATTCACACACTGAGGTGGCTCTGTGGTGTTCCTGGACGAGGAACATGGGAAGGAACCGCGGAGCCTGGAAAACTCTGTGTGGGTTCTGAGCCAGAGTGGGAATTCTGGGCTGAGACGGGGCTGGGTGATGCTCTGAGAGAGGAGGGTTTCAGCACCGAGGGGGATGTGGCAAGGGGGAAAGGTGGGAAAAGTGCTCCTAGGAAAGCCCCAGTCCCATGAAGGAGCTGTGTGCATGGCTGAGGTGATGCAATAAAAGGGATGAAAGCAGCAGAGAAGTGGTTCCAGGAGAGCCTTGGGATTGCTGGTGGAATGTTGTCCCCATGTGTGACTGAGATGTCACAGCCCTGAACTGCCTCAGCCACCAGGGCACCTCCCCATCCTCAGAAATAATTAAAAGCCCTCTCAGATCATCCAGTCCAACCATCTCCAGCCCTGCCAAGGCCAGGCTGACCATGTCCCCAGGTGCCACCTGCCCAGGGCTGTTAAACCCCTCCAGGCATGGGAGCTCCACAGGGCAGCCCCTTTGGTGAAGGAATTCCCCAGATATCCAACCTGAACCCCTCTGGCACAAGCTGAGGATGGTTCCTTTGTGCTGAGCACAGTGAGAGTGTCCCATGTCACTGGGGACGTGCTCCAGGAACAACAAATGTGCTCAGTGCAAATGCATCCAGCAGATCCCTGCCAGGGAATAACAAAATCCTTCCAAATATTAAGGTTTCAGAAAAAGATCCTTCCAAATATTAAGGTTTCAGAGCTGGATTATTTTAGATATGAATGATGCTGTGCTATCAGCTCTGAAAGTCCCTGTCAGGAGCAGGAGAGGCACCACCTTCCCCTGGCTGGTTATGGATGAGTGAAAACAGGCAAAGCAGCACGAGGGTAACAAACTCCATTTCCTCACATCACACACGAGCTGCTTCATCCTGTCAGCCCTGCAGCCTCTCCACGTGCCCCAAGGAATCCCCTGGAGGTGCTTTGGGATCTCCTGAGTGTGGAGAGCCCCTCCCAAGGAGCCAAAATTCACCCTCCTGTGCCCACCTTGGTTTTGCCCACACAGAGATGCAGAAGTTCAGCCTGGAATTGGATGGGGAGGGGGAGAGGGGTCCAGAGCATCCATCAGTGTCCCCCTGGAGCCATTCCCTGCTGGGATCAATGAGGGATCAATGAGGGATCAATGAGGGATCCTGAGCCAGGAGGGACAGACCTGGAGGTGAGCAGAGAACAGGCAAGGATAACAAACCCTGGGCTGGCGTGGCTGGGATGGATCAGAGGATTTAAGGAGAGCTTAAAAAAACGAATAAAGCCACCTCTGCATCACTTCTGCACCCTTCCTTTCTTTTCCATGCTGCCATTCCACTTTGGAAACTCTTATTATTATTGAAATAAACTTAATTGAGACAATTTAACCGAGGCTAATTGAAATTCCGCTGCCACAGCAGTAAATAAAAAAAAAAAAAAAAAAGAGGGGAAAAGATCAGAAAGGATCTTTTCTTGATGTTGCTAAACTCCAGCTTGTTTTGCTGTTCCAAACTGGAGCGCTGCTAATAAAAAGCCTTGTTCTTTTGCAATAATTGTGCTTTTTCAAATATTGTTTCTAAGAAAAAAGAATCTCTTAAAACCAGAGAAACAACCCCAAAGAAATGCCAGTCAAAGCCATTAAGATGTTTTCACTGATGCGCTGCATGTAAATCTGATTTATGTTGGTTTAAACAGTTAAGAAATCCCCGAAATAACTTCATTTATTATTTTATTGCCTGATTAATGGTTCAGAGGAACTGATTTGCAGCTGAAGTTTTACAGAACGCAAAATTAAAATAAGAGCCTTTTGTAGAAACGTCCCGTATTTGTTCAATTATGGGTTCAAAACTGCAACAAATATAAAAACTTCAATAAATATATTTTCTTCCAAGGAATGACATGCTGTGGGTTTGCTGTTATTGTTGGGTTTGATGTTTTTGCCTCTAAGGAGGTCAGCAATATGGAAACATAAAGGCCAATTTAATTTGTGCATCTGTGGCTGCCAAGTATTTTAATTCCGACAGCTGTGACTGAAGAGTTAATATTTTACTTGTCAAAATCCAAAAGGAGGCCAGTGAATCACTCTAATTCTCATTAAGAGGCTTCCCCCCAGTAGCACCCTAATTCAAAATAATGAAAGTGGAGACTGAGTGCGATTCTAATGCCAGTTGAGACCTATCTTTTAATATTTCTCTGGTGATGGATTAGGGATCGGGGAAATTCATCTCAGATCATAGAGCCTAATTTAATAAGGGATCATTCCAAGAGTATTGCATTTTATAATAATGTCATTTAATGTGTCGTCTTCCATTTTTACTGCCCCATATGGATGCTTACACGATGGTGCCACAGGGATAAACTTTTAAAGAACCAGGCTCGTTTTTTTAGGGTTCCCCCAAACGAGGAAGTTTATCAAGGAGATGGTTCATTAGCCAGCTCTGGTAATTGTGGTGTGGTTAACAGCAGCTTTGGAAGCCACGAGAATGGTGACAGAACCCACACTTTCCAACCCTGGAGTGGAGGGGAAGGGAGAACATTTAAAAGTCTGTTAAAATCTGATTTAAGTGCCTAGCACAATTTCATTGCATGAAAAATGTGGGCACCTGCTTGTTTAAAACACATGATAATAAAATAATTTCCCCCGCATGAACACATCAGGATGCAACATTTCCCATTCCCTTCCTCAGTGTTTTCCTGGGATTATTTAGCTAATTGCTTCTTTGGGGGGGTTCATGCCTATTTCCCAATGTTCTTTTTCCCAAAAATACAAAGATTTGCCACGCTGCGAGGGCAGCGATTTTCAACAACCATTAAAGGATTAGATGTAATTATTCTGTCTAAATATTTGGGCTCTAATATTTAATTTAATTTGTGTTTCTTTGGCATTGCATTGACAGGGAGTTTCTGGGTGATTGCCACCCCAAACCTGAGCTGCTCAAGGTCAAGGAAGAACCCAGACATCAATAGCTGGTGATTGCCAGGAGCTGTAAAGCTTCAGCCTGAGCTTTGGGTAATCACACAAAGCCTTTAGGAAAAATGGGGCTATAATGAGGATTTTTGTTCCAAATCCATTGGCGTGATTAAGTCTTTATTTTCAGGTAGCAACTCAAGGGCTCCACTGCAAGGTTTGACAGAATGAGATCAAACACAGCCAGGCTGAACAGGAAGCAGCTGAGGAATAAATAACCTGCTGTAAACAATTATCTCATTACAGCAGTTTTTCCAGCATTGGGATGTGGTGTCTGAAAGGGAACACAATTAACACAAAATGAGGGTTTTCATATCTTCCCTTTCCTCCTCAGTATTTTCACAGTTTTGTTGTCTTTAGAACGTTGTAAATCCTGGTGTTTCTTCCACTTTTCCTCACACAGCTCAATTTTTTATTCTTGCCTTGCTGAAATTATTCTTCCTTGGCATTTCTTTTGATTTTCTGCTTTTCTCCTTTGACATTTTGCACTTCTCTTTTAAGTCCCCATTTGTTTTCTGACTCTTTTTATTCTCTTCCTTTGCCTCTTTCTCCCATTTTATTCCACTTCTCCCCAGTCCAGCTCTTCCACTCTGTTTCACATTTCATTTTTGAACTGTACCTTTGCTTAAACCAACATTTGTAAAACTCTTTTGTACAAACTGAGAAGTTTCATTGAAATTTTATGGATGGACTTTTTTTCTTCTCACCATGTTATCTCTTCAACTGTCAGTGTCCTGTTTGTTAAACTTGTTGCTTTGGGTTCAATATCCAAAGTTTTCCCTGCAGTAGTAATGTTACAAATGTCCATGTCTGGCATCTGGAACCACTTTAGGGGCTCCTTCGGTTTGCAGCGAGAAAATTATATTTATAACTGGTTTAAATCAGAAAAAAAAAGGGCTCTGCTTGCATCTAAAATAATTAAAACTGACTAGTTTGCATTAAAGAATTAAAAACAAGCAAACAAAAAGTTAAATAAGCAGGGGTTGGGGACTGGTTTTTTAATGAGCTCTGCCTGTGTGAGCGACCTTTTCCCATTTCCACCGCTCGTTTTTCCTGTTCCACCTGCACTCCCACCCCTGGAAGTGTCCAGGCCAGGCTGGACAGGGCTTGGAGCAAACTGGGATGGGGGAAGGAGCCCCTGTGGAAGGAGCAGGGGATGTGGAGGGTCCCTGGAGGGAGGGGGGCACCACCATCAGTCCCTGGGCACTTTTCAGAGCTCCCCTCTGGAAAGGAGATTCCCAAAGGAGATTCCCAAAGGAGATTCCCAAAGGAAATGCCCAAAAGAGATTCCCAAAAGAGATTCCCAAAGGAGATTCCCAAAGGAGGAGGCTCTTCCAGGGGCAGCTGGGTTCAGGGAAGTTAAGCCTGTCCCAGCTGAGCTGTCTCTGAGCTGGCCCAGCCCATCCATCCCAAGGTGCTATAAATAGAAACATCCCAGTGGGAAAAGCAGGACCAGCCAGGAATGGGCTCCCGGTCAGGAGAGAGGAGAAATTCAGAAATTCACCCCCTGCCAAAAACCATAAACACGGAATGTTTCCAAACTGAGTCATTCCTGCTTTCATCCCGCCCTCAGCTCCCCCTCCCTCTTCTCTTCCACCCAGGAATGCCCATCCCTGCCTCCAGCTCCTCCTGGGGATCTTGTATTTGGAATTTCTGCCTCCTGTCACAGAGCTGAGCTGCTGAGCCCCCAGTTCCAGCCTTGTGGGCCCTCTCACAGCAGAAATATCTCCAAGAGGACGCTTTGGGAAGGAGCTTTCCACAATGTCCTCACTGCAGGTTTGCCCTCCTGCCTTGTCAGCCCTGCCAGGGGATCCAGCTCAGCTCCACCCCGGATCAGAGCTGCTCCCACCCCACCTGGAATTGGGATGCTCCACCCCTGCAAGTGCCCAAGGGCAGGCTGGAGGGGGATTGGAGCAGCCTGGGATGCTGCAAGGCATCCCAAGGCACATGAGCTTTGAGGTCCCTCCAGCCCACTCTGGGATTCCAGGATCTGTTCACACATTTCCAACTCTCCATCCACACCAGACCATTCCCATCCATGATGTTAGGTAGTAGCTCATGGTTTTCTTTTTGTTTCTTTCTGTTCCTTAAATTAATTAGAATTCATTTTTAATCAGAAATTCACAGTCAGTTCACTACAGGAATTTGAGAGTCAATACTTAGGATAATAGAATTGTGCAGTTAAGTCTTAAGGCATTTTTCTTTAGCTGTCTGGACAGGTATAAATCAGTCTCCAGAAAAAAACCCGAGGCTGCCACAGCAAATATTCTTTATTACAATACAAAACTGATTTTCAACAAATAAAATATGCTGCTGTGGTCAGGACTGCCCCAGATCTCTGCCTGCTAAAGGATTTGCAGACAGCAGGCACGGGGAAAGACAAACACCCCGTGAATTGATGCTTTAAAGATCAACCCCGTCGTACACAGCAACTGCCAATAGCTTCAGTGAGCAGAAACCAACATCAGCTGAAATCCACCACGTCCTTCAGGAGGTTGGCTTGTTCCTGGAGCTCAGTTTTTGGTTTTTTTTGTATCCAAATGTTGATAAAGTGATGATAGAAGTGGAACCAGAAATGTAGCCAGAGCACTCACCCTGTTCTCTCTGATACCGAACTGATATTTTCCCCTTTGCAGGCACTTTATTAAACACCATTAATTTTACATCCACTTCTCCAAGTATCTGCCCAGTGGGGAGTGTCTGAACACCAGGTGATTCTGATTGAGAGGCTCTTGCAGTCCTTGATGCACTGAGTTCCAGCACTGCCAGGATTTCGATGCCCAGTTATCACTGACTTTAATTCCCCGTGCATCTCACGGCTGGTTCCCAAGGGATGGGATGAGAAGAACGCTCTGGAAGGTCCCTTTGGGCAGCTGCAGCTCTGCTCCCCTCCAGGAGAAGAAGGGGAAGATGCTGGGATTCATCTCCAGCAGAAAGGAGCTGCTCCAGCATGAGCCTTAAGATCCCAACACGTCCTCCCAGCTGGAATCCTCTTCACATCGCTTGAGCAGAGCCTGTTCTGCTGCCCTGCGCTTTGAGAGGGAAATCCAGGCGCTGGGAACGACTGATCCGGGGATGTTCCCCCCCCCCCGAAATCCCCCACGGAGCCTACAAAGGGCTGGTGGGTGCCCCTGGAGCCCGGGGCTCCCTGTGATTTTTTGGCTGCAGAGCTGTGTTTAAACACAGGCTGTTCAAACAGCCGGGCAGGGTTTGCGCGGCTCTGCCACGGCCACGAGCTGGGAGCCCGCTTTGATCTCTGCAAACAAATGTGTTTGGGTTTGCACACAAATAAATGTTAAACCAACAGTTTATTTTGGGGAGCCAGCGGCGCTGCTGAGAGCTCCAACATAAGTTGTTGCTTAGGTTTGAATTTTCTTCAGAATGGATGGCAAAAATAAAAATTATCCTTTGTGAAGTTCCACTTACACAGACAGAGCTCCAGCTCAGTGAGTGCTGCTCACGAGACTTCCCATGGAGTCACAACCCATTGGAATATCATCCATGTGCTGTGAATGAAGGAATACACTTCTAATTACATGGTAATTTGCATTAATTGTATTTAAATGCTCGCAGTTTGCTGGTAGCCAGGGTGAGGTTGGCAGTTCCTGTGCCTCTCTGTACAAATCTTGGTGGAGGGAAAAAATATTTATAGAAAGCTTAAAATCTTCTGTCTTCCTTTCCATCACTGCACATCTCCTTTCCAGCAAGGTTTCCATCGCCCTCACTCTTGCAATTGCCTTGCTGGTGATTTGGTGAGGAGGAGGATGATGTCCATGCCCTTCATCAGCTGAGATCCCTCCAGGGAGCCCCCAGCTCCCCAGTTTTGTTTTCCCTGTCCCTGGGAATGATGGAGTCAGTGGCCATTAGTGGAATATGGATTAATGGAAAACAGGAAGATTTCATTTCTTGGTTGCACTCCATGATTCAGGTCCTCCTGTGAGACACAAATACGTACAAGACAAGGATATTCTGAGGGCCAGACTCTGGATATTCCTTCCCACCTCCACCTGCTGAATTTCCAGGATCTCTCAGCACTGTCAGCCTGTGTGGCACACACTGCCCAGGCTCTCTTGGCTTGTTCCATTCAGGAACAAAAATCTATGAGTGAACAAAGCATTGCATGAACCCATCGGGGTTTATTTACAGCCAGGGCAGCCAGGGCACCTGGAAAAGCTCCTGGTTTTGCCCGTGGCTCCCACCCTGCCTGGGCAGTGGTGACAAACTCCCCATCTGTCCTGGGTTACAATGTAAAGATGTGCCCAAAAGTTTGTATTCTGTCCCCATCTGTTAAACCAGCAGTGATCCTTATCTCAGTGGGGATATCCTCTGTTAATGGGCCAGCTGTTAAACCAGCTGGGGCAATCATCTTTATCTTCCCACAGCCCATCCTCCCTCCAGGAGATATCTCCTGTTA
>JAOTQZ010000480.1:23957380-23969559 GCA_026546895.1 Pogonocichla stellata | reverse complement strand
CACTGGGAGATGCTCCACCCAGGGGAGGAGCCAAGCCTTTCCTACCCAGATAAAAACTGAGATTTTGGACAGCAAGGCACCTTCTTTCCACTGGATTCCAGAGGACAAGAGCTACCAGACCTTTCTACAGGATCACTGCTTCAACAAGGCCATTTCATCTGCACTGCTGCCACCACCCTAGTGGGGCGTCAGATTCTATTCTAACTCTGTCAGTGGTTTTTCTTTTGTACTATTGCATGTACTTTATTTTCCTCTTTTTTTCCTATTAAATTGTATTTCTGACTTGGAGTCTCTCACTGGTTTTGCTTTCAGAACCATTACACCATCCCACATTCCCAGCTCCTTCCCTGCTTTCCTGTCACGCCTCCTCCCTGTCCCTGGCCCCACACCAGGAGCTGCTCACACGCCCATCCATGGCTCACCCCAGTTTTTCCCTGTGTGCAGGGATTGGTTTCTGCTGCTTTGGCCCCTCTGTCCCACAGGGAGCTCTGTTGTTCCCTCACCCATTGCAGCAGAGCTGGGATGTGGCTCCACCACCCTGGGCGTGGCTGGGCTGGAGCTGCTGCACAGCACACACAGGGCCCAGATTTTGGGGTGGAATTTGGTGGAATTGACTCATTTGTCTCTTTCCTGAACGTTGTCATTCAAGGATCAACAGCAGGAGGTGTTATCAGATTGTTTATTTCCAAGGAACTTCAAATCCCAGATAGGTTTGAGTTGGGAGTGACCTTAAAAATGATTTCATTCCCCTGCCATGGGCACAGGGACACGTCCCCCTGTCCCAGGTGCTCCAGCCCCAATGTCCAGCCTGGCCTGGGACACTCCCAGGGATGCTCCAGGAGGCTTCTCTGCAGGAGCTGGAACTGCACTGAACAATTTTACACATTTTTCATGTGAGCCTGACCTAAAGACTGCTCACATTTTCTGCCTTCCTTGGTGTCCCAGGGCAAACATTGGGAATCTCAGAGCAAGAGAGCTGGGATGGGCATTTGGCCTTAAATTATTCCCCAGGACTTCAGCGATAAGAGCCACGCTCAGCCACCATCCAAGAGCCTTAGGCTGGAATTTTCTTAGATCTTTGAAGCTAAACAAGGTTGTGCCAATTGGAGAGCTGTACAGAAATCAGGAAAAATGCAATTTGTGGCCAATGCGTTTCTTCTGTGCCCAAATCTGATTCTTTTTTTTTTTTTCATTTACATTCTGCAGCTCCTTCTCTGGAAAGCCTGGCTGGAGGCCACCCTTCCATCCTCCTCCTCAGAGCACAGGACCAGGGGGTGCTGCCCACAGAGGGACCCAGTGCAGCCTCTTGCAGAATTCTTGTGGTTCTCTTTGAATTTTTGCAGTTTCAATTCCACGTTGAAATTGTGAGTATCCCAATTTTAAAGGTGTTTAAATACAAAAATCTGAGCATTTTTCAGGGCCAGGTTGGACTGGGCTTGGAGCAACCTGGGATGGTGGAAGGTGTCCCTGTCCCTGGCAGGGATGGACTTTGAGGTCCTTCCAACCCAAACCATTCTGGGATTCTCTGACTTTTAATTGCGAGTGGCAGAACAAAAATTCTTCTTTCTGCTCCAGTTATTCTCTTGCAGTTATTGCTCCAGTTATTTCCCAGCATTAATCCACATCTCTGCTCCAAGTTCTCTGAACTTAAGACAAGACCAAGCTCACCTTTTCCTCCCTGACAACATCTGAAATCCACTGAACCCCCAGAGATTTCCCCACATTAATGACCAGTGATTGTATGAGCACACAGGAAACAGTTAAGAACAAACCCAAATCCTGGTCAGTGTTTGTTTTTATTTTCCTGAAAACTAAGCAGGACACTTAAAGAACTTATGCACAACTTGAAAAAAAAAAAAAAATTAATTCTTTCTTTAAAGAGCCCTGGAGATAAATTACTCACAGGAGCACTTCACACAGAACTCAGCGTGGCCTGGGCCATATCTTGGCTAATAACAATTGGTTTGAAGTATATATGTCCCATTTCTGAGAGGAGGATTAATTCATCTTTCTGCAGGCCCAGAGCAGAGCTGACACCCTGTAAATCTGCCTCTCCATTGTTCCACAGACACAGCTCAGGGCAGATGTTGTGCAAGAGAGCTTGGAGGAAAAATCCACAGGCATTTCCCCAGCCCAGGAAAAGAAGTTCTTGATTACAAGCAAAATGAGTTCATTAGAAATTAATCCAAATTAATTACATCTGAACGTAAAATAATGCATGAATTGCAAATGCTCCTGTTTCCTTTAGCAGTATTAACGTGCTGCAATTAGTTTTGAAATTCATACAGAATCCTTTACCTGGGTAGGAAAACATTGTGAACAGCTTGTGTAATTAAACTGATTACACATGTAAAAATTGTCATCTGCTAAACGTTGCAAAGCTCTTTGTCAGCTGCATGGAACAGGGACAAAACCCACCAAGAACAAATGGCAGAACAAAATTTCTGTCACTTCTAGTGCTGCTGCAGGGGGTGCAGGACAGAGCTTCCAGCAGGTCAGGAGCTGGCCTGAAAAGCATCAGGTCCCACCAGGAAATGCTCTCCTGCAGTTCCAGCATGTGGGAATAACCCAAATCCCACTGCAGGGACTGGAGCAGGCGCAGCTGAAAATGGGCAGGGATCCTGTGGCTGAGCTCAGGTCCCTGGGCAGGGCAGGGATGGGGGCTGCAGCCATGGCATCTCTGTGAATTCATGGCTCTTCAAGCAATTGGGGTAATCTAAGCCAGGTATGAGATGGCAAAGGATAAATGGGATATTGGGAAGGAATTCCTGGCTGTGAGGGTGGCAGAGAAGCTGTGGCTGCCCCTGGATGCCTGGAAGTGCCCAAGGCCAGGCTGGACACTGGGACAGTGGGAGGTGTCCCTGCCATTAGGGGTGGGATGGGATGAGCACTGAAATCCTTTGCAAACCAGTCTGGGATTCTGTGATTTAAAATCCATCAAACCCAGCTAATTCCTTACCCTATTGCTTCTTTTTTTCTATGGGGTCAGGACTTGCAGAATTCCACCAAAGTCTCTGGAAGCATCCCTGAGTTTCCTGCCCAGGGACAGCAGGAACATTTCCATGTGGTTCCCATTGTCCTGCATTTAACCTCTCCGAGATATTTTGGGGCAATTCTTTATTTACATTTTCTTTAACAAAGAATATGTTTACCTTCTTCCTAAAGATTACCACATGGCCAAACACTTCCAAATCCAAATATTTCCTAAACGAGAATCTGCATAATAATTAAAATGTGTACATTAAGCAGAGGAGTGCTGAAAAAGATGTTCTGAGTGTTCACAGGGATTTTGTAAGGGGATCCGGGCAGGATCTCAGTTTCCAGCAGATTGCCAATCTGGGGAAGTGCAAGCCAAGTTTCCACTGCCTAAATATTTACTCAAAGGACAATGAGAGGGTGGGAAGTGTGTTGTTGTTAATAATAACAATTTGCACTCTGCTGGCTGTGCTGGGGCGCCAAAGCCCCTCCTGGATCCTCTGGCACACTGGGAGGAACAGGGGAGGCCACCTGGGCCAGCCCTCATCAGAATTTAGTCACTAAATTAAAATAACTCTCTGGAAAAGTCCTTGTGTCTTCTTCTGGTTGCTTCCAAATTTCAGATGCTTTTTTTAGAGTGTGTAGAGACAGGGCAAGGGGTGGGTCAGTGTGACCTCACAGCCACCAAGTTCTGAGCAAAATTCCCATTTCCCATTGATAGGAAACCACTTCGTGCAAACCCAGGGAGCCAAAAGGCTCAAGTGACAATTCTGGTGCAGGGGACACGTTGAACTGGGCATCCCAAACACCAGCACTGCATGTGAGCAGCTCCTGACCAGCTCAGCAGCTGTGGATGCTTCCTGCCTCCTCCAGAAGATGCAGAACCCAAGGTGGGAGCTCCAAGGAGCTGGCAGAGGGAGGGGGAGTGCAGGAACCAGGGAGCTGCACAGACCTGGGGATGCCCTACAGGACCGTGGTGTGACCCCAAGGGACCCCACACACCCAGGGGATGCCCTACAGGACTGTGGTGTGACCCCACACACTCAGGGGATGCCCTACAGGACCGTGGTGTGACCCCACACACCCAGGGGATGCCCTACAGGACTGTGGTGTGACCCCACACACTCAGGGGATGCCCTACAGGACCATGGTGTGACCCCACACACCCAGGGGATGCCCTACAGGACCGTGGTGTGACCCCAAGGGACCCCACATGCCCAGGGGTGCAGCACCACGGTGGGTGTCACCCTGCCACACGTGTGTGGTGCAGCTGCACTCCTAAAAGCATTATTAAAACTGCTCTCCCTTCCCTAAATGAGCTTGAGGAAGATGTTCATAAAGCTCTGGCACTGTATTTTAGCAACCCCAGCTTTATATCCTCGGTGCTCTCAGGGTGGCTGTGGCTGCTGAGAGGGCCAAACTCGTTCCCTTTGTGCATTTTTGCACATTTTGGAATCCTCTCCCAGAATGTTTCCCCGGGTGATTTTTACCTGTGTAAAAGGAGGCTGCTGAAAGCACGGGGGTGTTGAACGAGGCGCGTTTGTTAGGAAGGAAAACATTCCCAGACATCTCTCCCCGATCAGAGAAAAGCTTCCCTTCCCTCTGTAGGAAAAGTTGAGGCTCTGGCGAGCACGAGCCAGGAGCAGAGGCTGCCCGTGCAGCCGGAGCTGGGTGTGGGCTCAGCCCGGGGATGCTCGCAGGGATGGATGATTCTGCAGATTCCCGCAGATCCTGCAGGCAGCAGCGCCGGGCACTCCCAGAACCCAAAATCAGCCTCGCATCGGGAACGGGAGGGGTTTGGGGGGCTCCTGACCTTGTCAAAGCAGACCCGGTGTTAAAAGGCTGAGGGAGAGGATGGGGTTGGTGCTCTGCTGGTTCTGCTTTAGGGACTGGGGCCAGCACCAGAATGAGGAGGAGCTGGCAAAGCAGCAGAAACGCATCCCAAACCCCACAGTGTGCCACCCGAGCACTGAGACTCTGCTGCCGAAAATTCTGAGGATTTCCTTCACTCACACCAAGTTAATTGCCTAAAGAACACCTGGAGAGGAGGCTGAGTGCTGGTGTAAAGTGTGAGTAGTGACAGCTCCCGTGGCTGGGAACACTCACTGCACCCGCCAGGAAAAAACCTTGAATGCAGGAAAGGCTAAAAAATGAGCGCAACTTTTCCAGTTTCCAGAACTCTGCTGCTCACCTCAGAACCACCAATGTGATCCAGACCTGCTGCTTTTATTCCTTAAACCTGCACAGGAGGTGACCTTTAAGGTGCCCCTTCACCTGCTGGCACCTCCCAGCGAGGGAAATCAGGCTCAGAAATAGCAAGGGGCTGAGGATGCAAGGGCAAACAGCCACAAAATTGACCAAATATCAATATTTACTGGGCAGGAAAGAGCACAGGGTGTACTGCTAGCACGACTCATCATTTATTCCGTGGCTACCCAGCCACAGCTCCCTCCTCCAAAGCCTCGGGTGCTTTTCTGATGCTGCTCCTCCAAAAGGCAACTTTGAAAGCTTAGCCTGGAAGGAAGCTGAGCAGTGAGTGAACACGGGGTTTGCAGGCAGGATTTTGCACCGGGTTTTCTTCCCTTCTCCTTTCCAGCGTTGCTGTGTGGAGATCCATGCAGGAATCTGCTCCCTGCCCCTCTCTCCTCACTCGTGCTGCTGCAGGGACACAACAAAACGTGGGAATTGCTCCTTCAGGTCCTGCTGGGAGCAGTCCCACCTACAGAAACAAGTGGTTTGTTTGGTTGGTTTTTTTTCCCTTCCTACAGGATTTCTGGATCCCTTCTCCAAATCCCCTTCTCGGGCCAGCACGTCTCCGTGGCAATCCCACGAAATTTTTCCTGCAAAAATTTTATCTGCAGGAAGCACAGATCGTGAGCACTGGCTGGTTCGTGAAATAGCCATAATTAAATTGGGGAAATTTACGGGGTTTTAGAGAGGTTCAGACACTCTAAGAAATAAAATAGAAACAGAAGAGTCTTGGCCAACTTCTGTTGGCCTGTAGACTTATTAGGGGTTCCAATCCAAGGAAATCAGGAATGTGAGTGTTCCTGTCCAAAAACATCCCGTTAAGAGTATTTTATTTCAATCACAGCTGTGCTAAAAACCACACAGTTCTCTCACACCATCCAATCACCTTCCCTGATAGGGTGAAAGCCCATTTTTCCTCACTTTTTATTACAACCATCTTAAAGACAGACACACCAAGGGCTGAGGGGAGGTTTGAGGCTCCCATTGCATCCACCACGTTTGTGTTACACCCCCAAAAACCCGCACGGGGGTTTTGGGCAGCTGCACCCGAACCAGTTGTGCTTTAAGCAGATCAGGCGGGACGTGACAGGTTAATTTGGAGGAGGGAGAGGTGTCTGAGGCCGCGGTGCTCTCATGCACATATTAATGAACTGCTCTATTCGGGATCAATCGACACCACCGCTACTTTCATTGACTTTATAATTAGCACTATCTTACTTTTGCTGGAATAAAGCCGTTTTTACCTAGTGTAAAATCTATCATTTCCAGCCCGTTATTAGCACGGGGACGGCCGAGCTGCTTTCGCTCTGGGCTTTGCCGGGAGGGCTCTGATTGTCCCTGTCCCTATCCCTGTCCTTATCCTGGTCCTTATTTCTGTCCCTATCCCTGTCCTTATTTCTGTCTTTATTTCTGCCCTCATCCATGTCCCCATCTCAGCCCTCATCCATGTCCTTATCCCAGTCCTTATTTCTTTCTGTCCTTATTTCTGTCCTTAACCCTGTCCCTATCCCTGTCTTTAACCCTGTCCCTATCCCTGTCCTTATTTCTGTCCTTATCCTTGTTCTTATCCCGGTCCTTATTTCTGTCCTTATCCCTGTCCTCATCCCGGTCCTTATTTTTTCTGTCCTTATCCCGGTCTCTCCTCATCCCTGTCCTTATTCCTGTCCCTTTCCCTGACCTTACTTCTGTCCTCATCCCTGTCCTTCTCCCTGTTTTTATCCCTTTTCTTATCCCACTCCTTATTTCTGTCCTGCCGCAGCCGGCCCGGGGAAACCTTCCCAGCCCTTCCCAGCCCTTCCCAGCCCTTCCCACCCTTTTCCAGCCCTTCCCGCCCCTCTCCCGGCGGGGTCTCGGGGGTTGCACATCCCTCTCCATCCCATCCATCGCTGCCCCCGGAGCGGCTGCTCCCGCCGGGATTTCCCGGCGCTCCGGGAGGAGGATCCCGGCTGGGGGAAGCGCCCAGCCCGCAGCGCTCGGGGGTCGCTCCCGATCCCCCCGCATCCCTCCCTGGAAAAGATTCCGAGCCGTTCCGCTTTCCTGGCTTTTATTACCTGAGGGAACCTGACAGAACTCGTAAAGACGCGATCGCTACGGAGCTTCCAGTGCCGCGTCCCGGTTCCGTTCGTGCGGCCGAAACTCGGGAAAAAACTCAGAGAAAGTAGAAGGGGGGGAAAAAAATAAATAAATTTAAAAGCTGCGCGGAGGCGAGCGGCGCTTCCTCGTCGTGCTGAGCGCTATCGGCCGTGTCGCGATATCTACGGAGCAGAAAGAAACGTGCGAGCTCTACAAGAGGTGAGAACACGGAAAAGAAAAGAAAAAAGAACATCACCGATGGCAGCGCAGCGACAGTCCCGGCACCGTCCCCCAAACCGTCCCCCCGTCAGTCAATAGGTGGCAAAGTGTCTTAAAATTCATTACTTGGCACTTATTGAAATTCGTGACGTCGAAAATGGATTAAAAAAGGTGAAGCAAACCTGAGTGAAACAAAATATATTGTACTGACAACAAATGCAATGAGATAACAGCATCTCGCTTTCTTTTTTTTTTCTTTTTTTTTTCATTTTTTCTTTTTAAAATAACTTAAAATACACTAGAAAAAATATGGTCAATATAAATAATTTTGTTTTCATGGAGAACAAATAGATACAAAGCCCGTCCATACCAAAGTTCGCGTAGAAGAGCTTTCCCTCTGTCTTGGCAATAAGCATGAGGGTCAGATGGCAAAATCTGGGATAACAATCACTGACTGCAGGGTACCCCAGGTTAAATAGCTATACGTCTCTCAAATAATAATAATAATAACCAAAAAAATCACAAGGTTACGTGAATAGATACACCTTTATGAGATAAAATGTAAATGTTTGACAGTCAACTATCAATTCACAAGTTATAGCCAAAATAAACTTTGTTCGTGTGTATCAACATATTTTACATGTACCCAGTACCTCTTGTTGGAATTTGCCGTGGTGTCAAGTGGTGGTTGGGAATTAAATACTCTTTTTTTTTTTTTCCTTTTCCTTTTCTTTTTCATTTACTTTTGCCTTCGGGACAGGAGAGACCCGGCAAAAGGAGGCAAACTCCGCTCTCCTGGCGTTTTCCTTTCCCTTTTATTTCAGAGGTGGGACAGCAAACGACCAAAAGAGATTTGAGAGTGGAAAAGGTAGCGCTTGATCTGCCTCTCTCTGCCTGCTTCCCTCCGAGATTAAAGGAGAAAGAACCCAGCCACGTTTGTTTGTTTGGTTTTGTGGTTGTCTTGTTTTTTGTTTTTTTTTTTCCTACTAAAGATGAGGGTGAAGTGCAAGTGAATCAAAGTACTCCATCAATGAAATACAAATACATGCAACCCGGAATGCTGCTGGAGGAAGTATCCCGGACAGTTTCCCATTAGAAATTCGCAGAGAATTCATTGTCTTTTTTTTTTTCTTTTTTTTCTGTTCGTCGTCATCTTTCTCTCTTCATTTTTTTTTCCTTTTTTTTTCTTTTTTTTTTTTGTCGCTATTCCAGACGTGGTTGTTAAACTCAAGTACCTGATGCAACGTGAAAGGAGGCCCGCCTCTCTTATCAAATTTCTCGTATTAAAGTGAACTTCGCAGAAAAAGGTCAGTTTCAAAACCTGTGAACTTCCCAGCTGCGCGTCCTCTAATTCCTTAAATAAGTATATATCTCCTGTCCGTTTCTCCTCTCCCTCGTTTCTTTTTTTTTAACTCTTTTCCCCCCCTTTTTTTTTTTCTTTTGCCGGAAAAAAAAAAAAAAAGAAAAGCAAGCAGCAGCGCGGTCACAGCCCCAGGGCAGCAGCGTGTTTCTTGGCCTTCAGGCGGAGGTCGGCGATGCTGGAATTCTTGCTGGTGGTCTTGGCGGCGGCGGCGGCGGCCACCACGGAGGCAGCGGAGGCGGACTCGGCCAGCGTGGCCAGCGGGAGCCCGAAGGGGGGCGCGGGGAACATCATGTAGGGGGCGTGGGCCAGGTGCGGGTGCAGGTGATGGTGAGCGTGGGCCACGGCGCTGTCCAGCTGCAGCTGCGCCTGCACCTGCGGGCGACAAGCGGAGGGTGGCCCGTGTCACCTCCCCCACCCCATCCCACCCCCAAAAAAAGCCACGCGGCCACGCAGCCACCCACACGTACCTGCTGGAAGGGCATCCTCAGAGCACCCACGTTCACGTAAGGAGCCACCCGGCAGGCTTCGAACTGGGTGGCGGCTCCGATGAGCACCCCTGGGGAGGGAACGGGGGGTCAGGGTGGGGACATCGCTGGGGACAACGCCGGGACCCCCGGCACAGCCGCGCCCCCCGCCCCGCTACCTTTGTGCAGCTGGTTCTCCTGCTTCCGACACTTGGCCCGGCGGTTCTGGAACCAAACCTGCGGGCAGGGGGACACGGGGTGGGACAGGGACCCGAGAAACCCGCCCGGAATAACACCACCACCACCAATAACAGTAATAAAAATAATAATAATAAATTCCCAGCCCTCCCAGACAAAGCCGCGGGTGCGCTCCCCCCTCCCGGGCGGCCCCCGCTCCCCAGCTCCGAAAGGTAAAAGAGCCCAAAATGCCCGAAAATCGCCAAGCGCGCAGTGCACGCCCCAAGGAAATGATTTCTCTTTCTGCATTCAGCTCCCAAAAGGCTGAAATCGCCCTTGATGCCCGCTACTAACGGGCGATAATGGCCTGAGGAGCTCGTGCTCATTAATAAATTCATTAATTAGCTGTATCTTGCAGAAAAACTCAACAACAACCGGGTTTTGTGACTTTTTATCTTATTTTCTTTTTTTGGAGGGGTGTGGGAGAATTACGGTCCTAAAAGCTTCGCTACAAAAGAAGTTCCGAATTTCTCTTCGCTAGAGAGTAGCACAGAAGCGGAATAATTATCTCATTATCATAACAATCTAATTTGCTTGCACGAAGAGGCTGCCCCGTTAGACAAGAACATACTTTTAATATTGGAAATGGAACCGTTAAAATAAATTCCC
Source organism: Pogonocichla stellata (assembly GCA_026546895.1). Classification (NCBI taxonomy): domain Eukaryota; kingdom Metazoa; phylum Chordata; class Aves; order Passeriformes; family Muscicapidae; genus Pogonocichla; species Pogonocichla stellata. Next base: position 23,959,368 of record JAOTQZ010000480.1, on the reverse strand, counting down.
AGCCTGAAGTTCTGCTGGTTCGGAGAAAGGAGGGAGGGAAAGGGGGAGAGCCGGGCTTTAAACATCTCCGTTTTAACCCAGGGCTCTGCAGCGCATCCCAGCAGCCACATCGGCCAAGGAATCCTTCCCCCGCGGCCAGAAAAAAAGAAAAAAACGAAGATAAAAATTGCATTTTTTTTTAGGTCTTACTCGAAAAGACGGATATAAACGGGAATTCCTCCCGCCCTGTCATTTTCTCCGGCCAAGGAAAATCTGCCCAAGAGCCACGTTCGCCCTCAGCCTCCCGTGGAAACAAACACGCCTTCCATCATTTACAAATTAGAGCAGATACGAGGCAAAATATTATTGAAAAGCTTTTTTTTGTTTTTTTTTTTTTTTTTTTTTCCGGGAGGATTTCTAGGGAATGGGTTTAATCTATGTAAATCTCCAAAAGTTATTATGCACCCTGCGATTTGGCATCATGGGAGCGCGGATTATGCGCCGCCGCCGCCTCCTTTGTCGAGCACCTCCCTGCTCCATTTTCCACAGCCAACAACTTTTTTTGCCTTGGTTTTGTTTGTTAAGGTTTGGTGAACAGAAATAAAAAATAAATTAAAAAAAAAAACCCTACGAACAAACACAATTAAAAACCAACCAACCAAAAACCAACCGAGCAGCCAGGAAAAAAAACAAAAAACAAACAAACAACAACCAAAAAAAAAGAAAAAAACGGAGGGGAGAGGGAAAATTAAGACTTTGCTTTTTTTTTTTTTTTTTTTTTTTTTTTGGTGGTTCAGACTCTGACAAAAGCTGATCGTTTTGAGGTTTTTGGTTCCCCGTATCGGCTCTGGCTCTGTCCTCACAACCTTCCACGATGCAGGGAACCCCCCAAGGACTGAGCGCATACTTGGGTGCAGATGGTGCCTGCGAGCACAAAGATTGAGGGGGAGTATCTGTTACAGCGATACTTTCCACCAGCTGCAGATGTTCGGGGCCTAAAACTTCTCCATGTGTTCCAACAAATAATGACCATCATTTTCTCTTCTTTTATTTTCAGAACGGAAATACACCGGAGCAGCTACATTTGTTCTCATTTGAGGGATCCCCTTCCTCCCCGCTCCTCGGCTCATCCCGACAAAACTCGCAAAAAGCAGCCCAGGAACCCGTTTGGAAAAAAACTTTGACAGGGTGCAAAGCTCAGGTTAAACCCGGAGAAGCCGCGGCTTCCCTGGAGGGGAGAAAGCTCAAAATAGCTCGGGTTTATCCCAGACTTTCTGTATTTCATAAACCTGAACAAAGCACCTCGCTCAATTTTCGTGCCGTTTCAACATTTAAGAACTACGAGGAGAAACGGACTGAAAACACATCCCGGTATCATTGTTTCACTTGGCGCTTTCCAATTCAGTTTATAATCGCGACATCCATGTCGGGAATCGGTGCGTCCATGGATGAGGCGGGGACCGGGAGCGGCTGCCGAGGCAGGGATGGAATACCAGCGGAGCTGGGATAAAACACGGCAGAACGGAGGGACGGGGGGAGACAAATCCCGGCCAGGCAAAACCCTGCGAGGCCGTGAAGTTGGCAGAGGCAGGGAGCTGCCTCCGCTCCCTGACAGAAGGATGGGGCTCGGCCCCATCATTTTCCCGGCTCTTCCCGAGCTGTCCCTTCCCCCGAGCACCGCAGCCCCGGCTACCTGCACCCTGGCCTCGGAGAGCCCCAGCCGCTGGCTCAGCTCCTCCCGCATGAACGCGTCCGGGTAGTGGGTCTCGTCGAAAAGCCTTTCCAGCTCGTTCAGCTGCTCCAGGGTGAAATTCGTCCGGCTCCTCCTCTGCTTGATTTTCGTCTGCCCTTCGTCTTCCATCGCTTTCGCATCCTCCTTGCGCTCCTTCAGCTCTGGGGACACTGGGCACGACACAGCAGTCAGAGCGGCGGGGCCGGGGCACCGGGGCTCTCCCGGTTCCCTCCGCTCCCGGCGGCCGGGGGGATGCGGGCTGAGCCCCCCGGGGCCG
>JAOTQZ010000480.1:23936227-23953187 GCA_026546895.1 Pogonocichla stellata | reverse complement strand
AGGATTGCAGTCCCGGCTGTACCAGGGATTGCAGTCTCAGGGATTGCAGTCCCGGTTCACCGGGGATTGCAGTCCCTGTGCACTGGGGATTGCAGTCCCGTGTATTGCAGTCCCGGCTGCACTGAGCATTGCTGCACCGGGGATTGCAGTCTCGGTTCACCGGGGATTGCAGCCCCGGCTCAGGATTGCAGTCCCGGCTGTACCAGGGATTGCAGTCTCAGGGATTGCAGTCCCGGTTCACCGGGGATTGCAGTCCCTCTGCACTGGGGATTGCAGTCCCGTGTATTGCAGTCCCGGCTGCACTGAGCATTGCTGCACCGAGGATTACAGTCCCGGTTCACCGGGGATTGCAGCCCCGGCTCAGGATTGCAGTCCCGGCTGTACCAGGGATTGCAGTCCCGGCTCAGGATTGCCGTCCCTGCTCACCGGGGATTGAGGAGAAGGAGGGGAAGGAGCCCCTGGAGCTGCTGGTTGTGGTTGCGCACCCTGAGCTGTCTCCGGGAGCTGCCCAGGCAATCCCGGTGTCACGGGCCTGGCCTGGGGATTCCTGTACGGGAATTCCCCCGGGCAGATGCCGTGAGCAGAACGTGGAGGATGTTCTCGGAATGATGTGCCTTGAGTCCTGCAGCTCCCGGCGCTGGCTCCAGGAGTATTTCTGTGTCCTTAATGGTGAATTCTCCTTTGTTCTGCTCCAGGCTCTCCCCGCTGCATCAGGAGGTGCTGCCAAAAAGTGTGAGGAAGGGCAAAAGTTTGGATGGAGGAAATGAGCGAGTTGGACCCGTCTGTGCTGGGAAGAGGAGGAGCAGAGAGGGGATCGGAGCTGGGAATGGGCTGGAGAATGCCTGAGGGAGCTGGGAAAGGGGCTCAGCCTGGAGAAAAGGAGGCTCACGGGGGATTTCTGGCTCTGCACAGCTCCCTGACAGGAGGGGACCGCCAGGGAGGTCGGGAACAGGGACAGGAGCAGAGTGAACCGCGTATTTTTATTTTCCTATAAACATAAACAAACAGACCGCAGCCAGCAGAGCTGCCAGCTGGGAATGTTTGGGTGTTTTCCAGGTCGAGGATGGGCCGGCGCTCCTCGGACACGGAGGAGGAGAGCAGGAGCAGGAGGAAGAAGAAGCACCGGCGGCGCTCCTCCTCCAGCAGCTCCTCGGGCAGCCGCAGCTACGGCCGCAAAAAGGCGGGCAGGAAATCCAGGTCCAGGTCGCGCTCTCGGGATCTCCAGTCCTGGTCCCATTCCTATGAGAAAAGGTGCAGTTGTAGGAGTTTTTGCAAGCTGGGCTCTTCCATATTACAGCAGGAAGCTGGAAGGGTTGGGATTTTATGGCACAGAGTGTTCTGAACCATAAGAGATGTGAAAATGTTTTCGCTTTTGTTAAAATAAAACCACCAACCCACCACCATGCCCCACACCTTCCTCCCTCCTCAGGAGAATAAAGCAGGGAATGTGCAGATCCAAAGGAGACTTCTGCTTTAAACCGGAGAAGCCCCAGGAGATAAAATAAATTTTCCTTTCTTCTCCCAGCAGGGATAATTTCCACTGCCCCACGGTGTTCCAGGCTCATCCAGCTTGGCCTGGGACACTTCCAGGGATCCAGGGACAGCCACAGCTCCCTGGGAATTCCATCCCGGCCAGGAATTCCCAATTCCCAATATCCCATTCATCCCTGCCCTTTGGCAGTGAGAATTCATTCCCTGTGTCCTTGTCCCTCCATGCTTTGTCCTCTCCAGCTCTCCTGGAGCCCCTTCAGGCCCTGCAAGGTGCTCTGAGCTCTCACTGGATCCTTCCCTTCTCCAGGTGAACATTCCCAGCTCTCCCAGCCTGGCTCCAGTCCTTGGAGCATTTCTGTGGCTCCATCCTGTTTGCCTCAGTCTGGCTTGTGCTGGTGAATTTATTGGGAAGTGGAGCTGGAAAACACTCCTGGTGCCCTGTAAATGCAGGAGGAAATGCTCCTGCCAAACCTTTCTGGAGTGGCTGCAGGGTGTGCTGAGGAGGGACCTCAGGGTTTTATTCCCAGCCCTTTCTCCTGCTCCTTCTGGGATCTCCATTCTCCCCAGGGTGCCATGGGCTGTGATCCCAGCCATGAGCAGCTTCAATCCCATTGTTCCAGCAGAGCCATGGCCAGTTCCCAGGAAAACCAGAGGGGGTTGGGGGCTGGATGGACACCAGGACACTCAAACTGCATCCAGGAGAGATCCAAGGCTCTGCTTTTGGGATCTTGGCTTTGCCCTTGGGGCAGGGCATTTGCTCCTGGCAGTTCAGGCTGTGTTCCATGCTGGGTTTATCCCTGACCCTCAGGAATCAAAGGCAGCAGTTTCTGGGATTCCTGTCCTTTATCCAGCAGGAACATCTCGTTCCCATCACATTCAGGGAATGAACATCACCGGGTGAAGTTCTTCAGGTGCAGCCCTGTTCTTCAGCACTCAACCTCTGCATCCTTTCCAGCATTCCAGTTCCTGCAGCCCCTTTCCTTCATGCTGGATAATCACTGAGCACATCCTGAATTCCAGCAGCTTCTCTGGGGTGTTGTGTTTTAATATTCATCACATATAAAGGCCAAAAAATAGGGAGGATTGTAATTGTTAATTAGTTAACTACTGAGGAGATGGAGGGGAAATGTTAAGGTTTGGATTTGGGGTTTAATATTTTTTCTTTCATCTTTTTCCTTGGTGTAGAAGAATTTATTCTCTGAATAAACAAAGCTGGGAGGGAAGGATAAAGGAAGTGATCCTTTGGATTCCTGATTGGACTCAGGAGGGAGCTGCCCTTAAATGAACTCAAATGAAATAAATTAACCCTGATTTACTGATTACTACTAATAGTAGCTAAGGACCCCACCCAAACTTTACTTTTTGCTTGGGATGTGGAGTTTGGAGGATCAACCCTTTAGGGCAGCAGTGTCCCTGTGTATGTGAGTTACTTGTTATAGGGGAACAGTGGGGCTTGAGGCTTCTGGAGCACCCTACAAACCCCAGGTTTGTACATGTTTAGTCAGGAATTGTTGGGGGTTTGTCCTGGGTTTTTGGGAACAGTGCCACTCTTACTTCTGGCTGTTTTCTCAGGCATTGTTGGGGGTTTGTGTCTGTTTTTTGGGAGCAGTGCTACTCTCACCTGTAGCTCTGTTTTGTCAGGCATTGTTGGGGGTTTGTCCCTGGTCTTTGGGGTTTTTGAGGCAGTGCCAGCCTCACCTCTAGCTCTGTTTTCTCAGCAATCCTTGGGGGTTTGTCCTGGATTTTGGGGGGCACTACCAGCCTGACCCTGGCTCTGTTTTCTCAGCAATCACTGGGGGTTTGCGCCTGTTCTTTGGGGTTTTTGGGGGCAGTGCCAGCCTCACCTCTAGCTCTGTTTTCTCAGCAGTCATTGGGGGTTTGCCCCTGTTCTTTGGGGTTTTTGGGGGCACTCCCAGCCTCACCTCTAGCTCTGTTTTCTCAGCAGTTATTGGGGGTTTGCCCCTGTTCTTTGGGGTTTTTGGGATTAGTGCCAGCCTCACCTCTAGCTCTGTTTTCTCAGCAATCACTGGGGGTTTGCCCCTGTTTTTTTGGGGGCCCTCCAGCCTGACCCTGGCTCTGTTGCAGGCGCAGACACAGATCCAGCAGCTCCTCTTCCTACGGCTCCAGGAGGAAGCGCAGCCGCTCCAGGGGCAGAGGCAAATCCTACAGATCCCAGAGGTCCAGGTCCAAGAGCAGAACCAGGAGGTAAGAGACTCCCCCAGGAAAAAAACAGAGTTATTTCTACTGCAGAAACACTCCTGGAAATCCTGAGCTTGGAATAAATGGCAATCATGGCTGCAGGTGATGGTTTAAAGCACACATCCCTTGAAATCCCTAATTTGGGGTCTCCTGATTGTTTCCACACATTGAATCTTTCAGTTACCCTGGTGAAATAATCTTAAAGGCAAGATATTTATTTTGCATTTGATTCAAGCAAAAAAAAGAAAAAAAAGACATAAACAGGGTCTATTGGTGTCATAGAATAATTTGGAAATATCTTGTGATTTTTTTTTTTGTTTGTTTGTTTCTGCTTTCCATAATTCCCACACATACCAGTGGCTCCATGAAGTTCAGAATAAACTGATTTTCTCACCTGTGTTTCTCTTGGAAAAGGATGAGTCTTTAATTATGCAATTTTTTATTAACATTTAAGGATGTTTACAGTGAAAGTTTATGTGCATTGGTTTGTGACAAACAAATATCCCACAATTTAAATATCTAGATCTTAACTAGAAATTGTAAAAGGTGTCACAAAATCTGCTTTTCTTCTTCAATTAAAAGATGCTCAAGTTGTGTTTGTGTGTATTTTTCAATTAAGAGGTTTAACTGAAGTTTATCCTGGATACCAGGTTTCCCATTAGCATTTTCTGCTGATTTTAAATTAATTATTGAGTGGATCAGGCAGATCAAAGCAGTTTGGGCACATATTTAAAATCTTCAGCCAGGTGATTTTTGTGTGCCTGCACTGAGAATTTGTTCAATCTTTGGTTTCCATATTAAAACTAGGAGATGTTGCCTCTAAATATTGAAAAATTGTTGTTGAAAGATGTGAATATTCCACTTTCTCTTATTTCTGTTGTGCCATGATTTATTCCCAGCTGTTCATTGGAAGAGTTGCTTGGACCCTTTATTGCTGCAGTGCCTTTGTAGCAGAAATTTGATTATCTGGATTTAAAAATAAATGTAGAAATTAAGTTGCCTGACCTCTCTTGCAGTATCCTCCCCATCAGAGCTGTGAATATCCTTTTCTTTTTGCCTAGAAAATCAGTTTGAACCCACAGAAATGTCAGAAGAATGAGGTGAAAAGGAAAATTTTTCAGTGTGTCACATACTCAGTGCTAGAAGCTGTGATAAATTAATTTAAAACGCTTTTTTATTATAATAAAACCATATATATAATAAGTTACAGACCTCATTAGCTATGGTTTAGTTGATATAAAATAATATATAATAAATATAAACTGCAGATCTCACTAGCTATGGTTTAATGGTCACTTTTCCAAGGGATTTGATTTTAATCATGGTTACAGGAAATTAGATGCCTAAAAACTTGTAAAATGTGGCTATTGCTAGAAAATACTGTGGTTAAATATTTGAGGTACCAGGTAGTTTATGTATCAAATATTTTGTGTATCAGATATTTGAGGTATCAGGTATTTTATGTATCAGATATTTGAGGCATCAGGTATTTTATGTACCAAATATTTGAGGTATAAGGAATTTTGGTTATCAAATATTTGAAGTATCAAATATTTTATGTATCAGATATTTGAGGTACCAGGTATTTTGTGTATCAAATATTTGAGGCATTAGGTATTTTATGTATCAAATATTTGAGGTATAAGGAATTTTAGGTATCAAGTATTTTATGTGTCAGATATTTGAGGCATCAGGTATTTTGTGTATCAGATATTTGAGGTATCAGGTATTTTATGTATCAAATATTTGAGGTATAAGGAATTTTAGTTATCAAACATTTGAAGTGTCAAATGTTTTATGTATCAGATATTTGAGGTACCAGGTATTTTGTGTATCAAATATTTGAGGTATAAGGAATTTTAGGTATCAAGTATTTTATGTATCAGATATTTGAGGTACCAGGTATTTTATGTATCAAATTCTTTATGTATGAAACATTTCATGTGTTGAGTGTGCAGCACTAGAGGGGCAGAGCTGCACATTCCTTTAAATGCTTTAAATATTCACACCCACAGAGGGCAAATCTTGATAAATAACATCCTGAATGATCCCACAAGAGTCCAAAAGCTTAAAATTGAACCCAACAGGACACTTTCCATCCCTTATTGTGATTTTTTTTTTCTGAGTCTGCTGTAATGTGGCACTGAGCAGCTGTGGATTAATCTGATTTTGGAGAGTTAAATCTTGGTTTAGCACAAAGCTGCTACTCCAGGCCTGTGCTTGTCCTGGTTGTCAGTGCTGAGCTCTTGCAGTGATGCCAAAAAATCTCTTTTCTGCCTCCAAATCACTCAGCCCAAGGGCTCACCAGCTTCCCAAGGACTTCAGGATTCCTCAGGCTGGAAAAGAGATTGTGGAGGAGAGAGGGAACGTGATGGAGGGGTAAAGAAATAAACCTAAAATAAAAATGGTGGGAGAAGGTGATTAAAGATGGAGGGTTCCCCATCTCTGTGCATGACCTGGGGCAGGTGTGACAATGTCGTGGAAAATGTATAAAAGTGTATTTACAGTGCTGGCATGGAATTTTCATGAATTCCATCTGTAATTCCTCTTTTTTTTTTTTGTTCAAATTTATTTTCCTATGATTTTTTTTTCAAGGTAAATACTGAAGAAAGCACTCGTAAATAATTAATAAAAGGATGCTGAGGAGCTCATGAGGCTGCCTCTAGAAAATTACCTTCCTGTTGGAAGTTAAGCTCTGGTCTCTTTAAATCCCTGGAATTGTTTTTGGTATAAATCATGCAGGTGGCACAGATTCTGTATCCTGGAACATCTTTTCTCCCCACAGTCCTCTACCAGCTTTTAATTTGTTTTTCAAGGTAGTGAAGGTGGTGTTAAAAGTAATGTATTTTTAAAATAATTTCTCTAACACAGGTGTTTCATTTGAGCAGATGATTTACAGATCTCCAGCACTGCAAAACAGAGACAGATCAAGTTTTACTTTGAAAAGTTGAATTTTTATAATGACATGCCTGAGATATTTTAAATAGGTGTTGTTTGTAACCTAAATTGATTTCTTGTACTTTATTGGAGAAGACAGCTTGTGCATATCATAATTTTTTTATTTTCAATGCATTTTTAGAGTGAAAAAAAGTGTAACTCCCCACTAATGGTTGTGTTTTTTGTGAGAAGCTAAAGAGACTTGTGTGGACTATTTTATTTTAGATGCAGTTTTTAGGGTGAAAAAAGTGGAGCTTCCCAGTATTGCTTGTACTTTATTTGAGAATATGAGGAAACTTGTGCATATTATAATTATTCTATTTTAGATGCATTTTTGAAGTCAAAAAACTGGAGCTTCCCAGTAATGCCATAAATTCCAAGCTGTCCTACAGCGGGGGAGTACAATGCAAATAGGACTTAATAAGATCACAAACTGAATTTCAGCAGAAACAACCAAGATTTACATTAAATTAGGAGTTTTAAAACCGATTTAGTTTGTTTTACTGAGCATTTGCTTAATAACATTTCTCCTCCTCGCAATCTTTTTAAAGCCAATAATTCGTCTGTGAAGCGTGGGCACATCCTCCCCTGGAAAAAAAATTGGAAGCAACAGCTCCCTCTCTGCAAGCAGGCAGCCAGAGCTGGGAAGGAAATATTTCAGCTGCACAGAATTTAATAAATCATCCCATTTCCTAATTTGATCATATTAGATGCTGATGTGGAAGGAGCATTTCAAATAGCAGCTCCTCATTAATATACATCAGGCTGGGGAATAGCAGGGAATACTTATGGAGGGATGTCACAGTTCCTGTTCCTTAGTTTACTAAGTGGAACAGGTTGATGTGATCCTGGGTGTTATTTGTCACTGTCTTGCTAAAATGGTTTGGGTCGAGTTATGGAGTCCAGAAAGACGGAGGCTGATAAATCAAAAGTGGATTGAGTGGACAGCAGGCAGTGATTGATACTGTGACAGGATATGAGGAAAGGAATCTTGATAGGAGCATGCCTGATATTGAATATGAGAAGGAAAATGGCCCTGGAGTATGGATATTATTCAAGGAAATGAGAATAATAATATCATCTTGAAATTATTGCTGGGTGAAGATTAGGAGAGTTCTTATTAGAATATTCTGCTGCTGTGCCATGCAGGAGCTGGGCTCTCCCAGGATTCTGGAGTGCTGGGAGAGTTTCCATTCTGATTGTTCTGTGAGTTAATCACATCTAAAATACTCTGCAGCAGAACTTGCAGCACAAATCTTCTAATTCACGGAGCTTTAAATAGAATTAACCAAAAAATGTTGACCTTTATTCCCCGATTTCATCCAATCCTGTGATTACAGAGCATTCCACTGGAATTGCCTGTGAATATGCAAGTTTGCTTTATTGTCTGCCAGATGTCTTTGGCTTCTCCCATTATGTTAAACTGCAAACTGCTGCCTTAAAATATCTTTAATGCACTTCAACTTAAAAATTGACACTAAACCAGCAAGTGCATCTATACATATTGAAGAAGAAAAAAGGATTTCATGGGAAGTAATCCTGCCTGGAGAGCTGATCCTTGGCAGTGTGGCTGAAGGAGGTGCTTGAGCAGGTTTTACATCTTATTTCTTTACCATTCCTCCAGTGTAATTAATTTAATATTGAAATGTTGTTGCATGCAGGGGCAGGGGAGCTCTGCTTAGGGCTGCCTTTGCCATAGGTTTGGGGGTGCAGAAGCAGCTGCCATTATCCCAGCAGTGTGAACTGGAATTAAAACCTGGCTTCAGCCCTCCCAGCCTGGCAGAGTTCTTTGTGTTTAGCAATTAATTTGTACTATTTAAAACCAGGCTCCCCAAGTGCAGTGTGAGAAGGGTCATTAAGTAACTGAGAGTAAAACCCTACTGATTATGGTTTTGTGGGGTCTTTGAGAATTTCCTTTTTTAATACCTTCTTTAAAAATTGCTGTTAGGTATTTTATTGAAGGGCTGATAGTGCACAGTTTGTAAGACTTTTTAAAGATATCACTGAATGCTTTTGTATTTGTGTTACTGGTACCTGTCTTCAGTTAATCTCCTTTTTTCCATACAGTTATTTCAGTGTGGGATTCAAGTGCTGGAGTCTTTGCACATTAAAACCTATCAAAGGCCTATCAGACCTCACAGCTGATAAGAACTAGTGGATCAAAACACAATTTGCAGTAATTTTGTGTCTGTCTGTCCTGCTCAGCACTGGTGGAGATTTTTTCATGGATTACAGAGCAGGAGCTCCATTATGAAAACTTCAGGAGGGATTTCCTCAAACAGCATCAGCCTAAAAGGAAAATAAAGCTTTTTAGGAGAGAGGAAATTAAAGGGGGTGGATGTTTTGAGTGGTCAGCATATGAATAAAGAGTAAAATTGTGATGGGTGAATTTGCTGGAGAGTTTCTGGAGGAGCAGGAGGATTCAGAGGAGAGACTGATATAAAACAAAAAAAAGGGAAGAAAAAGGAATGGAATATCTCAAATATCCACTGTAGTCGTGTGGAGTTAGGAGCTGATTTTAGGGGTGTTAAGGTGTGGATTTCAGGGTGATGCAGCTGTGGGATTAAAGCTGGTGATGTTCCAGGTGAGGGCAGAGATCTGGCCATGGGACTGAGCATTCCTTAATTTGTATTCTTGTCATTAATTCTTAGATTTTTTTTTTTAAGCAATTTTTTTTTTTTTTGCCTAGTAGCCACTGGAGTTACTATTCCTGTCAAGTATTGATCTGCAGCTTAGGATATTTTTTTCCCCCATCCTTGCTCTTTAAGTTAACCCACTCAGGTGCAATTATATGAAGAATCAGTGTAAATATTACCTGTTCCTCTCTCTTTTTACTGCTGGGAAAGTTTCAAGCCTTTGGCCCATTAGCAAATAGATTTAATTAAGATATTGCAGCATTTCTTTCATGGAGCTTCAAACAAAAGCTTGGGGCAGGAAGGTGGAATTGCCATTACTGAGTGTGATCCTGCTGATGGTAGTGTCAGCTCATGTTTATTTTTCTCCCCAATAAATCCAACCCTACAGTTTTTATTTAGGATCTTGTTGCATTCCAGGTTGTATCAGCACCAACCTCTAAAAATATCTTGTTGTTGTTGTTGTAATAACTGACTCTTTTCAAGAGGAAGGATCAGTTGGTGTTCTTGGCTGTCCAGGAAAGGCCCAGAGGTGGAGCAGGAGCAGTGGAGATGTCCTGGAGCACCAAGCACTGCTCAGCTCATTGCCCAGCCCTAATTGATCACTTTGGGAAATTAAACTTCACAAGGCAACGCCCAGGGCCCTGCAGTTATCAATAAGGCCACAGAGCTGCCAGTGCCATTTCCTTTGATGCCTTCCATTGGTATAAAACCAAAAAAAAGGAGCCTTTAGAAAAGCTCTGAATGCATAAGTGCTGTTCTTCTGGAGCTCAGGCTCGAGCCTGATGACACAAAAGTTGGTTTTTTTGTGCAGCCCAGGTGTTATGTACTCACAGGGGGTTTAAAGTTAAACCTGCTTATTTCTCTAGAACCTTTCATTGGTTTGGAAAAGGTGTCTTTGCAGGGTGTTGGGTTTTTTTAGTGCTTCAGTTTTCTGTTTGGAAAAGGAACTCGGGAAGACAAGAAAACCCAACTCCCCTTAGTGGGGAATTGCTTTTTTGATTTCAGTGTGTCTACATTCTAAACCACTATATATTTTAACTTTTTTTTTTAATTCTCTTTTTTCTCTGCTACCATGAAATAGAATCTGTTATTTCTTTGCTGCAGAGCTCGTGTTTCTCGAGGCAGCCCTGCAAAAGCAGATGTCTTGAGGATGCCCTGGTGTAACCCAAGGCCCTCTTTGCTCTGGAAATCATTGCTCTTTCCAGGGTTCATTTCTTGGAGTGATTTTTTCCCAGTATGAAACACAAAATAATAGAATTTAGTAGTAAAAATTTACTCTTTATTCCCATCTTTCACTTGTTCTGATATGTATGGCAGGAACAGAATCTGGTTAAAATGATGAAGGCAAAAAATGTGGATTTCTGCCACAGAAGTGATATGGAAAGGTTGTGTTGGGTGTGGAGTGATAGAGCAAGGGGGGAATGGCTTCCCACTGCCGGGGGACAGGGCTGGATGGGATTTTGGGAAGGAATTGATCCCTGGGAGGGGCTGGGATGGAATTCCCAGAGCAGCTGTGGCTGCCCCTGGATCCCTGGCAGTGCCCAAGGCAGTGGGACAGTGGGAGATGTCCCACTCACCTCAACCCCTGAGTTTTGGATATTCCCAATTTCCAACATTGAGGCTCCCAAAAATTCCAGAGCAAGGTGTAGAGCTGATAATTCATCTGCTCCTAATTGGCATCAAACCTCAGCCCTGTCACAGCCATGGCAAAGCTGCACTTGACTTCAGTGATTCCACATTTTCCTGTGCTGGGATGTTCTGGGAAGAAAAGGTTCCCAAAAGAAATGGGGTAATTTGTAGGAACATGCAGAGCTTTTGTCCTTTTGCTGTTAAAATAGAGTGTGATTAACTATCTGAACATATTTAATGTTAAATAGATGGTGATGTTAATAAAAAGATGGGAAAACTTGGATTTGTTTTTGCAGAAGGCAGGTGTATTAGATATACAATGTATATTTTAAAAACTAAAATCTAGGAAAATACAGGAAAAATCTATACTGTAATTGTAACTATAAAATATTTTGATTGTACTCTTGTAGAATTTGATTTTGAGTCTGTTTTTTTTTTTTTTTTTGCAAAAGCCCCCAAATCCTGGGCAATGTTTCAATAGGGAATTTCCTTATCCATAGGTATTACTGTAAGATATTTTCTAGTTGTGTTTTTTATTGGATCATATCCATATCTCTTAGGAAGGCAACCTCTCAATGAATTTAAAGGGTCAGGTCATGCTGAGCTCAAATAACTGATGTAAATTCTGGTTGTAATTCTGTGCTATGGATTTATATCCTAGAAATGAAGGCAAGGCCAGCAGTATGGGTTTATTCTCTTTAATTCTGTATAAACTCTTAGGTATCTATTTTTCTTCTGTGGTTTTTGGTTCTCCTCTATGGAAACACGCAGGGATAAACTGAATTGTGATAGGATTTAAATTAATCTGTGGCACAGCGCTGAAAATCTGTTCCCAGTCTATATCAAAAAGAGATGCTAAAAGTTTTCCTGTTAAAGCTCTGAGCTTCTTGATTGGAGAATGGGTAAAAAAAAAAAAAGCAAAGCCTTTTCCTATTTTTCTCCTATATAGTCTTCTTGAAGTTCTTCCAAATTAGATTTTAAATGCCAATTAGGAGGTTGAATATACTAAAATAAAAGCAAATACAACCAAAATGGCCTCACCTTATGGCTAGTTAGGCTTTTTCTCTCAAAAGCAGAACCTTTGCTCTGAGCATGGCTTTGAGAAAGATATTCAGCTTAATGAACACATTAATTAGAACCATAACTATTTATAAGATAATTAGAAACGAAGCACGGTAAACTGGGCTTTTCCTGCAATTAATGGAGGATTAATTACTGGAGGTAATGAAGTGGATTTTTAAATGCATTAAGGTGAAGTACAGAGATGTGCAAGGCTTTGTGATAGTTGCATAATTATTCCAGGCTGTTTGAGCAGAGCTCCTATGAGCTCGCTAATAAGCATCATTGCATCATTATGTATGCACTTAAAAAGACTTACCACCAAAATGACTGCCTAATTATTTCTAATTGGCAGGACTCTGTGTAGTCATTGAGCTGTTTGTAGCCATTTTAAGGTTCATTTAACTATCCTTGGGGCCATGTGATAGATGGAAAAAAGCTCCCGCTCCGCGCTGGCCTTGGCCGGCGCCGTTAATCAGTTCTGGTGGGCTCCAGTTTGAAATGCATTTGCTCCTGCAGAGGTCAAAACCTGAAGTAGTCCAAGCAAAGTTTGGCTTTTTGAAGCCACTTGACTGTATTCATTAGCAATTAGTAAAATAATTGTGGCTGTGGCTGTGTTTGGATTTCCGTGGGGCCGGGTGCGCTTTCATCGCCGGCGATTCTTGGGGCACGTGAGCTTCCTGGGAATCCAAACCTCCTTCCTTCAGGAGCTTCAGTGCAGTGCCATGTGTTCATCTGCAGCACCTTTCTTCTGGCATTTGTTCCCTGAAGCAGCTCCCAGCATTTCCCCACCAGCAGGTCCCAGGTGGAAGTTTCTCCCCCAGGACAAGGCTTTGCAGGGAATCTCCGAGGAAAATCAGCCCAGAGCGTGGAGAGAGGCAGCCAGGAGCAGCAAATCCTGCTGTTCCCCAGTGCTGGGGAGTTTGGGGCATCCGTTTCCAAGCTGTTGACAGCTCTGATATCCAAGGACATCTCCCAGCAGCAGGAATAATCCCAAATCTGTGTTGGCTCAGTGCAGCGCAGCCACCGAGAATTCTGCTGGAAATGTGCAAATCCATTCCCCTCTCCAAGTGTTTGGAGAAGTGGGATCAGTCTGGAGGGGTTGGATTTCCCCACCTCTGCCAGGTTGAGCACAAGATGCCACAAGGAAAGAGTTCTGGGTGTAATCACAACCATCTGCAGGGTGCTGTGAGCTACAGGAGCCACTCCTGCAGCTCGGGGGAGCACTGGCAGCAAATTGCAGCCTGGGAGAAGAAAGGTCAGCTTTGCCATTTTGGCCCCAAAAAATAGGGTTTGAGGAATTTAAATTAATGAAAAACCCAAACTATTATTATGGTTCAAGTGTAAGGTGGATTAAAAAGAGTTATTCACCAAAAAACCAACCAAAATGTCATTTATTTATGAGATATTGGTTCAAGTAACAGGTATTGGCTCAAATATGAGATAAAGGATTAAAGCAAATGAGCTGTGGCAGTGTAAACTCAAATGAAAACAAAGCCTTAAGGAAAACTGCAGAATTGTTTCAGTTTTTTGAGAACTGGTTTAATTGTGAGACTTCTCTGAAGGTATTTTTTAGAGCACTCTGTAAGCAAATATTCAATACAGAAAATGATGTAAAATACAAATAACTTTTCTTATTGATTAGGGATTTTGTTCTGTGGAGTCCTGTCAAATACAGTGATGGGAATTGCTCTGTAGATTGTCAGAACTAGGAAATGCATTTTAAGGTGAAACTACAGTTTTAATTACACCCATATCATATGGAAAATAGGAAGTTAAATTAATTTAGACTTTTAAAAGTTGAAAATATTAAAGCAGATATTAAAGAAAATACTATATGTGTGATGTTGAAATAGTTTTTAAAGTATAGTTTTCTTTAAGAACAACATGGGCTAATAAAGTATCTTTGTAACAAGTAAATTACCTGCTTAATTAAATAACATCCAATAAAACACCTACTACTGATATACCAGTTACCAACACTGGTAACTGGTATATTATTATATTTATATTATTATTATATATTATATTACAAATTAAAAACCACAGCCTAAATTAAAACTAATAAATTTATAAATAAATTAAAACCACACTAACCACGCATTAGAGCCAAAAAACCCCACATGCTCTAAAAAAGCAAACCCAAAAAATACCCATATAAAATAGTTCCTAAAACAGAAAAAATAATTTATAGAAAAATTTGAAAATATATAATTCTATAAATGTGCAACAAATTAATGAATTTAAGGGCAGGTGTGCTCTTAACTGAATACCAAGCACCCAGCCATTATAACCTTTTGCTTTCTTGTTTATCTCTTATTATCTTTTATTAAACCTTTTAAAATCTACCAAAAATGAAACCTGGTTTTTCACAGGCTCGTGCAGGGACTGGTGCCACCCCTGGGGTTCCTCAGTGATGGGCAGCAGGGCAGGGCTGGGGGGATGGAGCATCCAGGAGTGTCCAGAACAGAAATCCCAGAGACTTGGAGCTCGAGCAGCAGCAGGAACCAGCAAGTGAGGGAGAAAAAACTGGAGAAATAGGAAAAAATACATCAGTAAAAAAATTAAAAATCCACAGCCAGTAACACCTGAGGCCAGCAGTGACTCCTGGAGGGGTGTCAGACAAATTTCCTGTGGTTTGTACTTTGTTAATTCAATGTAAATTACACATTTCAGTTCTAAAATCCCATTTTATTCCTATTCCCTCCCCTCCAACATCCCCAGGATGGTGTTAATGGTGTTAATTAACATTTGGTGGTGTGAATCTTCCCAGAGTTGTGGGGACAGAATTATTTTTGGAATTCCTCAACTGCCTGGTTAGGGGTAATGCTCTCAGTGATGGAAATAATTCAGTTTTAATTTTAGTTTTTGCCTTCAGGCCTGGACATGGAGGTGAGTGTGGTCCACAGCAGAGTCAGGAACCTGTCACTGTTTCCTGGGTTAGCTTTTCTTTTGTGTTTTAAACAAAAAGCAGAGCTTAGAAGGAAGTTCCAGGAGGCCCTTTTTTTTAACCAAGCCTGGGTATGTAGAAATCACATCATAATTCACCTTTATTCCCCATTTAAATTAGCACTGACACCAGCCAGTTTGTGCTCAGCATCATCAGTTGATCAGAACAGTCAGAACACATTTTGAAATACAATTATTAAGTATTTCTGTTGCTTTATGTATTTTTTTTAAACAATCCAGATTTCTGGTGTGATTTGTTTGACAATAATTTATGTAACTATTGCATGTTCCATGAGGAAAACATTCATTTTTAGAATATAAATGAAATATTTAGGATTTCTTCCCTGGAGTTTTTCATTAGCCAGAAGAATTGGGCTTTGGGATGGACAGGACAGGGTTAGAGGTGGAAATTCCCAATAAAGGAGATTTTTGGGGGTGATAAAGTGGCAGCTCTGTGGTCTCCAGGAATGGAGCTGTTCAGTTTTTACCCAGGAGAAAATTAAAACCAACCCCTGCTTTCCTCTGCCTGCTCTGTGTTTGTTACATGCAAAATATTTAATGGAGAAGCATCCAGCCTGCATGGAAATGATAAAATTCTCTCTGAGATAATTATAATTCATTATATAATTATATTATTTTATTATTAATTATAATAAATTATAGAGGATGCACTGGAAAATAGAAAATACCCAAACTCTTCATGTTGTTCTCTTGTCCCTCCACAAGATTGGGAGTGGATGCTGTGAAATATTTTTGCTTTAATTGTGTTTTTCTGAAGCCTCTTCATGACTTAATTTCTGGAGTCCAGTTACAGCAATTTTCATTAAAAATGTTGAGTTTATTTTGTTTGTATTTTAGAAAAATTATATCTTCTAAAAATATTTCTATATTCTTCATAAACTTGAAGGTGCTTAAAAGTAGAGGTCAAATATCTTAATTTATTTTTACATCTCATAAAATTTAAACCTCAACCTGTCTGGTTATCACTGAATTTTAAAAATTTGCCTTTTTAAGAAATTGTGAGCACAGAGAATGAGTTCATTTGTTTTACTGGGGAAAAAGTAGAGACACAACTTTTCATCCAGGTGTTATTTGTGGTCATTATGAATCCAATCAGTCTCAGTATTCCCAGTCTTCCAAACTTGGTATTTTTAGCAAATGTCTTAATCCTACCTTTAAGCAGATTTTTTTTTTGTTTTTGTTTTGTTGTTGGTTTATTTTGTTGTTTTTTTTTTTTCCTTTTAAATGGTGTTACAGCGTTGAAGAATGAGGAATATTCAGATATTTTTACCCCTGTTGTTTCAATTTTGGCTCCATGCTGGTGGCACTTTGAAAACTCCGTTGCCAGTGCTGATGCTGCATGACCTAAATTGGGATTTTTTAGGTTTTTTTGCAGTTTCTGAGAGCAGGTAGTGTCCTGATGTATAAGCTGATTTCAGGTATTTTTTTGGGTAGTTCTATTCAGCTGTCCAATATCAATTAGGGGATGTAAGGACACACAAATATTACAGAATCTTTAAGCTCAGGCCATCACTGGGGCCTCAGTCTTGGAGGTTTTATGATCCCAAAACCTGAAATATTGAGTTTGTCCCAGGCAGACAGAGGAGCAGTGCTTACCTGTCATTAATCTGAGGCACAGGGGACGTGGAAAATCTCAGCCTGAAAATCTCTGTCTGTCCTTTAACATTTTACCATAATATCAGAGGTGTTGTCAAATTTACAACAAATAATTACCTGGGTGGTGATTCCATCTGGAAAATGAATTTCCATGGCTCTGGGATCCATCCAGGCCCTGCTGCCAGGGCAGATGCAGAGGCAGAGAGGAATAATCTGGGGTGTTTATCCAGAGTCCTGCAAAAAAGCTGCACCTTTGTTTTTCCAAATAGATTCCAGCTGGTTGGAGAAGGGAATAACTGCACGTGTTTGTGAGAATTAATTACAGGCTCTGATGGATCTGCTTGCTGATAGAATATGGTGCTCCTTTCTTCCTGTAGAATTCAAGTTTTCCCTTTTTTTTTTTTCCTTTTTTTTTTGAGAAAATGTGAAATGTTTTTCCTCCA
>JAOTQZ010000480.1:23904278-23915145 GCA_026546895.1 Pogonocichla stellata | reverse complement strand
TGGGGGGGGGGGGGGGTGGGGGGGAAGCATCTCCTTGTGAGCTTTTTATCCATTAAACTGAGAGAAAATCAATTTTATTTCTCAACTTGATTGCTGGAATAAAATATTTCATTTTTCAGGTAGTTTAATCGGCAGGTCTTTAAAAATATCATATCCCCTAATTGCATCCAACGAAAACATTCATTGCATAATTCTGTGTTTGGATTCATTCACCCTCTGATTTGCACCTGATTTCCAGGCAGCAGAGTTTATTGCAAAGCTTTAGAAAACCAGATTAGAATATGATTTTAAGTGTCAGGAAACATCAAGCATTTTATCATGATTTCCTGCAGTCGTTGCCCTTGCAAATTTGATTTCCCACTTCACTAAAATCCACTTTATGAAAATTCTGCAGCCACGTGTGGGGGGAAGAGGGAGTTTATGGGTTCCAAAATTGAGATGAGGGGCTCAGAAATAGCCCTGATTCGATTTTCTGGGCTTTTTGCTCATGAGTTTTGTTCTGGTGGAGCCTCTTAGGTGGGAAATGAAATTAAACATTTCCTTTAAAGCAGAATTTTCCCCTCCCAGAGCAACACATCCATGTGCTCCCAGATTTTCCTCCTGGGATAATTTGGGGTGTGCAGCAGTTCCTTAAGGTGAGCTCACTCACAGCATTTATTTTGCAGGGGATTTTCTCCTCCAGAGAATGGGATGGAATAAAAATAACCAAGATTCAACCCCAAGGCCAAGCAAGGCAAAATAATTTGGTTTTGAGCTGGGCAGGGATCAGCTCTGGGCTTTTCCTGGGGCTCCCAATTCCTTCCTGAGCCCAGTTTGGTGCTGTTACCATCCCTCATCCCAAACCTGGAGGCTTTTCCCCAAAAATCAGGGAGTGAGGGGCTCTGTGCAGGGGTTTCATTCCTGGCAGGGCACCCAGGGCTGGGATTTGCCAGCAGAAACCTCCCAGGAACTTCTCAGCCGTGATTTTCCTTCTCCTGGGAAATCAGGAATGGTTTTTTATGGAGCTTGGTTTCCATCACTCCAAAAGTGGCCGTGGATGAGCCTTTGAAGGTTTTCATGTTTAGCACCTCTCCTTTCTTTTGGCCTCTTGGCCAAGCTTGTCCTTAAAGGTGTCTCCCAAATTCCTTTAACAAGCTCCTTGGTGCTCAGCCTTCCCTTTTCCCTCTCCCTCAGAAATGCCGTTATTTGGCTGTACCATCGTGTTGGCTCCAAAATAAGTTTCTCACTCTTCTACACACCAGGTTGTTGGTTTTTTTTTTTCCCCCTTAACATTTCCTGCTGGTATTTTATTTGTCTCGATTTAGATGAGTTTCTATCACACCCACAAGATTCCCAGATCTCGGTTTTACCCTTTTTTTTTTTTTTCTTTTTTTTTCTCAATGTTGGCAGCATTTCTTTGAACCTTACGATTCTTTCAGATGTTGTTTTCTCATTCCCTGTTTGTGTCGGTCGTCAGGAAACAAACCCACTTTTTTTGGGGTGGAATGCTGCAATTCCACAGTTTCCTGCCCAAAATTATTCTCTCACATTTTTTCGTCCCAATCTGTCGAGACACTTCAAGCTGTTGATATTATTTTCCATCCTGCTCTTCTCCTTTGGTTTCACCACACTTCATGCCTTTAGTGTTTACTGCTCCAAGTGTTAAAGCTGGGAATAAATCTGGATTTATTATTTAAATTGATTTCTTCCAGCAGGAAGGGTGAGCCAGCAGCTGGGATCAGGCAGTGCCTGGGGGGAATGGGTTGTGTGGGTGGATTTCAAAGCAGCTGCACCTGCAGATGATGGGCAGGAAGGTTTAGACGTGGTTTGGTGACCAGGTGTAGCCAACAGAGAAAACACCTTGGATACATCATTCTGAGAAAAATCCTGGAGTTCTGTGGGATAAGAGGATGAGAGGAGGTGTTGGATCCCAAAAACCTGGGATTTTTTAGCTTTCTGACACTGATCCCCAGGAGAACACTCCTTTTGACCTGAGGCCTTGGAGAAGCTTTCAAATTTGAGTGATGGAGTTAAAATCATGAGTGTGTGGTTAAATAGAAATGTGTGATTCCACATGGGAAGGGTTTGGAATTTGAAGGTTTTTATAATATAGTAATAGGTGTGGGACAAGATGAAGGATTTTGGGTTTTGTCTCCTTTGTGTCTTCTTCCTTCTTCTCCATGATTTCAGGTGGTTTTTGGTTGGACAGTCAGTGCTGCACTGCAGGTCACAGATATTTGGTTATTGGGTTAAAAGTATAAATAATACAGGTGTTAATTCTCTATTGGACTGTTTAGCTTTAATAGACCTTGTAACCAGCTAAATTCACCTTAATTTCACTCACTTTCAGCTGGTAGCTACAAGTGTTGCAGAGCTCTCTGTACTTTGGATAGGATTTAATAAACAACCAAGCCCAAACGTGAGAAAATTAATTTTCTTCATGTTTCTAATCCTGACTCTGAGTGAAGACAGAGAAAATGAAGACAGGCCATGAATAAGTGATGCACATTTACAGGGTGGAGTCACCAGCCCTGGAGTGATCCAAAAATTGGATCTTAAATTTCCTAATCTGTCTAAACGTGGGGTTTGGTCAGAGGCTGGATTTGATAATCTTGGAGGTCTTTTCCAGCCTCACTTATTTATATGTGTATATTTTTTATTTTTTTTTTAAATAGAGTATTTCACTTCACCTCCAAGATTTGCAGGTACAACAGGAAGTGTTGGTTTTAACCACCAACCTCCAAATTCCTTAAGATCCAAGTTCCCTTGGACCCTGCCATGCTTATGGTGCTCAGTTCCTTCAGGAATCTCTTCACTCCATACTAAAAAAAATAACCTTTGGAGGAAGTCTTGGCTGTAGAACGAGACATGTCTTACATTTTTGTCTTTTCCTGGCCTCATTTTGGTGGTAAATCAATAATGTGCAACACTAATTATTTTGATTTCTTTGGAGAAATGCCGGAACACAAAAAATACTTTTGGGAGATGGGTGGGGAAGGAGTCCCTGCCTGTCTGTGCTGGGGGAGCTGCAGTGAGAGGGTTTTTTGAGCTCCCTTCCAACCCAAACCATGGTCTGGGCATTCCCTGGGGTTTGTTCCATCCTGCAGAGCCATTCCTGCACTGGACACTTTCCCTGGGAAGTGCCAAAGCAAACAGATGGTGCTGGTTGTTCTGGCAGTGAAAGGGTAAAAGCAAATTATTGAAAACAAGAGCAAGAGCAATGTGGTGTGGGGAGAAGTTAAATTTAATGATTCTGGAAAAGTGGAGCCTGGAGGAGGTTCTGGTGTAACTCAAGGAGCATGAAGAGCTCAGCCAGCTTTGCTTGGTGGTTTGGGGCTTTTTTTTAGACTGTCAGATTTTCCACCAGAAATACAAATTGTGATTTAGGGCAGCTTGCAGATCTTTGCTTGTTCTCACCACGCTGTGTTGGGCACCAAACTCTGTGTTTGCAGCCCTGTTGTGCCTGAATCCTGGGAAAACCAAGGTGGGAATTTATGGGATCCCTTTAGTGATCCCTGCCCACCTCCTCTCCTTCATCAGCTCCAATTAGCTGGGTTTGATTTTATTTTTTTCCCCTCCTTATGTTTTTATTAATTGCAAAGCACTTCCAGGTTATTTTTATCACTGTCTCTTAGGCTTGGGTTTGGTCAGATGTGTTTGAGACATGCAATCAGTTTGTGGTTTTATTTAATTTTGATGAAATATTATTTCTTCCTCTTTATATGTGGCCAAAGAACTTGAGGAATTCCCCCTCAAGCTTCAACAACTTCAACTCTCCCTTTAAAAATTTTATAAATCTGTCTTGCAGCCCAGCCCAGCATGGAAGTTGTTAGAAGATAAAATTTCCTTCCTTACTGGAAGTGAGGCTGGGCTGGTTGGAATGACCATCGTGGAGAAACCAAGAGGATTCCAAAGGATTTCCTTAGGGCTACATCAAATTGAGATATTTTTAAAACATGAAAAAAAAAGTTTAATTGCAAAGGAAAGCCTGAAACTCAAATCTCTTCTTACCAGAAAAGCTGAGGTAGTTGAGGAGATGAAATATTCTCAGATCAAGTAGATTTGCTCTGGAATAGGGAAATTTTTATTTTTTGTAGGAGTGAAAATCTGTGTTACCCACCTGAGACATTCTGAGATATCAGCCCAGGCTGGGTGGAGGAGAGGAATTAAACCAAAGTGGATTTTTATCCCCTCCCAGCAGGGGTACCTAGAAAAGCACGAGGTTTCAGGGTTCTAAAATTGGATCAAATGCAGCCCCAGTGCTGGAATTTCAGCAAATTTTGGGAATTTTTGGGGCTCAGCTGAATCTGACCATGATTCCCAAGGGCTGCACTCCTCCTCAGGGATTTTGGAAACTTATTTTTAGTTTTTGGGCTTAAAATCTGAGCATGAAAGGATGATGCTGGTCCTTCTCCTGAGCTGTGGAAATGAGTTGGTTGTTGGTTCATTGTTATTTTTTAATCAATTGTTTGTTTTCCAGCAGTGTTGGTGTTATCCTGCTGCTGGCTTGAGAGGAAAGGAGCACATCCCAAATTTCTCCTGGGTTTTTTGGACTTTAATTTTCTTTAAGGTCCTGGCCTGCTGTTTGAAATCTCTCACTTCCTCTTCATTTCTGTTCTAAGTGCAACATCTTGTGCTCTTTCAAAGTCAACAATTCTAATTGTGTGAATTTTAATTAAAAATTTTTATTTTAGATTCTTTCTTTTTGGGAAGGAGAAGCAGTAGGGCAACAAAACCAGCTGTACCCTGGTACTTCATAGATAGAGGCATTTAGGGTTTGGGTTTGTTCAAGTATTTTTTTAATTGTAAGAACATCTCTGTGTTTAGAAGCTTTGAAGAACAAAAATAAATCTGTAACTTGTGGTGTTCAGATTTTTTCATAAAAGAAAGCCTGAGTAGAAAGGAGCAATTTGCATGAAGAAGTTGTCTGACTTCTAGAGATGGGCTAGAAAAACAATCAAAAATCTGAGCTCTGCAAATAGGAGAAAAGTGATGGCTGAGGTGGGTCCCTGGGTTTGAGGAGAGGGATTTTTGCTGATTAATAAAGTAAATTAAAAATATGTGCAGCTCTGCATTGGTTATAGGTTGGATAAGCTGAGCTCAGTTCAGATATTAAATATTAAGTTAGCTTTGTTCTCTGAACTGAGATCTGTGGGGATAAAAGAAAGAAGGAAGAATTGAAAAAAAAAAAAAAGACTAATTTGTTTCTAAAGTCAATATAGAAGCTTTATAGAATCCTTGAGGTTGGAAAAGATCTCCAAGATCATCAATGCCAACCTTTAAATACAAATATGCAGTAATAGAACGAGATCTGTGCAATGGAACCAAGGCTGTGTCTTGTAAAGAGAATTTTGAGCACTGAGCAAAAGCTTGAAGAGTTTTATTCACAGGTCTTAGTGGAAAGTTGGGTTGCCAGCAGATAAGTTTAAAATACTTAATAAACTTCTCCAAGATTTTCTCCTCTTGGGAAGAAATCATGGCACAGAGTCTTAGAAAAGAATTACAGATAATGAATTCACATAAACTGGAGGTTGCCTTGTTTCCTAGGCAGAGAGCCTTTAATTGGTAACTTTATTTTTACTGAATATTTAATGAGCGACTGGCAAATGTTTCCCTCAGCACAATTTTCATGAGCATTTACTATTTTTGAGCGGTTTATAATGAATTTAGACCAAGATGGAGCCGTTCAAACCCGATGCCGTTTCAGTGTGCTGTGAAGCATTTACCAAAGATTATTGCAGAACTTGTTTAATGAGCATAGATAGTTTAAAAAAAAACAAAAAACAAACCCCAAACTAAACAGGCTTGAGGTTTCCTTGTGGGATTTTTTTTTTTATCACCAGACTGAGGGCCTGAAGGGATAGAGGAAGTGAATGGACACCAATGTATCCAAATATCTCATTTTGCCTAAAAGCAAGTGCCGGCAGATAAATGCCCATAAAGGGATTTCTTTCTTAAGCCCCATGGATTTTTTTTTTTTTTTCCTTCTTTCCCCTGCAACTTTTTGTGTGAGTTTGAAATGAAAACCATTCATCCAGTGCCCCAAAGAAGGGCCTTATTGAATGGAATAACAGTGTAATGTAGCATTGAAGGCAGGATTGAAAGTGATTATCTTGTTAACTCTTGACAGTTACCGCCAGCTTGAAATAGAACTGGCAGGCTTGATTTGCAAATGAATTAGAGCTTTTTCATTTGGTGCCAGGATCATCTTTTTATATTCTGATATGACAGATGCTGTGTTCCATGCTTTTGTTTCTCTTCACTCTTCTACTTGCAAATAAAAAACAAAAGATTATGATAGCAATTTTATTTGCATCTTTTCTCTAGGAGTTTATTCTTTGTCTCGAAGTTTTTAATCTTATATTTTTTTTTTTCAACTGTTTGTTTAAAGAATAGTATTGTTCACCCAGAATAAAATTTCATTAGGTTAAGTACAGTAGTAATTGGGTGAATGAGGGGGATTTGGAAGCTTTCAGCAAATGGAAAATTGATTGTACTCAAATCGTTTCACCGCTTAGAACACTGAAATTTCCTCCCTGACTTACACTTGCATCTCCTATTCCTCAGCACCCCAGGCAGAGGAGGGGCTCAGGTCTCAGCTATTTCTGCTGCTGGGCTGTGTTGATATTCTGCAGCCATCCCCCCGCAGATGGGGAGGTGTTGGGTATGATAATTACTCTGCTCTCCTTCTATGTTCCTCATTAACCTGTAACACTCTCTACCAGTCCAGAGAGTTTTTCCCATAGTTGTGCTTCCCAGCACTGCAACTCGCTGGGCTTTGTTTAATATTCAGCCCAGCCTTGTGGGCATTTCCACTGCTGGGCTGGCTGCTGCTTTGGGGATCTGGTTTGGACCTGCAGCCTCATTAGCAGCACTTCCAGCCTTCACTGATGCCCATGATGGAAATGTTTTCCTACACTTTCACCTACAGGACGTGTTTTAATTGAATATCTGCTAAATAATATTACAGAGAAGGTAAACCAGGCCAAAGTTGTCTGATTTGTTGGAGGCTGTTTCACAGAGACAGTGACATTCCTGATGTCTGATTGCTGGCAGTGCAAACAGGGAGGAACGGGGTTTTGCTGCTTGTGAGGGGAACAGGAGGAGAAATCCCACCCAAAAACGGGGAAAAAAAACCCAAACCAAGCCCAACCCCAAGGACTTGCAGGTGGTGGAATCACCAGGAGCCTTGGAACTGCCAGGTTGAGCTGAGGAGGGGCTTTGAGGCAACCAGGACAGAGGAATCAGCTTTGGGCGTTTATGGGATTTTCATTCCTGACCTGCAGCCTCCCTGAAACCAAACCAGGAGATTTTGGGTGGTTATTTTTACCTCTTGTAATTTATGAGATTTCCATACCTGATCTGAATCCTCCACGAGACAAAACCAGGAGTTTTTGGGTGGTTGTTTTATCTCTTGTGGTTTATGGGATTTTCGTACCTGACTTGAAGCCTCCCTGAAACAAAACCAGGAGATTTTGGGTGTTTATTTTCATCTCTTGTGGTCATTTTTATCTCTTGTAATTTATGGGATTTTCATTCCTGATCTGAATCCTCCATGGAACAAAACCAGGGGATTTTGGGTGGTTATTTTTCTCTCTTCTGGTTATTTTTCTCTCTTGTAACTTGTGGAATTTTCATACTTAACCTGAAGCCTCCCTGAAACAAAACCAGGAGATTTTGGATGGTTATTTTCGTCTCTTGTGGTCATTTCTATCTCTTGTAATTTATGAGATTTCCATACCTGATCTGAATCCTCCACGAGACAAAACCAGGAGATTTTGGATGGTTATTTTCATCTCTTGTGGTCATTTCTATCTCTTGTAATTTATGGGATTTTCATACTTGATCTGAAGCCTCCATGGAACAAAACCAGGAGATTTTGGTTGTTTTGTTTACCTGAGAAATGCATGCAAAGAAATGCAATATTTTTGTAAGGTCTGTTTGAAAATACTGCTTTTATCCTCACTGTATTTTGGGGTTTTCCCTCTGTTTAGTTTCAGCATTGATATTGAATAAAATCTTGGATTTTACTCTCTGAGCCAGGGTTATTGCATATTTCCCTCTCTTGAATATTTGATAAGGTCTCTTGGGTACTGATTTTCCTCCTTTCTAGGATAACAAGTTATGGAAATTGTTTCACCTCGTGTCCTCTTTAAAGTCCCTGGTTTTAGCATGATTCAATTTGGTTTGAATTATTTTCCACCGAGTTCTTGGCAGTTCCAAGTTATTCCAGTGTTTGTGTCTTGGGTTGCATTGAAATTTATCAGTAATTGGCCAAACTTCCTATTGGTTTTTCCTGAGATAAATTATCTGAATGATTGGGAGTGAGGGATCCACTGAGTTTGGAATCTTTTCACTCCAGGATCAGCTCCAGATCATTTGAAGTTAACACTTGGTAAGAACAAAACAACATTGCACATTTAAATAATAAATAAATAAATATATATATATATATAAAATGGGTGTTTTTCCTCTCAGGGTGTGGGATTCCCAAACCATTTGCTCTTCTTGATGAGTTTGTTGTGCAGGAAAGTTTGGAAAGAGCAGCAAAAAATGACAAAATGACAAAAAAAGTTCAGCAATGTCTCATCTTGGAATATCCTGAGGAGGAAATAAAGTGGTGGGATCACATTTGAACATAATTTTCTTCTCAGGAACTCTGCACCCTCCAGGGGCGCTTTGACCTGAATTATGCTGCAATGTCCATAAATATATAATAATAATAAATAATAATAAACATATAAATAACCCAGAGGATTATCCTGCAGCCTATGTCTTGTAACCCAAAATCTGTGGCAAAGACAATTATTAGCTATTAATTAACTATGTATTAGTTCTACAGTTCTTGGAACTTCTATAAATTCACTAGAAAATACATTTTATGTGAATCTGAAGCTGTTTTTAATACCTAAATGGGAATTTTGAGGATAGTGCACATTTTTCAGCTCCATTGATTAATGACTACTTTGATACAGGGAGTATTTTTAGGAACATGATTATGTTCCAGGTTAAAATCATGATTTCAGCAAGTCTTAGGGAATACTTTTAATTTAATGTACTGGCAAAGGAAGTCACACCACCTCAGTTAATTACTGTGGATTCAAGTAATCCCAAACCTGGCAAAACGTGGAGAATCCCAGAATGGTTTGGGTTGGAAGGGAAAAACTTAAAACTCCTCCAGTTCCATGGAACTTCCTTAACTGAACTCCCAGCTTCTTGCTACAGGTCCCTCAGGATTCAAATGGAGCTGGAATTTTTTCCCCTGGCATTTTGGATGAGCCTGAGTGTGATATTTACTTTAAATATATGCATGTCAAGTAGTGTTTTACTGCAAGTCCTTGACTGTAGTGGGGAAAAATTCCAAAGTTTCTCTGATAGGAGAAAAAAGAAAGTCTCAGGAATAAAATCAAACTTGCCTAATGAACCAAAGAAATTAAGGTGCTGCACTGGAGATGGTGTGAAAAGCAAAAATACTGGGAACTGTGGGGTATGGAATGGAGTAAAACATAATTGCCTGGTAATTAATACAAATTAATACAGATTTATGGTTTCTTTTGTGTTGTGAGCATTGGAAGGTTGGGTGTGCATAAAGCTGCTCCTGGCTTTTGTTTGTGGTGTTTAATGGTTTAAAATCCTGCAGGCACTCAAGGCTGTGTGGGAGGCTGAGCTGTGGCCATTGGTCTGATTTTTGCCTAAAACAACATAAGAAATATCAATGGGAGTCTTATTTTGTATAATTTGATATAAAGACCATAATTAAAATATATGATTCTTTTACATAATTATACAAACACAACAAATTTTATAATACAATTTACAGTATGTATTTAAAATACATAATTATTAGCTATACTTCTATAAATACAATTATGTAATATAATGTATTGCAGTGTATATATAATGTAATACAGACTAGGCTACAGAATATAATTGTATGAGATCTCTAATATAATCTATTGCTTAACTAAAAGATAAAACCCTGCCATGGGCTGGCTGATTGATGCCCAGCAGCCTGGGGCTGGGAAGAGGTTTTCATTGCAAGTGACAGGTGCCCCAAGGTTTATTTAGGACAAGCTCAGCCTTGTCCTGCTTAGTTTGATAATGTTTTCCTTATGGATGTTGCAGCACTGCATTTCCTGTGTTGGGGCCTTGTGTTACACCAGTATTCCTGTCTGGGCTGCCTCAACTACAAATTGGCTGAACAGCCCGTGACACTTTTTCAATATTATTACATTAAACCAAGTGGATTTTGATTGATAACCTAATATTCAACTAATGCAAAACATCAATCATGGCAAGTATATTAATTATTTAATATTGCAGCCTAATTCAGGAATCGATGTGCTGCAGGAGGGGAAGGGAAACTCGCTGTTCCCAGAAGGTTTGAGCCAGGGGATGATTAAAAAACAGCCCCACCAAACCCTGCTCTGCTCCCGTGTGTTGGTTCGATACAAATCTTTATTCATTTGCCAATAATCTCCTCACATTTTCTACTTCAGGACCTTTTTTATCAGTTTTGAGGCCTGTAATTGAATTAAGGCTGCTTTCAGCACTGGCTGGGCTGAGGTGCACAAATATTGATGGCAGGGACAGGGGGCTCCTCCCAGCCCTGCCCTGCGTCCCTCCCCCAGAGCATCCCAACCTTTAAATGCCAGGGAGCTCCTCCAGAAGGGATCCTGGAATCATGGCATGCTTTGGGTTGGAAGGGAAATTAAATCCTACCCATCCCACCTGTCCTGGTTGGAAGGACAGGTGTCTGCCAAGAAAGGCAGGAGCTTCTCTTTGAAATGGAGAATGTAAACCCCCTCCCCCCAAATTATTATTATAATTTTGAAATTAAGGAGCTCTCAGGCAAAGATATGGGAATTAGGAATAACAGTTCTTTACT
>JAOTQZ010000480.1:23892395-23903936 GCA_026546895.1 Pogonocichla stellata | reverse complement strand
ATGTGCCAGGAGATCAGGGTCACTGCCCCAGCTGGTTTAACAGATGGGACAGAATCCACATTTCTGGTCACATCCTGCATTGCAGCCCAACACACCTGGGCACAGGGACACCTTCCACCATCCCGGGCTGCTCCAACCCCAATGTCCAACCTGACCCTGGGCCCTCCCAGGGATCCAGGGGCAGCTTCTCAGGAAATTCCATCCCAGCCAGAAATTCCTTCCCAACATCCCATCCATCCCTTCCCTCCTCCATTCCCTGTGTCCTGTCCCTCCATCCCTTGTCCCCAGTCCCTCCCCAGCTCTCCTGGAGCCCCTTTAGGCTCTGAGCTCTCCCTGGATCCTCCTCTAGGCTCAGCAATTTGGGATAAATCTTGAAGGGCTGAGAAGAATCAATTCTTCTTTCAAATTCAAACAGCAAAAGTACATTTCCCCCCCACCTCCACTTCATTAATGTCATTTAAATAGGGAGAATAAAAAGCTGCATAGCAGATTTTTGGTAAAGCTCTACAAAATGATAAATAATTAGCAATTTTACTATTAGTAATTAACTGTAGTGTTAACTAATTCCTTGCAATCCTATGGGGCTGGTTTCTCCTTTATTGCCATGGCAGTGACCTCCCTTCCAAGAGGTGATGTTGGAATGAGGTAAACATGGAGCTGATGGGAGCAGGAACCATCTCCTTGTTTGATGGGTTGGAGTTTGGGGAATTTTTAATTTGCTTCCCATTGAATTTCGTCCTTTTTTTTTTTTTTCCCATAGTAGGATGTGTTACAGATTAATTTTCCCTCTGAATTTTTGCTTTTCAGAGTTTTTACTTGGATTCTTTGGTCCATTTCTTTTTGCAGCTGCCTTTATGTAAAATTCTTCCCGTTTTCTTTCTGTACATTTGGAGATTTTGCAGCTTTCAGGAATCTGATTCCAGCCTCCACCATGGCTGCCACAAACCATGGAATTAATCACAATTCCTTCTCTCCATCACCCTGGAAAGGGGCACAGAATTTCATTGAATTTGGTGGCAAAGCAGAACCAGGAGGCACCAAATGTGGATTTGATTAACAGCCCCTGCCCTGGCCTGGCTGTTTCCTTCCAGTGTAAATAGTGGCATAATTAGATTGCAAATGTTGATATTAAATGTGCATCCTGTGGCATTGCTGCAGTTTGTAGCAATTTCAGGGCAGGTAATATCTGAGGGTTTAATTCTGTCATTGAGCATTAAGGTAATCAATTTTATTTAGTTGTTGCAGGTAAATATTTGTATTAAAATTAAAAATTTGACACACTGGAGAAATTACCCAGCTTTGCCGTTTCAGAGTTAAACAGAAATCGTTGCAGACAAGGGTTTAGCAACTATTTAGAACTTTTGTTCTTCTCTTACAGGGACTCTGCGAACATCAAAGCTGGATTAGAACATCTGGTAAGTTTTAATTTTCTCTTGAACATTTGCATCATCTTTGATATCTGCATTCCAAATGAACACTTTTGAATGAGCTTTGAATACCTTGAATTGAGAAAGTCAACCATTTCCCAGAGGGTCAGGCTACTGTTATTATGTGAAGGCACTCACATTTTCATTTATCTCCCCATTTCAAGGGAATTTTAATTTTTTTAAATTACTTTTTTTTGATGTCGAGATGAAATAAACCGGACTACAGTCCTTGGATTGATGATTGCCTTAATTATAAACAAAAATTGTTTGGTGTTGGATTTTTGGCATATCCTGATCTGAAAACAACAAACTTGTGATTAAAAAAAATATGAAAAAAAAAAAAAAAAGGAGCCAGGGACGCAATCAAATATTGCATGCATAAATATGGTGTGTTTGAGTCATTTGGAGGCTTTGAAAGAAGTGCACAGCTTTGTGTTTTCTCTTGTCTTTGCTTTATGAATAATGGATCGACTTAAATTCCATTCAGGGCTGCAGTAGGAAATAATAATTGAGGTGCAAAATATTTCTGGTTTAAGTAAACATATTAAAGCCACAAGTGATGGCAAGCCAGGCTTAGCATTAAAAACTCATCAGTTGATCAAGACTGAGGAAAATAAAATCTTGTCACAAGTCAGAAGCTGGTTGGGCCTCACATGTTGGTACCAGCAATCAGTGGAACATTAAATAGTTGATCTAAAGTGATTATTAAATCCCATTAAATTAAAATACTCACTATTAATGGCACATCCATCCTGAGAAGGGTTTGATTTTTTTCATGGAATATCTAAATAGTTCCCTGCTGTTCCACAGAGCTGTTAAAACCATCACGTGTCATTGGACAGAATTGCTTTGCCTCTTGTTGCTTCCCATTTTGGGAATCACTGGGGAAGGACTGGGAGGAGCTTGGGTGCACCAATATCTCCTTGGAGTGCCTGAGGGATGGAAAGGATGGAGATTGTGGTGGGGTGGAGACACTGGTGGGGTGGAAAGGATGGAGACACTGGGGTGCAGAGGATGAAGGTCGTGTTGGGATGGAAAGGATGGAGATACTGGTGGGGTGCAGAGGATGAGGTTGTGGCGGGATGGAGAGGATGGAGATATTGGTGGGGTGCAGAGGATGAGGTTGTGGCGGGATGGAGAGGATGCAGGTCCTTGTGGGGTGGAGAGGATGGAGATACTGGTGGGATGCAGGTCCTGCTGGGATGGAGAGGATGGTTTATCCTGGTGGGGTGGAGATCGTGGTGGCATGGAAAGGGTGGAGATCCTGCTGGGGTGGAGATCCTGCTGGGATGGAGAGGATGGACATCCTGCTGTGATGGGCAGGATGGACATCCTGCTGGGCTGGAGATCCTGCTGGGGTGGAGATCCTGCTGGGGTGGAGATCCTGCTGGGGTGGAGATCCTGCTGGGATGGAGATCCTGCCGGGGTGGAGATCCTGCTGGGATGGAGATGATCTGGGGTGGATCTCCTGGCACAGTTCTCAGGAGCTCCCCCTTTCTAAAGGTGCCCTGTGAAATGTGTTGGGAATCATCAAACAGAATAAAGAGCAGAGTTCCCAGAGCAGCTGGAGAATCCCTCCTGTTTGCTGCTCCCAGGGGTGTCTCACCTGTGGGGTGAATCCCTTCCACAGATCTGGGGAAGGTTTCATTGCCCTGCAGGTACCAGGGAGTTTTTATCCAGTGGCTTCCCAGGGTTTTTCCCATGCATTATGAAGCTGTTCCCCTCCTGACAGAGTGACCCTGGCTGGGGCTGGTTCTAAACTGGGGTTTCTGCCACAGCAGGAGCTGCAGGGCTGATTTATAACAGCAAAAAGTGGGAAGGAAGAGGCTCTGTGGGCTTGGAGTAGCCTGGGGAGGTGGGAAGCAGGAAGAGTGTTCAGTGGTGTTCAGGGTTTCTCTGGGATTGGGGCAAAAGGTACTGGAAATACCCCCTGTGGAGTGGTGGTGCCTGAAGTGCTTTATGGGTGAACTCTCAATAATTTGGGATAAAATCATGTCTTCATTAAATAAATTGGCTGCTTTGTATTTAGAATCCCAGAATTGGGCAGGAAGGGACCGTAAAGGTCCCTTGGAAGGGATCTTAAAGATCTCATTCCACCCCCTGCTGTGGACAGGGAACATTTTCCTGAAAGATCTGTCAAAAACCTCCAGATCCAAGACTTTTTTCCCCTTTTCCCTTTGATGTTACAAAATCTGTCCTGGGAATGGGGGCTCAAGGAAACAAACTGTTTCCCAAGGCACCGACAGGTGGGAACATTTGTGCTGGCAATTGTTCCATACCTCAACATTTTGTGCATAAAGAGCTCTTGGACTCCAATAAATTATAGGGATATTTCTCTAAAGATTTAAGCCACTATTGCTTTAATTTCTGCATCTCCAAATGCCTGTAAGGAAGTTTTTCCCACCTTAAGAGTTTTAATCTTGATTTGATGATCTGTCATTGAATCCCTTCTGTAAAAACAGAATGTTTTATAGTTTGGGATTTATGAGAGTCTGGACTGACAGGATAAAGGGAATGGCTTCAAAGTGAAAGGAATAGGTTTAGGTGGAATACTGGGCAGGAATTCCTGGCTGGGAGGGTGGGCAGGCCCTGGATCCCTGGAAGTGCCCAAGGCCAGGTTGGAGCAGCCTGGGACGGTGGAAGGTGTCCCTGCCATGGCTGAGCTTTGAGGTCCATGTCTTCCTTTGATCTGGTCAACAAAAAAACCCCCAAATCTCAGCCAAGAGCCCTTCTCCTTTCTTTGGTGTTAATATTTGATCAGGTATTTATTTAAATTAAATGTCAGTATTTATTTCCTGTGGTGTCACAGCCCCATGGCCACGGGGCAGTGATGTCTGACAGAGTCCTTGGCTTCCTAACGAGCTGTGAACCAAGCAGCCAATTATTTGTGCTCACAAACAATTAATTAACGCCCTTAATATGAGTAATTATGTTTGTCTTGCTGTCCTGGCAAAATTCCATGCTGGTCAATTATGCTCTGCAGGCTTGACTTGTCTCTTGTGTCTCTCTTGAATTGTTGTCCTGTTGTGAGAGGAGGGGAGTGAGGGTGGGGGTGGAGAGATTTTCCACCCATGGCCAAAGTGACATTTGTGCCCAGGGACATCCCAAATTTCCCTTTGGAGAGGCTGGAGAGCCCCTGAGTGTCCAGCTGGAGGCACCAAGGTGCTTTTTGGGGAGCAGTGCTGGCTCTGGCTGTGTCCCCCACTGAGAGGGGACCCCCGGTGTCCCCAGCTCAACTTTGGCTGTGCCAGGGTCGGCACCCCAAACATTCCTCTTGAAAACCTTTCCTTGGAAACCCTTGGAAATCTTTTAGGAGCTCTGGATCAGGTTCAGATCAGGTAATCACTGCAGAAGATCAATGGCTTATGAATATCCATGGAAAAATGCATCTTGTTTGGCTCTGTTTGCCTCCAGGGGCTGCTCCTGCAGAGGGGCCCCGTGGATCTGGAGGAACTGTGGGGCATTCAACGTGTATTAAATTCATGTGCATATTCCACTTTTATTTCTTCTGGTAGCTGCAGATGTGAATCAAACAACAGTGTGATCAAACCATCAGAGGCAGAACGTTTTCATGGCAGAATATTCAAAGGGTTGCAGCAGTTTGTTGTTCCAGCAGCGACAAATTTTGTGGAAACTTTGTAAGAGAAGCGAGTTTTTCCCTGTCACTTCCCATTACCGGCGGGCTCTGAAACCAGAGCCGCTCCACATAAAACAGCACTTTAATGTCCCCGTGTCTTTATTAAAAAGTAAACTTTGATCACTCTCATTTACCACCGAGGCAGAGGCGCCCCTGTGACCTTTCATCCCCGTGCCCTTTGTGCCTTTAGTTTGCTTTCCCCCGGCGGCCCCGCTCGTATTTACCCCATGAACACCGTAGATTTGGGAAGGTGATGGGCACATCCCCGTTCCTCAGGCAGCGATCAGCTGAAGGAAATCAGGCTGTGAAATATCCAGAGTGTGATTTTCCCTGGCACCTGCACGAAACCCCCGGCACGTGCGGGTGTTGTTCCCAATCGCGCCGGCGGTTTGTTCGCAATTCCCGTAATTTGATCGCGCCTGATGAAAAGCTGACAAGATTTCCACAGCGCCCCATTAGATGAAAGCAGCGTGAAACCAGAGGTTAATCTGCAAACAGATTTTCCTGCTTATTACTCTAATGATTCCATCAGATTTGATGTAGCAGGCTGCGAGGCGTCTCTCGGCGGCAACAGCGCGCTGGGGTTTGATCTCGGTGCTCATTAAATGATGGAGTAATTTGGGTGACCTCTGCCCAGGTGCACATCTCCTGGTAATTGCACGGCATTCTGATGGGGAAATTACTGGCGAGAACCCCGAGTATTCATCCCGCTTTCCGAGTGGGGGGAAAAACTAACAAAAGAAATATTGCATTAATTTTCAAATGATGATATTACATTTAGTGCCTGGGCCCCATATATCAAAATCTGAGAACTGCTCCAGTTACTCGCTGCTCTTAATCTTAATGGTATCTGTGGATGTCAAGGGCATGGAGGAAATTAAATCGGAAAGTGCAGATAGACCTAAGAAGACATTATCTCTTGATGATTGCAGTTTTGATAGGTATTTCAGTGAATTTCATTTTCGCAGAATGGTGGAAGATGAGTTAGCCACCAGATTTTCTCATTTTTCTTGCCCGTGATTTATGTGAGTTGAGTATAAAACTTTTTATGGGAGTGCAGTTACGGCGGGTGGGAGGTAAATTAATGCGCTGGGTTTCCATCTCGGCCCCGCGCGCCATTGTCAGAGCTGTACATACGTAATGGGGCCCATCATTATTCAGGGTTGTTTACATTCAAAATATGTAATGAAATCTGTTCAGAATAATGAGGGAAATAAAAGTTTAGAAAATTGTAAAGGTCATGAAGTTTGAGAAATGATGCAATGCTCCCAAAATAACATTTAGGCAATATAAATTACATTATTATGCACCGACTCTGCCTTATAGAGACATGAAGATAAAGTGCTTTCGACGAGTAAAATGCTGTTAGTGCTCTCTGAAGTATGAGAATGTGTAAAATGTTTCTGATTTCATATTCTGGTTTTGTGCATATTGTGGAAAAATACATAAAGGAACTTTATGGAGGGCAGTGGCTGCTTGGCCGTGCCCAAGTTTAAATGCATTTCCTGGGAGGGTTTTCTCCAGCAAACAAACATTTAAGCAGGAGTGTAATTGATTTTTAATCTAATTATTGAGGCCACCAGCAAATTCGTCTTTTTAGGGGGTTCTTTCTCCTCTTATGAAGATTTTGCATGGAAATCTTTTGATCTGAAGGTATTTTATTGCAGATACTGAAGAGGGATCTTGGCACAATACTGAGATGAGGCATAAATTTGCCCAACTCTCTGTGGTCTGCACCTAAAATACAAATCTCTGATTTTATGCAGGCGCTCCTCAGAATAATTATGGTTTGCCCTGCGCATTTTATTTTGTATTTATTTGTCAGAAGGAGCAGCCAAAAGCACGAAGCACAAGTCGTTTTTGGAAAAGTTAAACCAGCAAATCTGTGACAGCCCAAAAAACAAAAACTGGTGCAGGGTGGGGGTGAGTTCATCATCGAAGCTGAGAGCAGACAGAAAATGTGCTTTTATTCCAAGTATCTAATCTTGATTAAGTTCAGGTTAATTCCTGTGTAATTAAGGATGATTTGGGGTAGATTATCAGATGATTTTGAAACAGATTGCTAATTTAGAACCCACTGGATCTTTGTGATATTTGAAATGCTTTCCATTTTCAAATTTTTTTTTCATTATTTTTCAATTGCTGCGTTTCAATGCAAAGATTCCAAAGGGGATGAGATTCCCTTTTTCTGAAAGCTCTAATTTGTTAAGAGAAAACTCCTCTCTTAGTGGAAAAAATAAAGCAGTAATTCAAATATTAACAGCTCCTTTTGTTAATTAATCCCTGTTACCTGTTGGTTGTGCTCCTGTTTCTCCAGCCTTGGCTGGAGCTGTTTCCAAAGCAGTTTATGATGTGTTAATTAAAAATTTTCATTTCAGGACCTGCATTTATCTGCTGCCATTTTTATATTCTCCCACGACTTCATTGCAACATAATG
The DNA here is from genome assembly GCA_026546895.1 of Pogonocichla stellata. Classification (NCBI taxonomy): domain Eukaryota; kingdom Metazoa; phylum Chordata; class Aves; order Passeriformes; family Muscicapidae; genus Pogonocichla; species Pogonocichla stellata. The sequence goes on along the minus strand of JAOTQZ010000480.1, from coordinate 23,896,435 downwards.
CAGCAGAAGTTTGAAACAGTGATAAAAGATAAAAATCCATAATTAAGAGTTAAATATTGATAATTTTACAACTTTTGTAAGCTGTGGGGATCATTCTACCTGTAATTTTTGAAGGTTAAGAAATAGATGAATTTACAGAATAATGACCAGATGATGTTGATGCAGAAATCTCTGTTCTGTCAGCTCTGTATCAGAATGTTGAATTTTTGGGTGATTGTGGCTGTATTTCCATGCAAATGTCAATCTAAGGGATGATATTCCAGGGTGCAAGAAAATAAATAGAAGGGAGGTGATTTTTTAGCCTTTAGTGCAATATTATCTATATTTCCTCTCTTATTAAAGAACTCACACTGAGTTTTTATGGTTGTATAAGTTTAACACTTCCAGGAATTTTTCCTTTTAAAAATACCTGGATTTACAGATTATTTTTTTTCAAATCTTATTTACAGCTCTCCCTCTTTCTGCTGAGTGTTTAATCCATTTTGCTGTATCCACTCCCTTTTTCCTTGCTTTTTCTCAGGAATATTCACTGAAATGAATCCATTGTTGTTTTCTGGTCCTTTTAAAGGAGCCCTTGCTGCAAAAACTGCTTTGAATTCCCAAAATTTCCAATTTTCATCCATTTTTAAATTAGAAGTTTGATCATTTTCACTGAAAATTGATATCTTTTCTGCAAGTCAAACATGGAATTATACTTTCAGGTAGCAGGTTTTCCTGGGAATATTGAGGGATGAGTTGGTTTTTATCAAATGCTAAGAGGAAAGATTTATATAAACCCCCCCCAAAATTGATCACCATCCCCAGAAGTTTGTTGGGCTTTTATCCAGATGTTTCAAGACAGAAAATTTTACCCCAGGGATGAGCAGGGGGAGTGGAACCTGTCCAGTTTTAGCACATTTCAGACATTTTCCATATGAAATTCCATAATGATAAAAATTCAGGAAGGCAGCATCCCAGCTCAAAATGCTGCAGCATCATGAACTGCTGGAATAAAAAGTTTTTCAGTGCTGCCAAGAGCCACGTGCTCTGCCCCACAATATTCCCAGTGGCTGAGATTTCTCCAGCAGAAATTTGGACTCTGTTTATAAACTTTGTGTTTCTCAAATAGTTTTCCTCAGTGTTCTCAAGTTATCTCTTTAATATTGTTTCCTCTGTCAGGAACGTTTGCCATTCATCCCTAATAGCAGGAATATTTAAAATATTCCTGGGTGTATTTAAAAAATGCATTCTAAAGCTGAATTAAAGTGTTTGTTCTAATCTAATAATTAATTGAGAAGATGAGTCTCCCTTGAAATGGAATATTTGGGAAGTCAGCCGTGGCTCTCCTGGCTTTTCTGGAGCTGCCCATCACATCAGCACTTATTTCCTGGAGCTGTGAGTGACAGGCAACTTGTGTGGGGATTTTTACACAAAACCCACCAAATTTCAAGTTGTCAGGCTGGTTTAGTGTAGTTTTATTAAAATAACTGTTGATGAAAGGAGCAGTGATGGAATGCAGAGGATGAACTGCAGAGAAATACGAGTTAAGGATGTGCCACATCTTCATGAATCAGCTGCCATTAAAAACTGAATGGTCCAATCTAATTTTTGCTTGAAATGTTAAAAGCAGTTTGGAATCCCAGGGGTGTTTGTGGGTGGTGGTGTCCTGTGGAGCACCATCCTTCTCTGAGCTGGGATTCCAGTTCTCACCAGACACTTTTGGGCACATGTAAAATTCATTGCTGGGGATCAGCTCAGGTCGTTTTGCAGAGTGCTTGTTAAGGAATTTTAGGGAATTCCTCTCTTTTTACATTTAGTGGGCTCCTTCACCAGCTGGCACCAGAAATATTTCTATTTTTCCTTTTACTCTCTTTGAATCCTTTTCCTTCTGTGTTATGCTTAAGACCACGAGGGAAGCACAAGGATTTATTTTGCTCCACATCACTCTTGGTAATGTTTCCTCCACCAACCATTTCACCATTTTGAAGTTTCCTGAGGGTCTTGCTGAATTTTTTCCACTTAATGTTCCCCTAGATCAATACTGACCTGGGGCAGCTGTTCTCACACATTGCTCCTGGCTTGTTTGGGGCTCTAATTGTGGTTTTCAGCTGAAATCCTCTCTTTTCTCCAAGTGCTGGTCTCATCCATCAGTTGGGGAGATGTTTTCTGGGGCCAAGCCAGTCACCTTTATTTCAAAATTCTCTTTTCACTCTTGGTTAGGGGTTATTGATTGATAAAAAGGTGCCTGGGCCGAGTTCTCTGATGGGTAAATGATGCCCATGGAGTAATTAACACCTGGGGCAAGGGCAAAGGGGAAGATTCCTCCAGAGCAGCTGCCTGGGCTGCTCTTAGTGAGATATTGCTGAGTAAAAGAAGAATTTGAGTCTTCCCTCCATTACAAACAAGACACATCCTTGATTCCATGGGAGGAGAGGGAAAAGGTGTTTGGAGCTCCTCAGAGCAGCAGGATCAGGTGTGGAGCTCCTTGTTTAGTGATGTTTGAGCAGCTGCTGCTGCTTCTCTTCTCCTCTGGAGCCTCCTTGGGGTTTGCTCCTTGGAATTCCCAAATTCCAAATTTGGGTGTGGTGGTGCTGGACAGGAATATCCTAAAACTGCCAGTGGAACTTTCTCCAGTCAGTGGTGGTTGTGTGGCCAACAAGATCCAGGGATCTGAGAGATCCAGGGGGGTTTTGGTTAAATATCTGAGCTGGATAACTGCTGTAGGAAGAGGAATTTGTATTTTGGGGTGCCAGAGCCCACCTGATGCATGAGGTGCACAAAGACTTGGGCTGTTCATGTGCAGATGTAAGCACAGCTGGTGTTTGACACCAGATGCTTTTCCTTCTCTGCTTGTCCTGCAAAATTTTGCCCAACTCAACTAATCCTGGTGGGATTTTTTTTAATTTACAGTTGTCATGGAATGGAGGAACCACAAACCCAAGTAAAGCTTCTCTGAAACTGAAGCTGGGCAAGTTGGTTCAGGATAAAAAGCAGATCCTTCTTTTCCTCTTGTGATGTACTTAAGATGCCAGAACAGACTGCAGTGATCAGTTCATGGCAAGAAAAAGAAATGGGAAGATAAACTATGATAAATTTAAATATATTTCTTGCTGCCACCAGAATTAGTGGTCAGGTCTGATGGTTGGATCCATATTGAAGCTGTAATAATAAATTCTGCCCAGTAATGCTGGGTTTATGCAAACAGCAAAAATCTGAACTAAAAATAATAGAGCTCTGTACAACCAAAATCTGGATCCTCATTTAAATTGCAGTTTAATGCAGCATCTCTCCTATTGGAAGGAGCAGTCTGTAAGTTCTTGGAGTAGAAATGGAATTGTTCTGTCATTGTCATGTGGGTGGTGAGGCCATGCAGGGCATCAGCAGTTGGGACATTGATGTTTAAATGCCTGATTAAAGTCATGGAATCATGGAAGGGTTTGGGTTGGAAGGGAGATTGAGTCCCACCCAGTGCCACCCCATCCATGGCAGAGGGGAGGAAAGGGTGAAAAACTCCCCATATGAATCGTGTTAAACCCAGTTCTGGAGCGTGTTGTGGGGTTTGGTGTGTTTGTGTGGAATGGGGTCACCCAGGAGCCAGCTGGGATTTGGGGTTGGAGAGCTGGAATTTGGGGTTAGAGGGATGGGATTTGAGGTTGGAGAGTTGGGACTTGGAAGGTTGGGATTTCGGGGTGGAAGGTTGGGATTTGGAGTTGGAGAGTTGGGATTTGGGGTTGGGCAGTTGGGATTTGGGGTGGGAGGGCTGGGACTTGGAAGGTTGGGGTTTGGGATTTGGAGTTGGAGAGTTGGGATTTGGGGGTAGAGAGTTGGGACTTGGAGGGTTGGGATTTGGGGTTGGTGGGCTGGGATTTGGTGGACTGGGATTTGGGGTTGGAGAGTTGGGGTTGGAGGGTTGGGATTTGGGGTTGGACGGTTGGGATTTGGGGTTGGACAGTTGGGATTTGAGGTTGGAGAGCTGGGAGTTGGGATTTGAAGTGTTGGGATTTGGAGGATTGGGATTTGAGGTTGGAGTGTTGGGATTTGGGATTGGAGGGTTGGGATTT
>JAOTQZ010000480.1:23866232-23877433 GCA_026546895.1 Pogonocichla stellata | reverse complement strand
AAAAAATAAATACAAAAACATTTTCATACAGTGTAGCCATTTCCAAACCCCAGGAATAAAGTCTTGAGTAATTTGTACAGACTCTTCTGGGAAACCAGTGGTCTAGAGGATCAAGGCTTTAAAATACAAATGCTCTTGGGGACTGGCAGCACCAACCAGTACCCCACAATTCAGAGATCTGTTCCCACGGAAAGAGTTATTTATAGAAACTTCAGTATCTCTGAAAAATCCTTTGACTTATGTATGCTTTTTCTGCTTTGATTCTGCAGCCCATTGCCAAGAAGAGGGTTGCTTGTGAGAGTAAGATTCCTCGTGAAAGGCAGAGTTTGTAGAAGTCCTTTCTGTATTAAATTTCTGACATTACACCCATCACTTTTTGCTATTGTTACATATTCACCAAATTTCATGATCCTGTTGACACCTCCCAAAATGCTGAAAAACATTCTCTATCAGAGCCAGTCACATGTATGTTATCACTCCAGAGTTCCTGCTTGCTTTGCCTTTCTCTCAGAACAAGGTTTTGCTCAAAAGAGGATTTTGGGTTTTTACTGGTTGTATTTGCCTGATACTGTCCTGCCCTACTCTTACCAGCAGAAGATGTGTCTGCCTTTCAGCAGAGTGACTGGAGGAGGGTTCTGAGTGATCTTATCAGCAGGAATGTTTAGGAAGTGTTTTCCAATGAAATCAGGAAAGCAAAGATCCAAATTGCACTGCTGTTTTAAAGGGAAGGGACATAGCAGAATTCATTCCAAAGAAAAAAGCTGTCTCCAAGATCTCAGCAAGTCTCGACCAATTCCAGCTTGCATTGTTTTCATATCTCTTCACTTTGACTATTTTATTTGGGCTTTTCTTGTACAAGTGATACGCATAGTTTATAGTATGAGAAGGATTTATTATTTCTCATTCTGTCCTTTAAAAATTAAACTTACAGAGATGCTTTAAAATGTCCCATTTCCAAGCACTTATTTCTCAATTTTCAGTGCATAACCACTGAGACTGGATTTTAATACTAGGTTTTATATTGCCTTTGCTGGAAGATGAAAAAAATCTATTGCAGCAAGTGTTAGTGGGTGCCCAGTTGGTAAAATAACAAAGAAGCATTCAAGAACGAGGCAAAAATCCTGTAAGTAGGTTTTCACATATTCCTCTAATCTGGCATACATAGGGTTGAAAAGAACTAAGAATAACTAAGAAAAGATGTCTAAGAATGTGGTGAAATGAAACCATTATATTTTTTGGTTGCCATTAAGTAAAAATTAGTGTCCACCTGTAATTTGGCTTTGTGCATTGTCAAGGCAGCTGTTAGAAATAGATACACCATTGATACCTAAGCCTGTTCATGGGAACAGTCACTGAACCGGACCTTTACGGGGAAGGAATTGCTGACAGACTTAAAATGAGAATGACTGTTGTTTTATCCGAACTAAAAAGAAATTCCAGCGAAGAAGCTGAAGTAGCTGCGAGTGCTCAGCTTGGTAAGAGGTGACTTTGCTTTTCCCACTCCAAATGGTCAGTAATCCAGTTCCTGCAGATGGCCCCTCCTTATGGATCTGATTCTCAGTCTTTGAAATGCGTGTCTGGTAGGCAATGATCAGGCAGTCTCCTGGCTGGCTTAGGTGTAACACAAAAGAAAACACCAGAGAGATGTTATGTCAAGAATGTGAAAACTTTCCTTTTTTGGGGGGAGGGGCTTTGGGGTTCATAAATAACAAAGTGGGTAATTTGGGGGGCTTGATAATATTTTCTAATCCAAAGGAGGCAAAAATTTTCTCCTGCAATTACAGCAGCCTTTTGGAGGCAGATCTTGAAGGTTTTCCACTTAGTCCTTTGGTGTTGCAAGCACCAAATAAACCACAGTCTATGAAATATTTTTAGGAAGAAAAAACAAATTAAAGAAAATTAATTGCATTCAGTCAGCAAAATGCTCATGTTTTAGGTGGGTTGTTTACAGTGTTGATTTGAATTCCTGGTACGTACCATATGTAAAGCAGCGTGCTAGATAATAAAGAAGGCAACCCCCATTTAATCAGTGTTTTGCAGTGGCAAACCCAAAGTATTTTAGTTTTCTGTCCTTTAAAAACAGGAAGAGGAAGACTGGATGATTTTTTCCATTTGGATATTTTGTTTTCCCTACTTTAATGGCACTTGGTGTCTGATCCTGTTTGCCTGAAGTTTGCCTGAAATAGGAGGCTTCTGCAGTCCTTGCAGCTCCCAGTGCAGTGACAAAAGGACTCTGTGTCACATAGCAAGAACATGTAAATGCTTTTGTCCCTATATTGGCACTTTTGTTGATGGCCACATGGTGTTTACCATGGAATATAACTTATGTCATTACCCTTGTGTCGCAGAGGGAACATGTGGGACTGTGAAAGCCCCAGAGTATTTAATTTTTTAACCTTTTAAGGTTACTTAAATTACTTTTATTATTAAGGTTATTTTAATGTTATTTAAAATACTTTTAAGTATTTTAACCTTTTCTTGTGGGAGGAGTGTAAGATACTAGCTTCTAAGATACCAAATATGCTGTGTCTACAAACAATAGTTTCCAGCACGTTCAAAGAGCCATCGTTTACTATGCTCTGTATTTATGCTCTAATTCTAAAATCTTGGTTTGGCTGGGGAATGGGGATGGGATTGGGGAATGGGGATGGGGATGGGGATGTGAGGATGGGGCTCAGGCTGGGGCTGCCCTGTGCCCAGCACTGCTTCACTGCCTGCTCTTAGCACGAGCACTCACACCAGCCTGGCCTGGGTAGTGTTGACTGGGAGCTCTTCAAAGCAGTGGGAATCCAGTATTGGCAGAAAATAGGGATTAAAGCAGTCAGGTGGATTTCTGGAGGTCGTTATTACCCCGCTTTGCAACATTTGTAGAAATTGTAAAAGTAATCTTTTAATGTTATTTCTGAAAATGTTAAGATGGAAGTTGTCTGAAAAAGGGGATGATTTTTTGAAATTTTTTTTAAATGAAATTTAAGGATTTAAGGTCCCTCCCAACCCAAACCATTCCATGATTCTGTGCTTGAGTGACTGAGCAGTGCAATTAAAAGTGTGATTAACACAACCACCTTCATTAAAAAGCACAAATTCCGTGGAAAGGATACCCAGGCATCCCACGGCTGCACGCACAGGTTCAGCACCGAGTTCCTTCTGGTGGCTGAAGGATGATGGTGCTCAGCTGGTGCTCTGCTGCCAGTCCCACACAGTCTGTGCATTCCCTTTCCTCATGGCTAAAACCATGAAACACCCAATGAGGTTTTTAACATTTCAAATTAGAAATGCCCTCTTGAAGTATTTCCCTCTCCCATCCGAAGTCAAAGCTGGCTGGAAATGAAAACCTAATTGGAGCAAGTCTGTGGGACTTGTGGTGTTGAATAAGGCTGTTTATTTATTACTTTGCTACAGCTTTATACAAATATATGGATGCACGTGTGTCTGAGGGAAAATTATGCTGTCCAGACTTACGAGAGCCAGTTGGGATCTCTCAAGGTTGCAGATGAGCTCTGGAAATGCACCTGTGTATTTTCAGCTCCGTGCCCTTGGCACTGACTTCCTCACTGATGACAAATCTTTCTTCCCTCCTCTCCTGGAAATCAGCTTTGGTGGTTTTCCCTCTTGGATTTGTCTGGTTTCCCACTTGCTCTAATGGGCTCTAGTCGAACTTTTCAAAAACAAGCATTTATTTGAAATACATTAAGAAACACAGCGCTTCAGGAAAATGCTTGATACCCCAAATTCCTTCCTGAATTATTGACGTGCCGCTGCAGCAAACTGTTTACTCAGGGCTGTTCAGCCTGGTGTGGAGTGGGGGTGTAGTTTTCTTTTAATGCAGTTATTGAATTCCAGCCCACAGAGCCTCTGGCGGGGCTCCAGGAGCGCCGAGCCAAGATAAATTGTTTGTTTTCAGCAGCATTTCTTCATCTTCATCACTTAATCCGCAATGAGATTTTACAGCCAGCCACGGAATATTTAAGCAATATATTTACCTCTTTTATCCTGGGGGAGTATTTAATGATGCTGAGTACAGTAAATGATTGTGGGAGTTAAGGGTACAAGCTGGGAACTGGAGTTTCCCATCTTTTTTTTTCCGCCGGGACGAGCTCGGCGTTCAGGGCTGGAATCCAGCGTGTTCTGCCATCACCTCCAGGGATCTCAGGTCTTTCCTGGACACTCACTCCCCCTTTTGGTGCCAGGTGTCATCTTCTTTTGGCTGCCTGCCTCGTGATTTCTCAGTCAATCCTTGGGAGTTCGCAGCATCTTCACTCCCAAGTTTTCCACCCCATCCTTTCCTGATTTTCCAGTGCCCCGTTCAGCATCTTTGGGAGTTAACACTCCTTGGTGCTAATATTCTTTCTCTGTACATTCTGTAATTTCTTTTTCTGTGTCTTGGTGCTTACAAACTTAGAGGTTTTAAAGGAAAACTTTTAAAAGAGCTTTTTGATCTTTTTTTTGTATTTTGTCGCTTCACGAAGGATTTTTATTAACATCATGGTCGAAGTGGGACAGGATCACACGCAGGGTCAACAAATTTCCTCATTTCTTCAAAAAATCCTTCCTTGCACCATAATTTGCATATTAATTGTGCTCCATTTTTGATTAAGTATGCTGGAACAGGAGCCATTACACATCTTTATTCCTTATGTTTTCACTCCTGATGTTTTTATTCGGTTGGGAAACGGGAGCTGGAAATTCCCAGAGCCCCCCCAAGGTGCTGGGGCTGCTGTGGCTCCTCTCAGGGCTGTTCCCTGCAATCAGCTGCTCCCTGCTTTATTGCTTCCTCCCCACAGCCACACCAGTTGTCATCTGCTTGATTTCCACTTAACGTTGGGAAATTGGCAGATGAAAGAAGGGCTCGTTTGGAATCGAAGTTTTGGGAGTGAATTTTTCAAGTTTGCTGACAAGCTGTCAGGCTGAATTCTGCCCTTACCCCAGAAAGAAAAGCTGACTGTCATTGCCAATCTGCAGCCTGCAATGACAATTGTGTTTGAGGCGCTGTGCCTTTTTTTTCCCCCCAGAAATAATTTAAATAATTTGTTTCAGTGGTTATGTTTTAAGCGAGGAAGTGTTTTTTGAATTAAAGTGATTTATTTGTGGAGTTAAGTGGAGGAGCTGGTGTGTTTTCATGGGGAGGTGTGTGGGTAATCCCAGATCAAGGTGATTTCTTGTGCAGATGCAGTGGGTGGCAGATCCCATGAGGATCTGAGTGTTTTTGGGGTGAGGGATGGGGCACAATCCATGGAGCTCTGCTTGCAGCAGGGTGCAGAACCAGGGTCGTGGTTTGGGCTGAGGAAAGAGAGCACTGAACTCACTGAGGAGGGAAAAAGCAGCCTCAATTTATCCTTCAGAATTTGTGTGATGGTTTTGAAAGCATTTGTTTGTTCTATTTGTTGTTCCATGGAGGCTGCAGGCTCTGGGCAGGGACAGCTCCCCCCAAAAACCCAAAAATCCATCCTTCCTCCTGCTCACCAGAGCACAGCCCTGTGCTTTGTCCTCTCCTTTCCCCACCCGTGGGTGCCAGGGGGAAAGAAACAACTCTGGCACAAATACTGGCTTAAGAACAATTTAAAGAAATGGAATCCAATTGGAGTTTTTTTCATAGGGATTGCTGCTTGGTTTTCTGGTTGAGCTGGGAATTGTTCCTGAAGGATACAGCAATAAGAACATTTTTACTCCATCAGTTTTTATCTATGGAATTTATTTTTTTGCTCCTAAATGTTGCTGCTTCTTTTGTCTCAGTAGTTTAAGGGAAGGTTTAACTCCAGCCCATCCTTTTACTTTCCTTAGCTCTTCATTCCTTGAGGAAGAGGAAGCTCTTCCTTCCTCATCCACTGGAGGAAATGGCCTCAAGTTGCTCTGGATTAGATTCGAGGAAATTTTTTTTTCCTGGAAAAGGTGGTCAGGCTTTGGAAGGAGGTGCCCAGGGCAGTGGTGGAGCCTCCATGCCTGGAAATGTTCAGAAAATGTGTGGATGTGGCACCTGGGGACAGGCTTGGGGTGGAGCTGGCAGTGCTGGGTCAGCACTTGGGCTGGATGATCTCAGAGAGCTTCTCCAGCCTTAATGATTCCCTGATTCCCCTAAAGAAACTCACCTGGAAGGTGCCATTTAAACACTTCTGTTGGCGTTTTTAGTGAATTATTGAATTGGAGTTTTTATTGAATTCATTTACTGAATTATTCTGAGAACTGATTTCCTCCCCAGGACTAAATATCCGAGGTGACAAGAGTCACATCCAGTTTTTTCTGCTGTTTCCCTGAGCTGGGGGAGCAGATCTGAGGTGAAACATGGCTTGGTTAGGAGGTGTCCAGGTGGATAATGTACAGCCTTTTCTGGGATGGAAACAAATCCTTGGAATATTTAACAGCAGCCCCTGCAATGAGTCAGGAGCCACAGAAGCCAATTAATCCTCAAGTGTTAAACCCTATTTATTTGGATTTTTCCTCCAGTGTGCGTTGGGGGGGGGGAACTGTAGGAGAAAAAAAGAAATTAGGGATGCACTAAATAATGGATGAATGTACCTAGCCAAGATCTGCTGATTAAGTCTTCTTTAGGATTATTATTGTAAATAGGGAGTGCCAGATCCTCAGCTGGAGTAAATGGGCTTGGCCCAGCCCAAGTCAGTGGAATTGTGCCAGCTTGAATTCACCGAGGATCTGGCCCTTAATTCTGGAAAAGGAGAATATTTGGGGAGGAGAATGCTGGGGGCTGTGAAGTTTGGTGATGAGAACACTGTTTTCCTGGTAATATCAGGGGAAAAAAAAAATGTAAATGACTATTCTTTTGAATTCTGTAATGAGATTCAAGGAACTACTTGATGTGATTTCATTAGATGGAAATGACTTTTCCTCCAAGTAGCTGCATCTTAACCCCCTGCATGTAGGAAGGGAATGTGCATGGAAAAAGTGGTTTATTTCATTTTGTGGATGATTGTCTCTTGCACCAGCATTTCTGCCATTCCTACCTAAAAATTGAACATCACGTGTTCATTGGAAGGAAATAGGAATAAATAGAGTTGTTTGTGGGAATCTGTTTCCCACTCTGCTTTTGCACCAGGAGTGGGCTGTCATTTCAGGTGGCAGCAATTTCCAATCCAGCCTGGGGTCTCCTTTGGCTGCATTTTAGAAAGGTATCAAATCACATTGCAGAGCTGCTCATTTGGTAACTGCTAAAAAAAACCCAACCAACAATCTATTTCCATAGCAGAGGAAATGCATGTGATTCAACAATACCTTAAAATTCAGTGTTTAACCCTCTAGAGTGGGCTAAAAAAATCCAGTTCTGAAATAACACTTTTTAAAGTGGAACATCTTAGAAGGGCTAAAAATAACAGCACAAAACAAGTTTGTAATATTCCTAATTGTTCTGGCTACAGAATTAATTTCTCATTTAGAGAGTGGCATGGCTTTTACATGACTCTCCAGTACCATAAAATGATAAAATCCAACGTTTGACCACTTGGAGTGGCCACATCTATGCTTAAAAACAAAAAACCCCACCTTTAAAAGTGGAATATCTTGGAAGGACTAAAAACAACAGCACAAAACAAGTTTGTTATGTTCCTAATTGTTCTGACCACAGAATTAATTTCTCATTCAGAGAGGGCACAGATTTTTCATCATTCTCCAGTACCAGTGTTAGACCATTTGGAGTGGTCACGTTTATGCTTAAAAAACAAAAAAAAACACCTTTTAAAGGGGGATATCTTGGAAGGCCTAAAAATAACACCACGGACCAAGTTTGGTATATTCCTAATTGTTCTGACCACGGAATTAATTTCTCATCCAGAGAGGGCACAGATTTTACATTGCTCTCCAGTACCATAAAATGATAAAATCCAGTGTTTGACTACTTGGAGTGGCCGTGTTTATGCTTAAAAACAAAAAAAAAAACACCTTTAAAAGAGGGATTTTTTTGGAAGGCCTAAAAATAACACCACGGACCAAGTTTGTTATATTCCTAATTGTTCTGACCACGGAATTAATTCCCCAGCCAAAGGAGGGGCAGGGCTTTTTCATCACTGCCAGCCTCGGAATATTCAGCGTGTCACAGATGTTCATGAATAATGTCCATTTAGAAGGGTTGGCAGCGAGCTGGCGAGATGAATGAAATGTTGGGGGGATCTGACAGGCAGCACGCTGCTTTGTGATCATTCCAAAGTTCTAATAATCTCCCTCACCTTCCCTGCCTGCCTCTAATGAAAGAGAATAGGTGATTGCACCTCGGGCTATGTTCTGCGCCTAATGACTCCTCCAAAGGCGGATTTATGGAGAAAAAATTAACTTTGAGTGAGGATTGAATTGGCCCTGACAGGCTGATAGACTGTGACACAGATTCTGTGGCAAAACAGACGTAGCCCTAATTGATTATCAATATTTTAAGCAAAGTGATGAAAATAAGCATTAAGTGATGAGAAAGGCAGTCTTAATACAGCAGGCAGTCACCAGGATCAGGGGAGTCTTTGGGGAGGTCGGAGCTGCTCTCCAGAACAGGATTTTAGCTGTCAAAAAATGGGATTTTGAGCTGCCCAGCACCCCCTTGTCCCTCTCCAGCCTCTTCCCCTCCCAGATTCCTGCCCGTGTTGATATTCCAGCCAGGGATGAAGGTGCCTCCCTCCCTCCAGAGGAGCTGGTTTCACGTTTAACCCGTTGGGACTCGAGTGGCTCCGGCTGCTGAGCGGGATTTTGGATATTCTCTCTTTCCTGCTGGGCTTTGTGCCAGCCCTGTGCCATTTCCAGCCAGCAGGTGATCCCCAAACTGCTTCCTGACAATGGCAGCAGTGAAAGGCACTGGGGGGAAATTGCCTGGTTGGTGGGAAAGGGTTTGTCTTCATCATTGTCTTGGTTGTGCTTGATATAAACAAATATCTTGGTTACACAGAATAACTACAAATAGCTCTGTTATGCTTTGGAATAAGACAACATTTGGGTTTTGCCTGTGTTTTTTCAGTTGGGTTGCACATGGCTGGAGATATCCTCAATCAAAAATTTAATATTTGGGAAAAAACCCTCATGGCTGTGAGCCTCATGCTCCTTAGCTGTGCCATAAGGGGACATTTATCCCAAAGTAAATATCCCACAGGAATATTTTCCAAAATGACTCAGGGAAGGGAGCTGGGCAGGAATGCTGCTGGAGAGGTGAGAAATAACATTCCTACACCAGGAGGAATCAGTGGGATGCCATCTCCCAAACACTGTGTTCCATCAGGAATTTGGAGAAGCTTAAAATAACCAGATTTGGGTTTCTGGGGAATTTTTAAGTGTGATTGGCAGAGCTGGGGAGGGGCAGTGAGCTCCTCCCTCACGCTCAGGCATCTCCAATATCTGTAATTAGAGTCTGGTGTAATTAAATTATGGGGCAGCAAGGGCAGAACTTCCCATGTTTGGGAGTTTCACGTGTAATTTTGGAGAGTTTCACGTGTAATTTTTGGAAATTTCATATGTAATTTTTCGAGTTTCACTTGTAATTTTTGGAAATTTCACGTGTAATTTTTGGAAATTTCACATGTAATTTTGGGGAGTTTCACGTGTAATTTTTCGAGTTTCACTTGTAATTTTAGGGAGTTTCATGTGTAATTTTTGGGAGGACAGGGCTGGTGGGAGCTCTCGTGGCACTGAGAGCTCCATGGCCATGGACATGATGGACTGGACAAGTGACCACCCAAAACACAGATTTATGGAATCACAGAATTCTGTGGATTTATGGGATCATGGATTAATAGAACCATTTAGGCTGGAAAAGCCCTCCAAGGATGTTGGTGGTGTTAAAATTTCGGGTGAAACGTTACTAAAAGCAAAAATACAGAAAACCAGCTTAAATCTGGGGTGACTTAAATGAAAAATGTGTGTGGTGGTGTCACCTTTCCTCTGGAACTGAGAATTCCTGGACTCTGCTCCTGGTGTTCCTGTCAGAGGAATTCTCTGAGCAAGTGGTTGGTGGGAGTTTGTGCTGGAATTTCTCGGGTGGGTAACAGATAATTTTACACGTCAGCCTATGAATATTCAGCAGAGAGGATTTCCACGAGCCTTGGTAAATTTAATATACCAGAGAAAAATAGCATGTAAATTAAACAGGGCCTTGTAAATTAATAATGGATTCCACTTGTATTTTTATGTGCGAGCTGAGTGAATATTTTATAAGTGCAAAAATGTTTGTGTTAAAAAAAAAAAAAAAGTGAAGTCTTTCTGATGAGCACTGTGGATGGTTGGCTGCATTTTAAATGGGATGTCCGTGAGTGTTTTTACACTTTCTGGGCTTTTTTTTTCCCTCAAACACATCTTGTATTTTCAGCTTTGAGCAGTTGGAAAGTCTACAGTTATGTTAAATTAATTTATTTTTCCAGACCCCTGGTGGTTTGCAGTTGTGGGCGTTCTGACACTCCTCTCTTTTTAATTTTGACAGGAAAATGAAATGTTAGTGAAGGGCTGAGTCTTCTCCCAAAACACCCTTTCCATCCCCAAAACATGCCCTGCCTTGTTCCTACCTTGGGATAATTTATGGTTTTCCTGGTTTCTCCTAATTAGCAGTTTTGCCTGGAATAATTTCACCTGGTCAGGATTAAAGCATCACCCATCCATCAGGGAGTGACTCTGCTTCCCAAACCTCGAGCACTTCCACCACCCTGGGGCTTCCATGGAATCCTGGAATTGTTCAGGCTGGAAAAGCCCTTCCAGATCCAGCCCTCAGGCTGTGAAGATCTTTTAATGTTGTTTAATTGCAGCTTGGTTTGAGAAAAGTGAATCTCTTTTAAGTGCTCTTAATGGTGCTTGGGCAGTGAGCAGCAGTATAGTCACTATATAATAATAATAATAATAATAATAATAATAATAGCAGCATTGAGGAGGAGAAGAAGAAAAGAAGAGAAAGGAGGAGGAGAAGAGGAGAAGATGAAGAAGAATAGGAGAAGGATGAGAAGAAGGAGGAGGGAGATGAAGGAGAAGAAAAGGAGAAGAAGAAAATAAGAGAAGAAGAAAAGGAGGAGAAGGGTAAGAAAAGGAGAAGGAGAAGAAGAAAATAAGAGAAAGGGAAAGAAAAGGAGGAGAAGGGAAAGAAAAGGAGGAGAAGGGAAAGAAAAGGAGGAGAAGGGAAAGAAAAGAGGAGAAGGGAAAGAAAAGGAGGAGAAGGGAAAGAAAAGGAAGAAGAAGAAAAGGAGGAGAAGGGGAAGAAAAGGAGAAGAAAAAAAGAAGAGGAAGAAGAAGAAAAGGAGGAG
>JAOTQZ010000480.1:23851594-23864094 GCA_026546895.1 Pogonocichla stellata | reverse complement strand
AAATAGCTCTGGTGGATTTCTCACTGTGGCAGCAAATCTGACACTTTATGAATGTTCCACGTTTGGGTCGTTGAGGTTCAGGCTGGGGGCAGCTGGGCTGGGGAAATCGGGGTTTAGAGAAGGAAAACCTCTTAAAACTCTCTTAAGGGCTTTGCTTAACACAAAATGAACGTGGGAATTTGTGTTGAATTAATATTGCCTCTAATGTTGACCTCCAAGATCCCATTTGTGCCATTCTTTAACTGTGGGAATGGCTTTAAATTGAATAAATGAAGAACCAAGTTGTGGCCTGCCATGCACGTGGGTTTCATTGTGGGGCTGCAGAAAGGAACATGAAATTGGGTTGAAAGCCCAGGAAATATTTTTTGGCACTGAAGTTGTTGCCAGCCCATTTTTGACAGTGTCCCAGGCCATTGGGGCTTGGAGGTGTCCCCATGGCAGGGGTGGCACTGGGTGGGATTTAATGACCTTCCAACCCAAACTCTTTCCATTATTTGACAGGATAATTGAATTAATTCCAACTCTTGTTAATTCTTTTTAGCTAAAGCAGATGAAGCCTTGAAAGCCAAGGAGAGAAGTGAAGAAGAAGCCAAGAGGAGAAAGGAAGAAGGTGAGGAATTCTCTTTTCTTTCATAACAAGCCAACACCCAGGAAGTCAGAAATTATTCTTTTGAAGTGTCCAAGCTCCAGTGGGATTTTCCTGCCTGGGCTGATGATGGGATTGGGTGCCCTGAGCTGCTCCTTTGCAGTCCAGCAGGTGGAATAATCTGGAATAAAACGGGCTGAGATGTCAGTGGTGGGAAGGGACATTTCCAACATCCTGAGGGAGCCACTCCAAACACCCCCAGGAGCCTCAAATCCTCACCAGGGTGGGCTTCAGGGTCCCTTCCAGCCCAAACCACTCTGGGATTCCATGATTTACTTCCAGGAGGGTGCTTGGGGAAAATCCTCATTTTTGAAACCGCAGCTGCGGAGAATTTCGCTGGGAATTTTACTGAAAATCAAAATGTTCTGATGTTTAATTTGTTTTGCCTGGGGGCTGTGGGATGCTGAGGGGAATTCATTGGAGCTCCCAGTTAATCCTGCTTGGAGAAGGTTCTTGTGATACCAAAGAGGGAAATTTGAGTGGGAAAGTGGGATGGCCCAGATGGGGCAGGAGGGGGAGGGGACACGTCCAAATCTGACTGGAAAAGGGACCAAACCAGCCCTGTTGTGATTCCTGGATTTTGGAGCCGTATTAAATTAAATCTTAAAAAAAAAATAAATTCTAAATTACAATTTTAAAAGAATTTTTATTTCTGTAATGTTCCTTATTTCATTTCCCTAACTAGAACCCACCAAAAGGAAATTCCAGCCTGTGTAGACAGCCCAGGAGCTGCAATAAAAATAATTCTACAAATAAACCAATCCTTTCCCAACTCATAAAAACTGGTTATTGCCCACCCCATAGCGAGGCTGTCTTAACATTCCTTTTATTGTCATTTTATTGCCAAATCAGGTGTGAGATTAGACCTTGGATGTTCCATGTAATCTGCTCAGAAATCAAATTATTTGACCTCCCAGGCCAGCGCTGCCCCTTCCTGCTGGTTTCCTGTTAAATATGCAGCATTTCCCCAGCATGAATAAAAAATTGAGGACAAATTAGAATTTACAGACAGCTGACCCCAGCTCCAGATTAGAGACTGGGGGCTTGTGCTGGTTTAAATGTTTTAATTACCACAGTCCCTCCAGCCTGGTGAAGGACACACAGCAAAATGCTGATTTTTTTTTTTTTTAAGTGACTAAAAAGCAAAGAAAGAAAGAAAAAAGCTGCCCCCTGCCTCATTTGAATTTTTCAGTTTGATTACATTTGCACTTCCATTGGAGCTATGCTAATTTGCTGCATGAAATTAGGTCTATTAGCAAAAAAACCCACTGTTTTTCCAGGAGTGTTTTCAGAGATTGGATTTTCATAGTTTGGTTTTTGTTTACTTGCTTTGGGTCTGCCTAAAAAGTGACAAAATCCCAAGAGGATTTTGCCACCAAACTGGTTTTTACTCCAGCCAAATTCCAAATAGGTGAAGTGGACAAGAGGAAAAATGGGAAAAAAAAAAAAAAAAGCAAAGGAAAAATTGGAACACATTGGATGATTATTGGAGAGGTTTTGAGCTTGTTTCTCTTAATCTACCACGAATAATAATATTTTTAAATATTGAGTTTTAAATAGGTCATGGCAGGGCCATGTGTGGGGAGGAGGAGCTGGGGATGCATCAGAAAACCAGGAAGAGAAGTTCTAAAATACAGCAGAATAGAAAAGATGGATTTTGGCAATCAATCATTCCATAGGTGGATGGGACGGGGGTTATCCCAGTGCCTTCATCCTGGAATTTGCATTTCCTGCTGCCTTCATCCTGGAATTTGCATTTCCCAGTTCCTTTATCCTGAAATCTGCATTTCCTGCTGCCTTCATCCTGGAATTTACATTTTCCATTGCCTTTATCCTGAAATTTGCATTTCCCAGTTCCTTTATCCCGAAGTTTGCATTTCCCAGTTCCTTTATCCTGAAATTTGCATTTCCCAGTGCCTTCATCCTGGAATTTGCATTTCTTGGTTCCTTTATCCTGGAATTTGCATTTCCTGCTGCTTTTATCCCAGATTTGTAATTCCTGCTGCCTTTATCCTGGAATTTGCATTTCCTGGTGCCTTTATCCAGGAATTTGCATTTCCCGTTGCTTTATCTTGGAATTTGCATTTCCTAGTTCCTTTATCCCAGAATTTGCATTTCCTGGTGCCTTTATCCTGAAATCTGCATTTCCTGGTTGCTTTATCCCAGAATTTGCATTTCCTGGTTGCATTATCCCAGAATTTGCATTTCCCAATACCTTTATCCCAGAATTTGCATTTCCTGGTTGCTTTATCCCAGAATTTGCGTTTCCAGTGCCCGGTGCCGAATCGATTCGTTCTGCCCCCCTCAGTAAACACTCCTACATTTTGATACACTCAGGGGAAATAAATTTGGCAGCAAATCAGCACGAGTAGATTTAATTATCACTCCCAGCCCTTTCCCTTTTTTGCCTTGGTGATCCCTAAACCTCCACTCCTTTCCCTGGAATCCTCGCTCCGCTCCCCCGTTCGTCCCCTCCGCGCCGTGATAAGCCAAGCAATTGCTGGTTTATCGATTTTTCATCAGGGCAAATTTAAAGTTGATTTTTTTTTTTCCCCCCCCTCCCCTGCAGAGGCAGGGGTGATGAAGTGTTTCCCGTCGGTTTGGTCCCGCAGAGCTCCAGTGGCAGAATCCAATATCCTGAGGTCAACCTCTGCAGGGAGATAATTCTGTGTCGTGGCCGCGTGCGAGGGAGAGGAATCAGGGCTACGAATGCAGGGGGATATCTGTGGAGACAGTTTAATTTGTTCCATTTGTATGAACAAGGCGTGTGGCACATGCTTGGGAAATGTCATTTGGAAATGAGGCCCACGTGGGCAGGGGAGGAGGGAGGGATGTGCCTGGGAGGCAGCTGGTCCTTAAGCAGGGAATAAACCCCATCCCTCAGGGTCATTCCTGGGTGTTACTGAGCTCTCTGTGCTGCTGGGGTGACTCTGAAATTCTTCAAGTCTTCAGGTCCCTCCAAACCAAAACCATTCCATGGTTCTGTGATTTTGACTGATGGAGGGATAATGGAAGTTAGAAACCTGAAGGACTCAACTTTCAGAAAACCCATTCATTATAAACTCTATAAACCCAAATTAAAACTTTTAATTTTTTAAAAAATATTCAACTTGAACCTGCTGGCCAGGAGTTGTCACATGAAGAATCTCATCCATGGCCACCAGAATATCCTGAACAGAATATCCTGAGCTGGCAGAGACCCACAGGGATCGTGAGTCCAACCCTGCCCAGGACACCCCAACCCACTGATTTCCCTTCCCACTTCCTTTGGAGGGAGTTAAAAGCCTTTCCCTGGGTGTAATGGATATTAAACCACAGCTTGGACGTGCCAGGAGAAGATTTGCTGGGGTGAGGTCAGTGTGTAATAAGTTAAAGTGCTTTACTCAACCCTAGATTGGGATGCCCTTAAGTTCATCAGTTACTGCCTGAGCTCCTCATTTATCTTCAGTAAATTTTCCTGCAGTTCATTGTGGTGGCAAAGACCAAACTCAATCTGTTTAACCCCCCAAATTATTTAATACAGATAATACATTTCTATGAAGACATAGATTATTTTTTCAGCTTTCTCCGAGCTGGAATCTCCAGCATTGCTGATTTTTGCCTCGATAGTGGCAGGTTTGGAGCCCCGCCCTGGGTGTCCCTGGTGTGCCAGTGTCACTTCACCAGGCTGACACCAACACCTGGTGCTGTGCTGCTGCTCCCAGGAGGCTGCTCCAGCATCTGGCACACACTGTGATCTCCTTTTATCTCAGTTTCATCTGTAGGTTGCTGGGTTGGGATTGAAAAGGGGGCAGGAACGGATCAAGGAGAAAATCAAAAATGCCAAGTTTTGGTGCCGTGGCAGAGTGTGGCTTGTCAGGAGGAGCAGCCACGTGGTGATAATGAGAGATAGGAAGGGTAACTGGAATTTGGGGTCTTGGCCACTCTGTGTGTCCAGAGCTGAGGGAAAGGGAATTGGGAATTGGATGGATGCCCCCCATGGATAATGGCTGCTGCAGGAATCAATTCCTGCCTTTTTATTGAAGCTGCTGTAATTAATAATCACTTCTAAACACCTTCCTTAATTTTCACCCTGCTTTGTGCCTGCCCATCCTCTCCTGTCCCTTTGTATTCCAGACTTGCCTCTTTTGCTTCCCTGCTTTCCCTGAAGGGCCCCTGATCCCAAAGTCCAGGCTGGGAGAACTGGGAATGTTCCCCTGGAGAGGAGAAGGATCCAGGGAGAGCTCAGAGACCTGCCAGGACCTGAAGGGATCCAGGAGAGCTGGAGAGGGACTGGGGCCAAGGATGGAGGGACAGGAGACAGGGAATGAATTCCCACTGCCAGAGGGCAGGGATGGATGGGATTTTGGGAATTAGGAATTCCCAGATTTGCTGTGGCTGCCCCTGGATCCCTGGAGTGCCCAAGGTTGGACATTGTGGTTTGGAGCAGCCTGGGACAGTGGGAGGTGTCCCTGCCATGGCAGGGGTGGGAATTAAATGATCTTTAAGTTTTTTCCCACCCGAACCATTCCATGAATCTTTAAAAATATCAAAGTACATTTGAAGCTGATATTTGAGTGATTTTATTTTAGCAATCACAGCTTGGTGTCATTAAAGTTTTACTGTTCTACAAGTGAAACAGAAAAATTTATGATCTCCCGAACAGGGAAATTTATGATTTATTTTTACAAATTCAGTGTCTTGAAATAGTCTTCAAATTTCAAGATGAGAAACAAATCAGATTTCTGTACTTCATTAATGTTGTGTGTTTCCCTGTCATCTCCGTGGCATTTATTTGTGCTAAAGGAGAAGTCACTTAAGGGAATGGGGTTGTAAAAACCATCATGGAATTGGTTATTGGACTTCAGTCAGTTGAAACACAAATTTATAGCTATGAATTGAAAAGCTGTTTCTAAAGGGCAAATAAACAGGGGTGTATGGGAAATAAACAGGGGCTTATGGGAAAAATAAACATGGATATATGGGAAATAAACAGGGGTATATGGGGATAATGAACATGGATATATGGGAAATAAACAGGTGTATATGGGGAAAATAAATAGGGATATATGGGAAATAAATGGGGGTATATGGGGAGAAAATAGGGGTGTATGGGGAAAATAGACAGGGATGTATGGGAAATAAATTGGGGTATATGAGGAAAATAAATAGGAGTGTATGGGGAAAAATAAATATGAATGTATGGGAAATAACCAGGGCTATATGGAGAAAATAAATAGTGGTGTATGGAACAAAATTCCAGATCCATTTGCTCAAACCACAATCCCTGGTGTGGGGATTTTATTTTGATAAAAATGAGGATAAAAACTGTGGATCTGCCCATTGCACAGGTACTTCCAGAGGGGTGTTTTTCTGGGAATTTATGGGATGAGCATGAGGCTTCACTGGGAATTGTCCTTTTTAGTCTGGCTAAGGCCTGGATAAAGTGGGAATTTAGAGGTGGATGGTGTTTTATTGGTGCTGGGCAGACCTTCAGCTGGAGTGAGTGGCTTTACTCCATATCCCAGCTAAAGGCTGGGAAAGAAACAGAAAAATAATTTGAACCAAGCAACATTTCCTAATGTGCATTTTCCTTTTCCCTGCTACCAGCCCAAGGTGTTTGGGGGCAGCCAGAGGTGGTTGGGGCTGCTGTGCCTTTTCCCTGCTGGGGTTCTCAGGGTCAGTGCTTGGAGTGGGAATAAAGGGTGGAAATTCCTGACTCAGGGCCCCACAGAGCACAGGATCCCTTGGGGGGCTCTGTGGGGTCGTGTCCTGGTTTGAAGGACAGGTGTCTGCCAATAAAGACAGGAGCTTCTCTTTGAAATGGAGAATGTAAACCCCCTCCCTCCAAATTATTATCAATTTGAAATTAAGGGGCTCTCGGGCAAAGGTGGGAATTAGGAATAACAGTTCTTTGCTAGAAAAATTAAAATAGAAACACAGCATTACAAACAACAAAACCCAAAACACTGACAGAGTCAGAATACACCCTGACAGTCTGTCAGTCAGGGTGTTGGCAGCAGTCCCATTAAATGGTGGCTGCAGTCCCCCTGCAGTGGCAGATGTGGTTCTGTTGAAGCAGTGCTCCTGTAAAAAGGGTGTGGTTTTCCTCCAAAGGTCCAGTGATGATATGGAAAGATCCAGCTTTCCTCTGGAATCCAGTGGAAAGAAGGTATCTTTCTGTCCAAAAACTCAGTTTTTTATCTAGGTAGGAAAGGCTTGGCTCCTCCCCCTGGGAGGAGCATCTCCCAATGGGATGATATAATTTTATAGGTCATACGGTGGGACTCAATGGCCCATTAGCAGATGATATCTTCCTGGAGGAAGGATGAGTTGTGGAAAAGATAAAGATGATTGCCCCACCTGGTTTTAAAGATGGCCCTTTAGCAGATAATACGTCCCACAGAGATAAGGATCACTGCCCCACCCAGCTTCAACAGATAATGATAGAATACACATTTCTGGTCACATCTTGTATTGCAACCCAATACACCTCTGAAAACAGTACAGCTACAGTTAGGCCAAGGCTGCTTTTTTCTGCACCACTATTTTGTTTCTCAATATATTCTGGTCCTATATTGCCCCACATACACACACAAGTGAGCATTGAGCTATGGGATTTTGTGCAGAGACAGAAGAATGCCTTAATTTATGCAAGATCCCTAAAGGCCTTTCCCTAAACTACTATTGTCTGTCTTCCCATGTGATTAAGACTACTGCCTTATACTAGTAAAGACAGCTTTCCTAGATGTTAGATGAGCCTCCCTGGAAATTAATGCACTGAATTTAATTTTATCAGAAAAATATTCACCTCCCCACACTCTGAAGCCACCAAGCTGAAATGAGCTGATGATTATTTGACTGTTCTAAGAATAGAACTCTCCCTGTACAACTACAATCAGAGCAGATGTATGTGTTTATGTGGCTGTGTGAAATGCGGTTGCAAGGGCTTCCATTTTGTGGTCAAATAGATGCAAGGCACCCATGGCTGGGGGGATTAGTGGCAGGCAGACAACCATTACTTCCTTCACCCCACTCTTCACCCAAATAGTGGGTGCTGTTTAACTGAGAGGAGACACAGCATCCATAAACGTCTCCAAGAAAATGCTGGATGAGTCCAAAGAGAAAGTTAGGCAACCTCTGTTTACACTTCTTATGAAAAGACAACAGCAGCAATATAATGAAACCTTCAACTCTGATGTCTTGTTGCTTCAGTTATACTTTCCAAAAAGTCATTGTGTCAGTTAATCTCAGATAGCAACCTACACCTAGGTCAACACAGCTTCAGCTTCAGCTTCAGCGCTGTGTGGTTTAGCAGTGAAGTACAACAACCATTACCCACGTTTCAAGGCAGGTCCAAGATGCAAAGATCACATAAAGAGCCCTGTGGTGTGACATACCACAGTTTCAACCATAGAGTCTGTGGGTATGGTAGTTCAGAACTGACTGGCAGAGGCAGCATGGAATAATGGTCCAACTCATGAAAATCAGAAGATTTCAGGGTTCTAATCAGTGGGGGTTTAATCAGGAGCAACAGGCCCAGGCACTCAGAGAATGTAGGATCATTTTAGAAAATAAGGTAGGACAACTGATAAAGGGGCAGAATTTCTTACAGTATGAGATGCAACCTAGTCCAGTTACTTTGGGGAAAGGCCTAATGGTTTTGGGTCTGGGGCTTTTTGCTAAAGATCCTGCCTCATCTCTGATATTCAAAGTGATGGCTGGAAAATTGTGTTGGTATTTCTTTAATTAGCCTTTTGGGATTTAAGTCTCGGGAATACAATCTGGCCATAAAACAGCAACTTGCTGCATGACTGTGGACAGTGGAAAGGTTGTTCATGGGTGATTTGGCAAGAGGAGGACTGGTGGGAGTTTTTTGGTTTTGAAAGCCCAAACTCTCAGTCCGACACTAAAACTGAAGGCAGACAGCATGTCAGGATTGTGTCAAGAGGACCACTCCTGTGCCCCAGGCAGCGGATCCAAGCAGCTGTGCTGCTGGACCTGGTTGCTCTCCAACCACATCCAGCACAGCCCTGGAGCTGGTTTCAAGTGCCCTTTGATGTTAGATTGTTTCTGTCTCAGGTCAGAAGGCTTCTGTGTTCTGAGACTCTGTTTTAATTGAATTCATAGCTCACAATAACCATGAACAACTGCATGACATCCTGTTTCCTTTATGTTATTTCTAGTTCTGGATGTACATCACACCTCTGGCAGAGTGACTTAGCCTCCCCCTGCACTCCCCATAACAGACATAACAACTTCTGGTTTTAGCTACCCTCCTGGACATTTCAGAGCAAGCTGCCAATGGTCATTAGAGGCTCAGCCCCCGAGAAAGCAGGGTTTTGCAAAGATTGGCTTCATGCTGCTGCTGCTGCTGATGTTTCTGCTGCTACGACAGTTTTTGTCAGGACTCATGTTATAGCTGCGTTTTCTTCTCCATCTCCGGTCCAAAGTAAGCAACAGCATTCACCCTGAAAAGTTCTTTTTTGTTTTTACTTAACAGTCAAAAACCCCAGAACATTTAACTTTCAGAGATGTTCATTGTTTTTTTTCCTAGCATTGATGTAAGTTTAGGTCCAGGAGAAAAAAAACTCATCACATTTAACACAGATATTGAAAAGAGAATTTCAGTTCTGTAAAACCAGTGGAAACAACTCTTCAGCTGGGATTAGCAGTGTTAGCTGCCACATGAACAATAATGGTTCTCTCTTTCATTGCTTTACTATTTGAACCTTTAAAAAAACCTTTTCCACTAATATGAATAATGGGTATTCTAAATTTTTTAGCTATTTTTTTTGTTAATGTCTCAGAATATCCAGCCCTTGAGACATCTGTGGCCTTGAATTCCTTCTTGGGACTAGAGACATTTCTCCCTGTCCCCAGTCACATAGTTTACACAGAGGAAAATGTAGAGCTTCTAAACATTTTATACAAATAATTTAGCCTTTAAAACTTCATACCCTAGTAACTCTAGTTCCTAAACCACCTTCTAAGTGAAAAGAAGATAAGACTTTAAGGGGAAGCACAGATTCAGAAACAGTCAGTAGCGCTGTTAATGTCACAAAAGAAAACAGGCAAGCTGGTGCATTCACCCTGTCCTTTCCAGCATGCTTCCTGGTGACAATATTTGGTCCAAGTTTCTCTTGGTGGAAATGAAACTCAAGACCTCAGCTGGTTTTGGTTCATAGAACCTGAACCAACCATCCCAAATGCACCTCACTGCTCTCCCAGAGCACCATCT
The DNA here is from genome assembly GCA_026546895.1 of Pogonocichla stellata. Taxonomy (NCBI): domain Eukaryota; kingdom Metazoa; phylum Chordata; class Aves; order Passeriformes; family Muscicapidae; genus Pogonocichla; species Pogonocichla stellata. The sequence continues at coordinate 23,854,228 of JAOTQZ010000480.1, read as the reverse complement.
CCAGCTGGTCTCACAGCTACTCTTCTCACACAGATATCTGAAAGGAATGATGGTTTGACCTGTCTCACAATGCTGGGATAGACAAGATCAGACCAGACAAGACAACTAGGGTTGCCACTTCCTTCCAGCTCCATGCTCTTGACTATTGTTTGGGATTTAGGTCAGTGTCAATGGTTACAGATCTCTCTTTCAAACTCCAGAGCAATGATTGTCAGAGTTTTTAATGTGGACTAAATTACTTTTGTAGTAATTCCCTAACATTTGAACTACATAACCAGCAACTGAAAAGAGACATCTGCTGCCACAGACATGAGCCATAGGCAATGTCAGTGTGAATGCCTGATGTTTGGCAATAACATGCACAATAGAAAGCAGTCTTTCAGGGCAGATACAAAGCAGGCTTAAATGTTGGTAATTTACCAGCTCTGTACACAGTAACCTGCCATTTTCCATCTCCATATGGTCTGCCCCAGAGAACCGAGACTGTAGTTTGGTCCAAGAAAAAAAAAACACCTTCTACTGAAATGTACAGTTCCAGTCTCCAGGTTTTAGATGTGGTTTCACTGGATGCCCTTGTTTATCCCACGCTCTGCTACAATTAGAAGTATGCAAAAGGCCCTATACCACCTTAATTTGTTCCTGCTACCTATGTAGTCACATTAAAAAGAGAGACTTAATTAGTAGCTGGGACCCTGGCCAGTGAACTGGACACCTCAGTTCCCATCATCACACCTGCAGATGTGGTGTTAAATGGGCTGATCAGTTTCTCTGCTGCCTTCCCTCCTGTGTCTGGCCGGCTGTTCTGGGCGTAATGTGCTGCAGAACGTGTGCCTGGCAGGGGTAACTACTGCAGGATAATTTGAAGCAGGCAAGTCTGCTGCCTGCAGCTGTGAGCTGTGTGGGACTCTGAGGCAAAAGTAGCTAAAAGCACTTGTTCTTCTTCATGTGTCATAGTTTGGCATAGAAATGGGGAAATCTGCCTGCTGGTGTAGTTATGAACATGTCTTTCTCTGGCCAGTGTGTTTTTTCTGTTAATAGATTCACCACTGACTTCAATTCAACTAGGTTGCTGCTTTAGTACCCCCCAAAAAAGGGTTAGCGGTGTTCCTGAAGTGATTCTTGAAAGGTTTTGCCTTTTCTTCCCTGCATTTATAAGTATTTGTGCCATAGGCAGTGATAGGAGAGAGGCCCACCCTGTAGGTTCCAAATCGGTTTGGAGCCAAATTAAAGTAATCTGTACATTTCATTGGGAGCACTCTTCTAAGTATGCATGTAGCATACTTAGAAGTGATTGTGGTCTGTCCTGAGCTACGCACATTTCAGCTCGGTCTTGCTGTGAAACGAAGCAGGTTTTAAGAGGACTTAATTTACAGGACTGAGGTAGAATACAAGGGGTTTTTTTCCCTAGGTGTACACCAATAACCTCTCACTGTAACCACTTTCACTGATCATAAATTTGAGAAGCAGCTTATGGATTTCAATAGAAGTTTGTCTTACTACAAAATATTCAAAGCTATCTCTGAGAAACATGTATGTTGTTGGCTGCCCTTTTCTTAAGGGATCAAAGTTCTCTCCCTATAGCTTTGTAACTGAGCTCAATACAAAAGAAAGTAGGATATAACTTCTGTTATCTTCTAATGGTCCTTCCTGGCCTTTAATCTATTAATTGTAATAATTAAACCATCCAGACTTACAGGGCTTTAAACAGAGGGCTGTGACTACAGAAGAAAAAGGGGTCTCAAAGGAAAGGCAGTGTTCTGCAGGATGCCTGGCCTGGATGAAAGATTGAACATCAGGATATTTTGATGTATTACTTTTATAAAGATACTGATGAAGTTTACTTATATTTGATGGTGTTAAAATCTTTGTACTTTGAAGCTTGAATGTTTCAAGGACATACATTTATTTCTGTGGTTTTACAGCCCTATGTACTGTAGTCATGAAGAACAATGTAAAAAGTATGTGTTTTTTTTAATGGGAAAACAGCACTCTGATACATATTGATTATGTAGTAAAACTTCTTACTATAGTAGGAATACAGGTGCCAACAATTTTGTGGTTGGTTTGGGTTTATTTTATTCAAAATAAAACTGACCTCTACGTAGTTCTCCTTGAAGAAATGGATTTTTTTTCCCTGAAATTACTTAATTTTTTTACTTATCATACAAGCACTTGGAAAACTGGCTGCAGCTGGGAGGTGGATGGTGCTATAGGACAGGGCTGCTTTGCCCCACTCCCTAACCCTCTAACCCTGCCCCTAAACAGGGCATCAGCACATAGAGCCCTCAGCAGCTCCACAGTGTGGCTGGGCTTGGACTGAGAACACACATAAGAAGACAGAGCTGAAGAGATGATACAAAACTGGGAGGACCTGTTCACTCGCTCGAAAGCAGAGGCCCTGCAGAGAGGCCTTGATCAATTAAAGGACTGGGTAATCACCAACAATATGAAATTCAACAAGGGAAACTGCCAGATTCTGCACCTGGGATGGGGCAACCCTGGCTGCACGGACAGACTGGGGAATTAAATGTTGGAAAGCGGCGCCGTGGAAAGGGACCTGGGGGTCCTGGTGGATGGAAAGTTGAACCTGAGTCAGCAGTGCCCTGGAGCCAGGAGGGGCAAGCAACCCTGTCC
>JAOTQZ010000480.1:23832106-23844034 GCA_026546895.1 Pogonocichla stellata | reverse complement strand
AATTCAACGCTTCCTTTCCAAAATTCAACGCTTCCTTTCCAAAATTCAACGCTTCCTTTCCAAAATTCAACGCTTCCCTTCCAAAATTCAACACTTCCCTTCCAAAATTCAACACTTCCTTTCCAAAATTCAACACTTCCCTTCCAAAATTCAACACTTCCCTTCCAAAATTCAACACTTCCTTTCCAAAATTTAACGCTTCATTTCCAAAAGGTGCATTTTTCTTTCCAAAAAGTGACATTTTCCCTCCAAAAAGGTGCATTTTCCTTTCAAAAAAGTACATTCTCCTGTCAAAATGGACTTTTTTTCTTTCCAAAAAGTGACATTTTTCTTCCAAAAGGGACGTTTTCCTTCCAAAAAGGTGCATTTTCCTTTCAAAAGGGACATTTTCCTTCCAAAAAAGGATATTTTCCTTCCAAAAGGTACATTTTCCTTTCAAAAAGTAATATATTTCCTTCAAAAAGGTGCATCTTCCTTTCAAAATGGACATTTTCCTTCCAAAAAGGGACATTTTCATTTCAAAAGGTGCATTTTCCTTTCAAAAAGGGACTTCTTCCTTCCAAAAAGGGATATTTTCCTTCCAAAAGCTGCATTTTATTTCCAAAAGGTACATTTTCTTTTCAAAACAGGATATTTTCCTTTCAAAAAAGGTACATTTTCATTTCCAAAAAGGGACATTTTCATTTTAAGAAGATGCATTTTCCTTCCAAAAATGGGCATTTTCCTTTCAAAAAGCTGACATTTTCCCTTCAAAAAAGTGACATTTTCCTTTCAAAATGGACATTTTCTTTTCAAAGGGGACATTTTTCTTCCAAAAGGTGTACTTTTTTCCCCAAAAGGTGAATTTTCCTTCCAAAAAGGGACATTTTCAGTGCCTTTCTTGCTGCATTATCCTCTCAGAGCCAGGTGGAGGCTGCACTGTTGAGGATTTTCCATCCATTAAATCCACCTGAAATCCCACCAAGGACTCCCTGATGGACTCAGGGTGGGTTCAGGGAATTTAAATGTGGCAGAATTTAAGGAAATCACCTGGTTTGCAGATTTTTTTTTTTTAGGAGAAGCAGAAGAATTAAAATCCCAAAGTAATCAGCCATTGAGTTTGTAATTCAAGTGGGGATGATTTTAGTCCTGCTTAACTAAAGCCAGACTTTAGGTCTGGATTTATTCCCTGCCAAGAAGCAGTTTGGTTTTCAATCAGCTTTCCAGAAACCCACAGGACACATCCAGATCCCAGAATTTCCCTGAATTTTGGCCACCAGCTCTTGCAGGGTTTGGGATGTGTCTGTTTTCCCAGCTGGCAGTGAGTGTTTGGAATTATCCCATTCCAGGAATGTGGAATTTCTTGTCTTTCCAGAAGTCCCCAAGAAGCTTCTTCAGGCAATGATCCAAAATCCCAGTGCTGCATTTTTCAACCTCTCTCCCTATAACTTTTATTTTTTTTTTTGGTCACTTCACATCCTTTGTCCTGCTGAGGATGCTGAGAAATCTTTCCATGAGCATCCTTTCAGGGATGGGTTAAAATACTTTTTATTTTAGCTTTTATTCGGCCACATTTGGGGATTTTTGGGGATAAAACACATCCAGTTTTGTGTGCTTGTTTCTTTTCCAGTCAACAGAACCTGCTGAACTCCAGCAGGAGCCTGTGAATGTGGGAGCAGGAACCACTGAGGCAGAAAAAGAGAAAGAACCTCCAGCTGCCAGCATCCCCACTGCCATCAAATACCAGGATGACAATTCCTTAGCACATCCAAATGTGAGTGTTTATCCCATTTTTTAAATTTATTTTTTTTTTAGCCAGAATGGATCCCATCTTTAGTTTGTGAGCAGGGTTGTGTGACCCCACAGCCTTTGCTGTGCTGCTCCTCACCAAATCCCTGCTCTGGGACACAGCAGAACAATCCCTCAGGGAGTTCACCAGGAGTTTTGGAGTTATAAATTAATTTTATAGCAAAAAAAAAATAATTAATGTTATAATTAACACTGAGGCATTAATGTTGTTATCACTGGGGAATGGTATAATCACTGGGGAAATTAAGAGAAATAAAAATTCAGGACAGATTGGTTTCTGTGATTTGAAACCTGGTGGAAAATCAGAACTTGCCCATTTTGCCAACTTGCAAAGTTCTAAACATGGGACAGACTTGAGATAATTTTAAATCCTTTTGGCTAAACTTGAGCAAATCCCTTTGGGAGAGGTAAAAGGAGTTCCATTGAGGTTTTTTAAGAATTAGCAAGTTAGAAATGCCTTGCAGTGAAGAACTGAGTGTGAGTTGTGCAGAATGGACAGAGAGCAGAGATCAGGACACGTCCATGAATTCATTGAGCTTTGCCTTTCCAATAATTACCATCTCTGAGACCCTCCCAAGCCAAACTGTTTCAGGACTCCCTGAAAAATCTCTGCTTTCATTGCTGTGTTTGGCTCCCCTTTACCTGTAACCCCCCTGAGCTTTTCCCGTGGGCCCTGGGGCAGTGGTGGGTGTTGCAGGAGGTGGTCCCAGAGCTGACTGTGCCCCTGCTGTCCCTGCAGCTGTTCCTGGAGAAGGCAGAGGCAGAGGAGAGGTGGTTCCAGAGGCTGGTGGCTCTGCGCCAGGAGCGGCTGCTGGGGAGCCCCGTGGCCTGAAGCTCCAGCCCCCCCAGGCACCCCCACAGCCATTCCTGCTCTCTGGGCTCCTTGTGTCTCCTGGAGGAGATTGGGATGAGCTGTGCAGGCAGGGAGGGGTTCAGCTGGATAATCAGGGATGTTCTGTCCTGCTTCACAACCAGGAATGCTCTGTCCTGTTCAGCCATGATAACCAGGGATGTTCTGTCCTGTTCCACTGGATAACCAGGAATGTTCTGTCCTGTTCCACCTGAATAACCAGGAATGCTCTGTCCTGGTTCCCCTGGATAGCCAGAAATGTTCTGTCCTGTTCAGCCATGATTACCAGGAATGTTCTGTCCTGTTCCACCTGGATAACCAGAAATGTCCTGTCCTGTTCTACCTGAATAACCAGAAATGTCCTGTCCTGTTCCACCTGGATAACCAGGAATGTTCTGTCCTGTTCAGCCATGATAACCAGGGATGTTCTGTCCTGTTCCACTGGATAACCAGGGATGTCCTGTCCTGATTCCCCTGAATAACCAGGAATGTTCTATCCTGTATCCATTCCTGGAAAACCAGGAATTTCCTGCCCTGGTTCCCCTGAATAACCAGAGATTTCTGTCCTGTTCCACCTGGATAACCAGGACTGTTCTGTCCTGTTCCACCATTCCTGTGTCCATTCCTGGGTAGCCATGGCTGTCCTGCCCTGCTTCTCTCCAGGCTCAGTGCTGGGATGGGCAGGGCAGCACAGCCAGGGGCATTTCCTTTGGTTTTTTTGGAGGGAATTCCTCAGGTGCAGAACACCTGGCAGCCCATGAAACATCATTGAATCCCTCCTAATCCAAAATACTGTACAGAGCCAGGTGGGGGTTGGGCTGTGACAGTCAGGGGTGAGTTACCAAATTATTTTCTCACCCACCTGGCTCTGGGCTGTGGCTGTTCCCAGCCCAAGGAGTTCCCTTTGGTCAGGGACTTTCAAATAATGAAAGTTTCATCTGAACACCTGAATTTAGCCTGGATAAACTTCCACAGAAATCTGCCCATCATCCATCCAAGTGCAGGAAATCAATAAAATGCAGAAGTGTTTCTGCAGCAAAGCTGGAGGGAATTGTCACATCAGGAGAGAGAAAACTGAGCCCCACCTCTGGATGTGCCCCACTGGAGCTCCCCTGCATCAGCATCCCCTTGGGAAGCTGCTTTTGGGATCATTTCTCCTGGTTCTCAGGTCTGTGGTGATAAAAAATGAGGCTGACTCTGGAAATGGACTTTGGTTGTTTTATTTTTTGTTTTTAGATCCCAGATGTAAAAGGCAAATGTATTGAATTTGCATTCTGACACATTTTTACTTCCTTTATGAAGTGTTAGTTTGAATTTATCCTGCATCAAAATATTCCAAGACCTTGTCTGCAGGAAAAAGTGGGAAAAATTTGTTTCTTTTGTTTCATTTCAGCATTTTCAAATGGTAAATATTTGTCATTGCTGTGTTTTCTAATCACCTTTTCTGGTTTTTTTCTTAGAAAATAAAATCTGTTTGATGTCCATGGAATGTCCAGGTGTAAATTCCTCTTTTCACACATTGTGTTGGATAATTTTGGTGATTTTATTGGATGTAAAGTGATTCCTTTTATTTGCAGCCCTGTAGAATGTTAGAAAATTTTACAGTAGGCTGTGAATAGATTTAAGGTAGAGTTTGTTTATTTATTGTTTATTAATCAACATCTAAATTTGCTGGACTAGAGTTGGGAGCAAGAGCTGGAAAGAAAATGGAAATAACATTTAGATAATCCCAGCTGAATGGAAAATGTATTGAAATTTTTCAAACACCCCAGAAAACATGGAGCAAACCAGGATAAAGTTGATTTTTATAGTTCCAGTAGCAGCTGCATGGTCAGAATATCCATGAACCCCTCAGGATCCTGCACTTTTCTTGGAGTAATAACTTGGGAATTGCCTCAGACTCCAAACTCTGCTGTTCCTTGAGCAGCATCCTGGCATCCACTTATTCATTTGCTCAATTTTCAATTCTTCATTTTCCTGCCAAAAGCAGGGAGGAGTTGGAATAGCAGGAATGGGACAGGGGAGGAGGCAGCAGCAGGAGTCAGCTCTGCTCTGTGGGACCCTGGGGAGTTTGGAAGTTGCTGCTGGAATTTTTACCCTGCTCTGTGGGACCCTGGGGGTTTGGAAGGTGATGTTGGAATTTTTATCCTTGGACACATTAGGAAGGGATTGTGTCCAAGGCAATGTGCCCTCCACTATTCCACAGGAATTCCATTCCTCCTTTTTCCCTGACCTCATCAGGCAGGTCCAGATTAATTCCTTAATTGATGTCAGCACCTGGCCATAAACCCCACCAAGGTGTAAAATCATCACCACCAGCACTGCTGGCTCCAACCCACACTTCTGATCCAATAATCCCACTCTCCTCATCTCCTAAATCTTAACCTGTGACAATAATCTTGTGATTTTCAGTTCTGATGTTCTCACAGTTAGGACTCTTTCCTACAAAAGGTTCATCCTTTTTTTTTTTGTATTTCCACTTTGCTGCTGGTGAAAGGGAGCAGATTCCTGAACAGGAAAGGGAAGAAGCAGCTGGGTCAGTTTTCCCTGGAAAAACCAGGATTTCAGCTGTGCTTTGCAGCCTGCAGTGCTGTGGCTTTGTCACTCAGGACTCTCTGAGGCACAGAGTTCCAAACTGCCTGAGCTGTGGAGTGCAGGAGGGGGAGATAAAGCTGTAACTGGAGCTTTTCTGACTCCTGGGAATCAGCAGGGCCCTTTCCCCCAGGAATTCCAGCAGCAAACTCATCCCTGAGCCTCCATTCCCATCAAACAGGGGGAGTGGTCACTGCTCCTCCTTCCTCCCTGTGGGCCTGGAAGGAGCTGGGGCTGGTGTTTAAATTATTATCAGTATTATTGGTGCAGTATTTTAGGAAGATGTTGCTGCTCCAGTGATGCTGTCAAAGGAAACTCTCCCAGGCAGGAGATCAAGTGTTGCTCCTGCTGCTGCAGTCACTCCAGGAGGGCAGCACTGGGTGATCCCAAAGCCTCTGTCCCTGCAGTAACCCAAAACCAGCCCCCTCTGCACGGTGACAGTTTTCCATTTGTCAGGTTACAAGGAGGGAGTTATTTTTAGTGGGGATCCTTGAACTCCAGAAACCTTTGTGAGCTGGAACAGGGGCTGAACCCAGAGCTGGAGGGGCTGGGGAGACTCCTCAGCTGGAAAGTGACACAAAATCCTAAAACCACAATTAACCAGCATTGAAAATGGAAATGGAAATGGAAATGGAAAACCATTCCATGATGCTCTGGCTCTGTACCAGTGGATTTAATAGCATTTTGTTATAAATTCTTGTAGTCTTATTTCAGGTCTTGTACAAATTCCTGAACTGGGCAACTGGGACCTGAAGAGATATTTAAATCAAATATTAATTTCCATGTTCTTACACATCTCCCTCCAGTCCTTGCTTTTATCTGACATTTACCAAGAATTTATCACCAAGTGCCTTGGCAGAAGCTGATGTCACCTCTGGAACAGCACAATCCAAAATGACTGAAAATGCACCTCAGCCTCTGGCAGTGGCAGAGCAGCTCTGAGCCCACCTGGAAAGGAGCCCTGGGAGGAGGAATTGAGGACACCTCAATTCTGCCAGTCCATGGGAAATGGGAATAGGAGCTGCTGGGGATGGAGCCTCTCAGGTTTCCTTCAGCCTTGCTCCTGACATTGCTGGGTAGAGAACAGAGCAGGGCCCCCAGGTGCTCCCATTTTTCCCAAAATTGTTGGAAAACCCCTATTTTTACTAAATCTGCTGTTTCTCACTAGCTGGGTAAGGAGAGTTAAATGTTTGGAAGTTTGGGGCTGCAAGAAATGTAATTAAGAAGTAATTATGTAATAAAAGCTGGGTTTTTGTTTTTTTTTTTTCTCAAGTGAGCAGTGAAACCTCTCCTGGCTGATGAGAACTGACAATTAATCCCTGCCCTCCTGTGAAATCAGCCAGAACCTGAGCTGGTAACTCGATGTTGTGATAACTTGGGCACTGAGTACACTCAGTTTGTCCAGGACTAATTGGAACATGGGATTAATGAGATCTGCTGAAGTAGCAGGAGGCATTTTTAGCTGCAGCCTGAGGCAGGGGAGCCTTTGGAACAAACACAGCTCGGCCTGACCTGGGCACAGGTTTTAAACAGGGGCTGGAAGTGTCTTCACCTGGTGCCAGTCCCAGGAAAACTTGGATTTGGATCCCTGTGGAAAAGGGCTCCTGGAAGCCCAAATAAACCAAGCAGCTCCTGCTGCCCAGGTGAGATTTTTTTTTTTTTTTCCATTTTTCATTTTTATTTTTATCTGATTTTCCAGCTTAAGGCCATGGCCAAACCTGGGCTCAGTTTTGATGACGTTCACCATTAACCTGAGACAAATTTTCCCTGGGCAAAACCTCCAAAATTCCCCAGAAATCCCAGATTTCTGCTCCTGGTGTCTCTCCAGCTTTGGAGAGGAATCTGTGGCTTCCCACAGGTGTTGCTGTGCTGCTGAAGGAGGCACCAAAATCCAGGTGGGTTTTCCCTCCTCACCCCCTGCTGGAGCTGAGGCTGGAGCAGGAATTTTCTCTCTCCTTTCCAGTGCCACTGAGAAGTTTCCAGGATTTCAGAAATAACTCTGTCATCAGATGTTCAAACACCTTCAGTGGGTATTTTTTGGTATTTTTTTGGTAATTTTGGGGTTTTTTTTTTTTGTTTTGGTTTGGGTTTTTTTTGTATTTTTTGGTATTTTTTTGGTGACTTGGGAATGAGCTGCAGCTCAGGATCAGAATTCCCTGTGCTTCCAAAGGTTTTATCCATCACCAGCTACTGCCCACGATGGCAGCAGAGCCCATTTCAGTAAATCTCAATTTGGATCAAATCCTGGAATCAGGGATGGATCTCCCATTGAGCCAGCTCTTGGTCACAGTGTTTTTAAAGAACATTTCTGTGCCTCAGTTTTCACTCTGCTAAACAAAACCAAGAGGAGAAGATAAAGGTCACAAAAGTAGGGCTGATTAAAGGAAATGCTGGAAAATCAAAGTCAGGAATTCATTAAAGCCCAAACCTTGGGAATTCTCCAATGGAACATTGCTGTAGAGATGATTTGAAAAGCAACATCCCAAAAAAATTAAAAGGGTTTTAAAAACCCCAAAAGTTTGTCCTGGCTGTTTTGGGAATGGGTTGGGATGCCAGTGATGTGCCAGGCTCTGTGTCACATCAGCTCTTGGGGACACTCTGGCAGTTCCTTACCAAAACCCAGCCTGGGAAAATCCCAAAGGACACCCCAAGGAGACATCCCAGCTGAGTCAGTTCCTGGTATTTTGAGCTCAGATTGGTGTTTCACGTTGGGATTTGTCACCAATTCCCAGCTCCCTCAAAGAAACACAGCAAAAAATCCAATTTTCCCACTTTGCTGAGATGTTCTGGACACAGAAATCTCAGAACACCCAAAACACAACCCCAGGATTGCTCTCCGAGGACATTTGCTGCCCTGCCAGCATTAATTATTAGCTCATCCCTAATTGATAATCTCTAATTTGGGTGGGCTGGAGGAAGCTGGCCTGCACTGAGCTATAAAAGGAAAATCATCAGCAGCCTGGAGGAGTTGGTGACAGCTCTATTTATAGCCCAGCCCAGGCCCCAAAATGTGTTTCTTCCCCTTTTTTGGTGCTGCAAGTTCAGGGTTAGGAGTTCCTGCAGTCAGGAGTTCCTCCTGCAGCCTCTAAGTGACTCCTTTTATCAGCTGCAGACACACAAGGGTCATTTTTAGGGATATTTCCTAATTATACATAAAGAGAGGACATGGGGAGGTTTTCTGTCACAAGTTGTTGGGTGGGAAATGGAAAAAATTGGAATAATAGCAAAAAGAAATTGAATTTTTTCCTCTAGAAAGGAGGAATTGTCTTTCCCTGGTTTGCATCTTTTATAAAATAGGGTTCAGTTTATCCAGGTAAGGCTGACAGCATTGTCCTCAGCAGATATTTTCTATTTCATCAACAAAACCACCTCTGCCCCACAGCTGGCTCTGATTGCTCCATTTCCCTCGTTAGGGTAATTAATTACTCAACTTTTAAATTTGTCAGGCCCAGCATCTTCAGAGGAGACTCACAGGATTCAGATTGGACTTCAACAGAAAAATCTGCTGATAAGGAGCTAAGGAGCATTAATTCTTTGTTTTCTTTTGGTTTCTTCTTTGTGTGTACAAACCAGGTATTTCCTTTGAAATTCTCTTTAATTTCCATCTGTATTTGTGTTTAAAGGAAGAAAACCTTGTTCTCTTGTTGTTTAATTAATTAATTTAAATCTGGCCAGCAGCATTGTGCTCATCCTCAGGAAGGGTTCTGGCTCCAGCTCTCCCAGCCCAGTTTGGCACTTTGCCCATTCAAACACACGTGCAGGAATGCAATTTTCACCTCCAAGTGTTAAAGCATCCCTGCTGCTTCCAAATAATCCTTGGAGAGGAGTTAGAGTGGATGATTTCCCAGAAAGGCAGAAATATTCCAGTGTTTTTTAGCAGCTGCACCAATGTTTCCCCCAGATTTTAGTGTGTTTTATATAAAAAGTTGATCACAATCAGAGACTTTTTCAGTACCACCAGAATGGATTTTTACTCTGGAGGGAACAGAAAACACAAATCCAAAGGGAAATGGCTGTGGAAATAAAAACTCTCAGTTCAGAGGAACTCAGGGGTTGGAAGGAAATGTTTGGGGCAGGAACCTGCACAGAGATCTTTGGAATGGAGAGAGAACAAGGGAATTACAAATACCAACAAAACATCAATGTGGCAAAATGACCTTTTGTTCTGGCTCAATGTGCTCAACAAAGCTCTGAAGTCTGGAGCAGATTTAAATAGTCCTATCACCAAAATGAATAAGAATTAAGAAGGTAAATTAATTCCTAAGGGAAATCACTGTAGATCTCATTAGCTCAGGAACAAGATACCTTAAAACTTTTAATTAAAGATAATATTTACTGCAAATGAATAAGAGTTGGCAGGTTTCAGCAGAAGCCATAATCTCATTTATGCAAAGTTTTCTTCTATTAAGGCAGACATCATTAATCTCATTGGAGATGCCCTCCAGCCTGGCAGAGCTGCAGCACGAGGAGTTCCTTCCAGAACTCTTTTAATCTGCACAAAGGAGCTGCAGCTGCACAGCCCCAGACCTGGAGAAGGGCTGAGCAATTAAAAGAGATCCCTGTGCAAACACAGCCCTGCGTCCCTGGCACCCAGCATCCCATAATGAGCTCCTGCCAACAGCTGCAAAAGGAACAAGAACTGCAGCCCTCACTCCTCAAATCCTGCACAGCATCCAAAAAATGGGAGAGGAACAAGAACTGCAGCCCTTACTCCTCAAATCTGCACAGGATCCAAAAAAATAGAAAAGGAAAAACCATTGACATCTCATCCCTGGGTTCCTGCACAGGATCCAGGAAAAGGGGAAAGGAGCAAGCACTGCAGCCCTCACTCCTTAATCCTGCACAAGATCAAAAAAAAAAAAAAAAGGGAAAGGAACAACCATGACATCTCATCCCTCAGGTTCTGCACAGGATCCAGGAAAATGGAAAGTGAAAAACCATTGCAGCCCTCATCCCTCAGATCCTGCACAGGATCCAAAAAAAATGGAAAGTGAAAAATCATTGTAGCCTTCATCCCTCAGATCCTGCACAGGATCCAAAAAAAATGGGAAAGTGAAAAATCATTGCAGCCCTCATCCTGCACAGGATCCAGTGCTGGAGCTGCTCTGGCTGGCAGATTTCATCCTTGGGAATCAGAGTTGGCACAAAATGCTCCAGGGAAGTGTGGGTGATGTGGGAAAGTTCTGCATCCCTGTCCCAGGGTTAGAAATCATTGTTTTTTTACAAGGAATCATGGAATGGTTTGGGACTCATTCCCTGAGTCCTGTCCCTCCTTAGATTCCCTAGAGAAAACCTGCCTGGGATAACCAGGTGGACCCCAGGCTGGAATGTTTCTGGGAAGTGACTCCAGCTCTGCCTCTGCTGGGCTTTTTACAATCAAATCTCGTGCTTGGGTTGGGTTTTATTGCTCACACACAGAATATCACAAATATTTTAGTAATCACAACCTCTGCACTGCACTTATTCTAAGATTTTACAACTGTTTAAAACTGCTCTGAAGGTAAAGTCCATTCACACTAAAAACACAAGCAGCGTGTTTAGCGTAGTGATTAAATAATTTAAGGTGGTTATTTATTAATTACTTGTCAATATTCTGATTAGCAGAGATGCTCTGGTTGGTTTTAGGGCAGCCATTCCAGGCTGGAATGTTCACTTGGCACAAACCAGCCGGGTGGATTTTCTTTAACAGAATTCCTGTATCAAACAGAAAATCCTGCCAATTCTCCTGCTCCTGAAACATCATCTTCCCAAAATGTTCCATGAGAGAAAGGCTGGGAAAGATCTCCCAAATCTATGATTTTACTGAAACCTCCCTCTGATGATTATTCCAAACATTTGCTGGGGGTTTTCCCATTATTTGCTTCTTCCTGCTAAAACCAAGAGTTCCTTTTTCCTTTTCCCAACCCAGAGCAGGGCAGGGAAGCTGCCACGGAGTCTTGGGAAGGGGATGTGCCCTGGAATCCTGATCCTGCAGCTGGAGCAACCCTGTCCCTGTTCCATCCCTGTCCCTGTTCCCTGTCCCTGCTCCATCCCTGTCCTTGTTCCATCCCTGTCCCTGTTCCCTGTCCCTGCTCCATCCCTGTCCCTGCTCCATCCCTGTCCTTGTTCCATCCCTGTCCCTGTTCCCTGTCCCTGCTCCATCCCTGTCCCTGTTCCCTGTCCCCGTTCCATCCCTATCCCTGTCCCATCCCTGTCCCTATTCCCTGTCCTTATCCCATCCCTATCCCTGCTCCATCCCTGTCCCTATTCCCTGTCCTTGTTCCATCCCTGTCCCTGCTCCCTGTCCCTGTTCCATCCCTGTCCCTGTTCCATCCCTGTCCTTGTTCCAACCCTATCCCTGCTCCACCCCTGTCCCATCCCTGTCCCTGTCCCTGTTCCCTGTCCCTGTCCCTGGTCCCTGTCCCTGTCCCTGTCCCCTGTCCCTGCTCCATCCCTCCGTCTCTGCTGTTTCTCAGGTCACGGATACTTCACTCCAGCCTCTCGCTGTTTTGTCGCGTTCCGCCGGCTCCCGGGGAGAAGCCGCAGCTTTATTTTGCTGCCATCTACTGGAAAAAAACCAGAATTCTTTCTAAAATCGCCGAGCAGCGGGACGCGCCGGGGCTGTCCCCGCCTCCCACTGCCCAGCACCGGGGCGCAGAGCGGGGTAGTATTTGAAGAAGAGTAGGATAAAAATACTGGTAGAATTTCCTGTTCTTAAC